>VZTA01010598.1:32484-49344 GCA_013398855.1 Mohoua ochrocephala | reverse complement strand
CCCAAGGTTTAATACTGGGCCCAGAATTGTTAAACTTATTCCTCAAGGACTTGGATGAAGGGGCAGATGCCTCCTCAGCAAGTTCGCTGATGACGCAAAGCTGGGAGGAGCAGTCCATACCCCAGAGGGCTGTGCAGCCCTTCAGAAGGGCCTCGACAGGCTGGAGAGATGGGCAGAGAGGAACCTTCTGAAATTCAACAAAGGCAANNNAGTGCACAGTCCTGTTACCTGGGGAGGAGTAACCCCATGCACCAGCACAAACTGGGGATTGACCTGCTGGAAAGTAGCTCTGTGGAGAAGAACCTGGGGGTCCTGGTGGAGACAAGCTGTCCACGAGCCAGCAGTATTGGGTGTGGATGTGTTTATTTTGTCCACATAAATTGCACAGTTTATTTAATCCACTTCCCTGTGTTTGAATCCTGGTTGTAATTTCAGCACAAAATCCTGAACATAATTTAGTCATGCTGAAAATTTAATCATACATTATTTTTTTATTTTTCAAATAAGTGGTTGCCTGACTTCAGAAAGAACAATTAAAAACTGATATAAGAGCACAATAAACAAATATGCTCTATACAGAAACAGTCAATGTTGGTGATAAACCTGTAAAAAATATTTACCTATAAGAAAAAAAAAAATTTACAGCCCCACTGGTTTGTTGTGTACACATATGACTTAATTAAAATGTTAGGGAAGAGGTTCTGACATTTTTCTAGGAATTTCTACAAACAATTTTTAGGACCTACCCTTATTGTGTATTACAGCGAACTACACTGAACTAATGCAGTATTGTCTAGATTCTGAGAAGTACAAAGAGTATTTGGGTGGAGATGCCTTGCAATTCATTCAGTCACATGCATGAAATAGGTTGTGTTAATGCAATTATGTGTTTTGTGCTTTCCATGTTTGCACCTCACCCTTTCAATGAGCCTGACACAACAAAAATTTCAGCTCTTGTGACACTAATCTCTAATTGGGGCAGCAGAAAAAAAAACAAGTGCTAAACAAGCATTAGTAATCATTCTGGCAGCATTTGTATCTATTCAAAAATGATAAAGCGTGTCTTGAATTGAGCAGTGGGCTTAGTGGAGAGGTTCTGTAAAGACTACTATTCTCTCACACTAATGCAAAGTCAGCTCTGCCTTAGCTACTACTGACATAATAATTTGGTTTTCTCTTGCTCTTCTTAAAGGCAGATTCTATATCTTCTTTAGGCAATTTACTACATTGCCTGTACTATCTTTATAGTTAAAAGTACTTTTTCATAGATAGCCTGAAACTCCAGTGCTGTAATGCAATTACTTAACTTTTGTTTGCCCTTCAGATACATTATTGCTTAGACTAAGTAATCACAGTTCATTTTCTTTGTATGTTATTTTGCATCTTAATGCTTTATGTTTGTCCCAGTCTGCCTTATCATCCAGATCTCTCTAAGAAGAATAAAAAAACCCAGAACAAGCACAGCTTGTGAACACTTGCCATGTCTAAGCAGAGAAAACTTATCTCACTTGTTTATTGCAGCATGTCTGGTATTTCTGTAATATTGTTCTGATTCTGATCGATGATCTGCTAAAAACCAGATATTGCTATCAGAACAAATGAATTTAAAAACTGGACTCCACAAACTGGCTAGGCAATAGCTTCTCTTTTATGTGCTTATTAGGGTACTTACCCTGTATATGAAAGGGACAACTTTTTTTTTTTTTTTTGCCTCCTTGGTATGTACTGGCTAGTCTATTGATATAATAGTAGAATCACATTAGAGTAATGATTGCTTTTTTCTAGGTAAAAATACAGTTCATACAAGTAATGAAAAACTTATTGGAAAACAATGAAGTAATTTGCCCGCAAAATCCTTAATACTAACATTCTTTGTCCCAAAAGACTTTTTTAATATAACCAGAAAATCCATGCTGCCCCACCAGAAAAGACTGAGAGCCATTTAAAGACAGGCTTCACAAGCTAAGACTCTCATCTGCAGACTTGAGTCCTAGATTTTAAATATTCCTTGATTTAGATTTCAGCATCTAAAGAAATGTGAGTCTTAATTTTTACTTTCTTATATTAAGGCACATTTACCTTCCTAAACATTTTGCTATATTGTGACTCTGTGTTCATTATAAAGGCTTAAGTTACAATAAATAACCTCATGAGCCATACCATGGAGGTACTGAAGCACCCACAGCCAAGCACGTCCTTCAGCAGCTCCCTGGACTGGCACTTATATTCTGCAAAGCGTGCTTTTCTTACAACAAAACAAATATCATTAAGTAGGACCTATTACACTGCTTCCTTGATCACACTGTAGCGTTAAAGAGCATTAAAGAAATCAATTTTCAAAGCAGTCCGGTCTAAGGAACCTTTTATTGTCAAAACCAAAAATGATTATTTTCATGTGAGGAAAAAGTGTTGTATCAAACTGAGGAGCTGAAGAATTTTACTATTCAAGAAGTGTGACTACATAACATTGCAGTCTTTATATTATCTAAGTTTAGACTTAGTTACTTAGTATTACAGTACAAACACTGCATGCTTTTCAAAAGAACTTCTACACATCTTTCAATAAACACCTTGCTCCATTGATACACTCAATAAAATAAATGGGACAAAGAGCAAAGTAGCTCACTGTAGAGATCCATCTTGTGCTATCAGGGCAAAGAAAATGAAAGTGTAAGAAATGCCACAAAGTTGCTTGAAAATAACTCCTCTTTTATCTAACAGCCTGCTCAATAGAAAACTCATCTCCTAAATGATAGCTTCCAGTTCCTTCTCTGCAGTCCGAAGGGAGTAAAAATATTAACCTGCAGTTTTTGAGCAGTGTTAAAACCACAAAGGAAAAGGCACCTACCTAATCTCTTTGCATATAGCTCAGCATGGCAAAAGTCATTGAGAAGTTATCAGTTATGTTGGCAAATGGGAGAAGTCTTGTAAAGGGGATAATTTCACAAGAAAACATGAAAAAAGGATTACTTCATCATTTCGAGGGATGATAGCATGGTCTCAGATATAAATAAATTTCCTATGGTGTGACTAAACTGATCACAGAAGCACAATAAAAGATACGTATTTGTGAATCAACATTTCAATGGCTTCCTGACTTTCATAACAGGGCAACTTTAGACACAGATTGGAGAAGGGAGTTTAGAAAGAAGTTTAGTATCACAATTCACCCCTTTAAAAGCATAGCATCAGAATCACCTTTGTCATCAGAACATTTTCAGTCTACAGCTCTGAGGATGCAGGCTGGACACAGAGAAGCTACCTGCTGTTGCACCCACAAAAGAACTGTGGAGGGAAATTCTTCAGATTCTGTGCTGAAACCAGGGAACACAGAACTCTATCTTCCAAAAGCAGAAACCAGGAATGAAAGAGTCCCTGCACACACCCTTTAGGAAACTGGTAGAAGACCTATAAAGAAAGTGGTAAAGCAGAGAAGCCCATGTGATACAAAAGGATATCAGTGACATTAGGCATGAGGAGTTCCAGTGAAAAAGTAATTGACCAGCTGGAGAGGAATTCAGGAGTACCAGACATGGAGGTTGAAATGGACTCCCTCCAAAGCAGCTGGTTAAGGAAGCAAATGGTCCAATCCCCAACAGCGAACATAGAACCCATCTCAGTGCTAGTGGAACAGAAGCCATACATCACTAACTCAAGAATCATGAGTTAGACTTGATTCGAGATTCACCAGCCACCTGATTATTACCTCATACAGCTGATTTGTAATGATAGTATTAATATAACAATCTAAGGAGAGAAGGAGGTTGAAGAACTCAAATTCATGTAGTACATCAGGCTGAGGAAGAACAGTAAGGGAACATGAATGAATCCACTTTTCTGAGGTTCAGACCAAAAGGGAGAAAGTAACTAAGTAACTGCAAAGGACATGTACAAACTTAAAGAAGAAAAACAAACCAAACCAAACCCCAAACAACATTACCACTTTGGGATTTTCCTCGAAGACCAGAAGGATCTATTAGATGATCTATTTGTGAAGAGCAAACCAGAGCATAGACCTCAATGATAATATAGGTTACTGTCTAAGATTCTTTATGAATACAGCAGGAGACATGATGAAGAGGAAGCTCCTGAAATGCTTTAGTGAGGAGTAATAAGGGGTAGGGGGGAGGGTAGGCACTGCTTCCCATTTGCATCCAATTAACAGAGAATGAAGAGTGAATACGAAGATTAAGTGGTAATGTAGTTGAGATTGGTCACAAAAGGACAAAATTCTTGAAAGTTAGATTAGAAGGAAAATAATTCAAAGTAAAAGCAGTGTGTTTCAAGAAGGCAAACTCCAGTAAAAGGACTCTTAGTGAAAATTTCCTGGGAGACTTGCCAAAGGTGAAAAAGAAAATAGAGTGAAGTGGTAGCTCTTTAACAAACTAATTTACCCAAAGGAGAAGAAAGGCTTCTGATAGATACTGAAGAATATTGGCATTTCTTATGCATCTTTTTCCTGGTTTTTAAACTTCTTTTTTAGTCGAAAGGTCAACATAAATTGGTTTTCTGTTTTAATTGGTGCACCAATTAAAAAGGATTAAGATCCTGCAAGGAAAGGATGAATGCATTTATGAATACTTGTATAACCTCAGTATTTTCAAGCCAACTGAGTGAAATGAACTTCATCTTGAGGTATACAAAATCAGCAAATGATAAAATATCAGCTAAAAGGTGTCTACAACAGTGACATAGCTCAGAGCAGTAGAGCGCAGCAATCCCTCATTTCCCCACTTACTCCATGTTGGCTCACACTGTGGGGCAGATTTTCTGCATGTGAAGGGGATTCCTTTTGGATGAAATTAAATCAGAAGATCTGTTCAAAGTGCAGCAACAGTCTCTAAAAGGAACAGAAAGGTCTGAATCAATGTGTGATCTGCAGCACAAGCAAGTCCCACAGCAAGTACCAAGTGCACATGCACCGACAGAATGCTCTCAAACCACAGACCTCCTGTGTCCTTCTGTTTCTTGTACCACTTACAAGGCTAAAGGTCTCAAGGGCAGTAACAAGTTCACACAGATGCCCTCAGCTAAGGGTATTATTTTATATTATACTAAGACCTCCTATGGTTCAATATACTTTCTTCTTGCTTCAGCTGCCATATCCCTCTTCAGCACTTTTCTGATTTGCTGGTCTCACCTGCCTGCCTTTTTTTCCTCTTTTTTTCTTTTTCTTTTTTTTTTCTAAATTAACAATAATTTCCCTTTTCCATCCTTCCTTTCCCATCAACTTCTTCAGTCTCATAGAAGATTCACTACAGTGCAGTCATAGTACCAGTTCATGATCAAGGGTTTCAGCTATGTCACCTTGCGTCCATAAATTCTCCATCTATGGTCAGTTGTCCCCAAGACTTTGAACTTCCATCAGTCCAAATGTGAAACTGCACATCCTCTCTCATTTATCCTGCCTCCTCCTCACACAAAGGAACAACTGAGACATTAAGTCATAATTTCATGGTGTCAACTTGATCATTTGCCTCCGCCACAAGACTTAAGATACCATCTCTTCCATTCTAGCCAATACCCAAACACAAAGTCAGGAAGCAACAGGCACTATGTGTTACATTTAAGTGAACAACAACTAAAATAAGACTTGCTTTGATGGAAAAGGGCACGAGAAGACCCATGTGCTCCTGTCACTTTCGCTAAACAGATGAAAATATGCTCTGGCACTTGCTGAAGCAACCAAGAAGCCTGGACACCTGAAAGCAAGAGTTTGAAAAATAGCTTTCCTTTAGCTGTCTTTGAGCAACATGTACAATAGGGATGTTTTTTCCAGGGCACCAGAGTAATCATAAAGTAAATAAATAGGCTTACCTATAGTCTAGCTTTTGGGTCCTTGGGTAGAAACTGCTTTTTCTACTGATCTATTCATATTGCACCACAATAGTTTTTGCTGTGGCTCATAATTACACAGCCTATGAGTATAAAGTCTGTGAGAGCTCATAAAGGATGGATGAGAGCAAACTGTAAAGGTGAAAACTAGAAGGCAGAATTGGCATTTATCGTTTAAAAGGCAAAACAGTGGCGGTAAAGATCAACTTACCTTGAATCCTTTGAAAAATATCATGAACTCTGCCAGAAGAGATAATCAAACAAGCTATTTGTAGAAAGATGGAAGATGCCCATAAGATCTATGAGATGCAAAAGCAATGAAAAACCAAAACAGGATAAGGATGACACAAGGGGTAATGCAAATAAACATTAAACAATAAGATGGGGGAAAAATAGAGAGACGTACAAAGAAGGGCTAAAATTGATGGCATTGTTCAAACTGGTGAAGAGAAATTAAGTCAGCACATGATAATAAAATACGAAAACATGTTCTTCATGCCTACTGATAGTTAAACAAGAAACAACAAACTTATAATGAAGGAACTGAGAATCGAGTGGGTGTCAGTAGAATATTTAGACCCTAGAAACTGGACCAGAAAAGTCTTTCAAGGTTGTGCAATATCCATGCAAAAAGATTTTAAATAACTTTTTGGACAGACATATCAAGAATGATGCACAGTTTAAGCTATGTTGCAGCAAAGGGTGAAGCAGCTGACTTTTGGAAACCTTTTCCTGACATTCTCTCTTTAATTCTTTTTAGATTTCCATGCAGAAACTATTACACACGGTATGTATCTTCACAAGATGCCTCATCTTTGTTGAGGACATCCTCGTACAAAACGCATTTAAATCTATTTTAAGCCCACTCTATAACACTACAAATATCTAAGCTACACAATTAAAGAAAAATCAAAATACAGTAGAACACATTAGAATTTATACTTTATTTTTTTTTGCAGAATATATTTTTAACGTGCTTACTGTATCTACAGTATTTTACTGAGTCTATTCATAGACAAATGGAAATAAGAATGTTGTTTCCATACATCGTCTTACAGATGTCCAAATGCAGCACATCTGCATATTTTTTTCAAACAGTTTTTAATATTAAAAAAAAAAGAAAAGAAAAAAGATTATAAGAGATGAAGAATGAAGTGTATCTGAATTTTCAGTGATTGCTCTTTTGGTTGTTACAGGCATCATAATTTCTTCTAATATTGCCCTTGAATCCAAACAGAAACATATTTAATGTGTAAGTTTCAACACTTATTGCTGACTTTATTAATCAGCAAAATGTATGTACACTTAGTCGGTTTAAGAACTATACAAGTGTTTTGCCTTGACTGTTCAGGATTATGATATAATTACTGCAGTGATCACCAATAAGCACTGACAAAATTTTATTGGATTGCAAGAAAACAGAGTACCTCTTTCTAGTCTAAATAACTGACATAATCTATATGTGTGGGGTGTTTTTTGTGGAAGAAGTAGTAGAACAATGGAACAAGCATAATTTCTTACTGTGCAGACAGTAAGGCAGTTTCAGGAATACCTACATGAGTTGTTCTGTAGTGCAATTAAATAAGCAGTAAATTATTCACATCCTTCATCTACTTATATTCCTCAACACTCACAGGAGAAGGGTGAGCAGGGTCCTTTTTTAGATACAGGATGGAAGACAAAAGAAGAAAGGCCCTGAAAACTGGGCTGACAATAGACTGAGAACAATCTCTTTGATTATGTTCTTTTAACAGAAAACTGAAATGAAACCCCAGAAAGCACAAATCCAGTTGTGAGTAGTGTACCACTGTGCACACTGAAAAATAAAGATATCCATACGCCATAGTCAGGCATAATGCAGCTGTCAAATAACAAAGAACTACTCAAACACAGAAAAGGCCATCAAGCTTTCAAAGACATAATATACAATATTTGATCTGCCTGGTATGCCAACCTATCAACACACCTCACACACACCTGAAAAAGAGGCCTAAAAAACATGGGAACCTAGAAGTGTCTCTTGGATTACAGAAAATATAGTCATGCAGTATCAGTAGTGTTGCATGTATTCCTTCAGCCAATTAAAACAGCAGTAGAAATGCAGAATCATTGCAGTTTGACTGCACCTCTGGTGTTTGACTCATCCAGCCTACTGGGTGCTCACAGCAGCTACAGCAGCTTCTCAGGACACTGCCCACTTTGACTGCCTCCAAGGACTACCTCCTTGGGCAACCTCTTTCAGTGCCTGATCAGCCTTACAGAAAAACAGATCCTTTGGGTGCACTTTACTTAAATTTGAAAGCTAAAGAGTTTATCTCAATTTTTTGCATTACAAAAATAGAAAGAGAACAGAACATGTTGTCAAGGCTCAAACCTGGACTATGCAGAACCAACATGAAGCTCATACAGTGAAATGAAGAGGTTCCTAGTGCCTGCTGCAAGGGAAATCATGGGTCAGGTGAAGGCACTGAGGTTTCTGCCACCCATTTTTAGTCAGTATTTCAGCAAATATATGCAACATAAATTTTAATATCTGAGTTTTAATATCTTAACAAAGTTTTTTAAAATAAAAGACAAGTGACAAAGATGAGTTCTAGTGCCTTGTCTTTTTATTTTTCTCCCTAGTAAAAATCAACCCTATAATGACAAACTGGTCAAATGTGAAGTTTATTTCAAATTCTTATAATAGAAGCCCAAGAGTTATCATAATATTCACACAGAAACGGAGACCATAAGCAACCTGAGTTGATTCCTTCAGCAATTCAATTTTACTTAGTTATCCTTACACTGAGGTTGCCCAGAGCTCTGAAGATTTTCTCTCAAATAGGTACTGATTTTGATGCCATGATACAAAGACATAGATAAGACATAATTTAGGATGGTACTACCTTCCACTGCATCATGCACACTTTTCTACAAATGTTCAAGAAGGTACATTTAACAGGGCTGAAAAATGCTACATGCAGACTAAAAAGCATCCTAACTCTACGTTTCTGACCTTATCTTTATAAATCCAAAGTTTGCAAATATTTAGAGCCATGTTAGTCCCTATGGTCACCATGTGAAATTTCCATAATAATGAAAAAAGGACAAGGAAAAATGTGTTGTTAACCTCAAGTCCCACAATCAAAATATTCTGTCTCCAAGCTCCTGGTTGTCAATGCCCTAAAGAGCTTAAGGAACTCAATTATATCAAAAAACTTAGACATTTTCAGAAAGGCACCTTTTCCAGAAAGTATTTTCAGATTTTAATTGCCTTTTACATTGCTATTTCATAAGCATCACACTGACAGATACGGTCACATAATGCTGAGTATCTGCACTATTATAGAGCACTGAGTCTAGGAAGACAGATTGCACTGGCTGAAGTATCCTTCATTACAAACAAGTTTTCTTTATATCTAAGACTCCACAGTATATTTCAAGAACCTATTTAACAATTGCATGATGAATTAAAGCTGCCGCTGAATGATATTAGAAGGAGGAAAAAAAATCCAGACTAACTAGCAGAACAAATATGAGCATGGAGTAAATAAAGTACTACATTAAAAACAAGCAACATGGTACCAGAATCCTAAATGATCTTTTGCCTTCTAATCTCTAACATGCACTGTGCTTTACCACATTTCTCAAAAAGATCTGGTATCTTATCTCTACAGATTCTGAGATAAAATACACGCATTACCATTCTGAGATTAGAGTCTAAGTTTACATGTGTAAGAAATTAGATTGAATCAAGAGTAATAAAACAGAATGTTAACAGAATGGGTACACGTTATATGTAATTTTTTTTTCTTCTGCATAGATATATCATACAGATTCCAGTTTTAAATAACTAAAAATTGTTGGCAGGTCCATCTGTTTTGTTATTCCCTTTGGCACAGGCTAAATATAACACAGAGGTCTGGAATAGATTATATGTTGTTTTATTAGGTTAATTTGATCTTGTATTGACATTAGTATACGTCAGAATTAATGGCTTTTTAATGACAGTACATGCTAATGATTAATTAGAAGTACTGAGAAGGGGTGAAGGCCTGGCTTTAAACATTATTAATATGACAAGTTTTTCAATATTACTNGGGAAGGGAAGGGAAGGGAAGGGAAGGGAAAAGAAACCTTAAACTAGCTTCTCGCTTCGTTCCATTCTGGGAATAAAAGGAGAACAGTAAACTACAGAAATAATATTTGCTTATATGAACTCTGTCAGTATTCTCCCTATCTCCCCTTCTCTCAAAGTATTATTTCCCTGAAAATGAAATAAAGACTGTAAAAAAGAGTGAATACCACATCAATATGATAATTTATCCACAAAAATAAAAAAATACACAATGCAATTGTCATTCTGATACAAGTTTATTAAGTCAGGATATTTTTACTAAATTCTAGATGCAAAGCACATTACATTCCCCTGCACATACCCAGTTAAAAAACCAAAAAGAGTAAGAGTTAGAAACAATTTTTAAAAATATTAAAAATATTTTAAAAAGGGAAGTCCTTAAACCATTTTCTTCAGAAGTTACAAATTTGAATTTGAGTGAAAGTGTATTGAGATAAAACCATTCAGGGAGGAAAAAAGGACAGTATTTTTAAAGATACTTGGAACAATGGGATTCAAAGAAATTTTTCCCAGACCTCTGCCAATGTCTAAAGTGAGTAATACATATTTTAGTTAAATACAAATGTTTAATGTTATGTAGTAATGATATTGTTTCACCAATTGAAATACAGTATTTCTCCATTGCCCTATAAGTGTGATCATGAAATGGCTGATACAAAAAAACCCCCAACCAAACAAAACTCCCATAAATCCTTAGATCCTCAAAACTAGTAAAAAATGTGGCTTTTGATGTGTTAATTGTTCATTTCCCACCCTTATTTACCTCATTTATCTTTATGATTTTCTGCTGCTACTCCATGCTCTCTTAACCCTGTTGTTTCATTCCTGTAAGTCTCTTTCCATTGAACTATAATTTAGGACACTCATTGCTTGTTACTTGCTACTTGTTACTGCATAGTTGACCTGATTTTCATTCCTCATTATTATTTAGCAATGAACCTGGTATAGACTAAACTTGCTGGGTTCAAAAAGCTCTCAGTGGGTTGACTTTCACTATATTCAAGGCCTTTTGTGTGGTTTTCGGTTTTTTTGGTGGTTTTGTTTGTTTGTTTGTTGGCTTTTTTTTGTTTGGTTGGTTTGTTTTCGGTTTTTTCATGTGAAATCAACTTTATTTCTACATGTAATAGATTATGTTCCTTTCAAATATAGTAATTAAAAACCTCTACACATTCCACCATAGTTCTTTATTAACTCTACCATAACGTTTTCTTCAATATTATTGCATGTTTTGAAAATTTTGTTAAAGGTAGATTATTTTTGATTGATGCTTAATAGCAGCCTAAAATATAGACCATTCTAGAACAATTATATAACTTACAGAGCATTTTGTAACAATTAACATGAACATTGAGATATATTCAATTTTCAAAACACTTCAGTCACTTTATGCAGACAATAATTTCAGTGTGACTAATGACACTTCTGAGTCACATATGCTTGAAGAAATGGCTCAGTAAATTCAACAGCCTGCCTGTAAAATGTCCCCACACTCTGTGTAGTCAGCAAGATATTTCTGTATGGAAATTTATATGTATGCAGACAATGACAAACACTACTTTAGAAAAGGCTTTTGACTCAGCCAGCCATGTTCTTCTGTGGAACCTGAGGAATCGTGAATTGTTTGCAAAAACAAACCACTAGTTGAGTAAAAAAGGAAGGAAAGAGATCAAGATAGTTGAGACCTGCTGATCAAACTAATGGACAAGAAGCAAATGCACAGTTAGTGGAAGCAGGGACAGAGATCCTGGGAAGAATAGAGGAATGCTGCCTGGCTGTGTTGGAATGTGGTCAGGAGGGCCAAGGTGCCGCTGGAGTTTAACTGGGCAAGGGATGCCAAGAATAAGGGCTTCTACAGGTATGTCAGCCAGAAGAGGCAGGTCAAAGAAGGTGTGCCCCTGGGATAAGCAAGACTGGCAACCCAGTAACAATGGATGAGGAGAAGGCTGACATACTCTACACCTTTTTTCCCCTCCAGTCTTCATTGGTAACCTCTCTTCCCATGTCTCTCCAGTGGGTGGACAGCAGATTTGGGACTGAAGTAGGAAAATTCCTCCCACTGAGACCGAAAAGCCAGTTTGCGACCACATGAACACAGCTGTAAACACAGTTAAGTCTATGGGACCTGATGACATGCATCCCTGGGTCCTGAGGGAATTGGCTAATGTAGGTGCCAAGCCACTCTCCACGACATTTGAAAAGTCACGTTGCCCAGAGAGGTAGTGAATGCTCCATCCCCAGGAACATTCAAGGAGGGCAGGCATCATGGGTCTTTGAGCCTTGCCTAGATGAAGGTGTTCCTGCTCATTGCAGTGAAGTTGAACTAACTAACTTTGAAAAGTCCCTTCCAACCCAAACTACTCTATAAGCCCTACACTATAAAATTTTGTTTAAGACTTGGGTGAGGAGACAGAATCCCCCCATAACAAATCAGTAGATGATGCTAAATGGGAAAGATAAGTGAGGAGCTGATAATGCTGAATTGCAGAGCTTCAGAGAGGGGCAACAAAAATCTAACAATTTCTCCCAAGACACACATGGGGAAGAATAATGGCATGCACGTAAACAGGCAGGTAAACAATTATCTGAGTACTAATCCTGCTGAAATACATTCAAGGCTTACAGCAGATACCAAGTTAAATACGAGACTGAAGGAAATTTCTACTTCCCTCTACTTGGTCCTGATGAGGTCACATCTGGAATACATGGCCAGTTCTGCATTCACCCCCCACCCCAGCTCAAGAGTGACTATTAAATTCAAAGAAAGTTCTCTGCAGGGCTGCTAAGATGGTCAGGATCCCAGAGAATATGACTTACAAGATGATGTTGGGGGAGCTAGAGCTGTTTAGTTAGGTGAAGATGTGGATGAGGGGAGATAGAACACAAATTTTAACTACATGGGGAGCAGTTACAAAGATGTGGAGCCTCAATTATGACGATATAACAAAGGTGCATCACCACAAATTGCACACTACTAGTCTGAGGCCGAACATCAGGAAAATCCATTTTTCTAGGAGAGGAGGGCAGTGCGTGAGCATGATGTCGGGAAATACTGTAGAAGCTCCATCCTTGCAGGTTTTCAGGACACCAGTTGAACTTGCTCTGGTGTTCATGGCACTTGACACAGGAGGCTGGGATAGAGGACATCCAGAGGTTACATCTATCAATATTCCCATGAATATTTGTGTGCAAAAAAATTAATTGGAAAAATCTCTACAGATTTACTGCTACAAAAGAGGTATATGCTTTTGAAAAATGTTGCTTCCTGTAAGATAAAGCAGTGTAGAAATGGAACAAAAACATGATTAAAGAAATCAAAGCCTTGCATATAAAAAACAAGGTTTAAAAAAGGAAATTATTTAATTTAGAGACAGTGTGAAGGTGGTACACAGCAGAAAGATAAAACACAGCCAGAGGTAGAGCAGAGAAAAAGTGAGTGCCATAGATAGCTGTCATATGAAAATGAAAGAGAGGAGCAAAAGTAAATTATAACTTGGGAAAAAAAAAAAGGGTCTAGCTATGCAACAAAATTGTAGAACTCCATGCCACAATTCAGCACTAAATCCCCATGAATCAGAATAGAAGCTCAGGATTAAGTAATAGAAATTTGAAGCTGGAAAGAAAGCCAACCTGTTAGGATTTCAGTGACCGAGCATTCACTAACATACTTTCTGAAATATTTCCTGCAATCTGTACTGGCCACTGCCAGAATGTAGGGCAAGACAGTTCACTGGTGTCTCTGGAAAAGGCTTTGAAGGGTGCAAAGCCTCGCATACACAAAAGACAGGTTCAACGCAGCCTCTACCTTTTAAAAGGTTGACAGCACTGAAGTACCCATGTGACAAGACCCTGGAGTTTGATCTTTCCATTTTTCCATAATAATAAATCAAGTGGTGATACAATTTATTCTACTATGCCTTTTGAATTCCAGCTGGTAGAATTATGCCCCGTTAGCATAAAAACAATATATTATTACTGCCAAGTGCTATTTATCATTTCAGATGTTAAATTCTTAGTGGTATTAATTATTTATAGGGCAAAGCCAACTCAACTATTAAAATGTAAAATAAGGATGCAAAGTGTCCTTTGATGGATATCCTTTGAAATATAAAACTGTCATAAATCTTCCAGTTAGGTATTTTTCCAGTTTAAACCCATCAAGTTATATGAACTTATCAGAAGTGCTCTGTGCTGTTCAGTTTAAGTAAGTCACCTATTCACTAAGTAATACAACGTGCTTTGCAACAAGATTGGGTAGTTGCAATTCACAGACAGCATCTTCTATGAGCAGACTCCAAAGTCCCAGCCTTGGAGCTCACTTTGCAGCAGATAGGAATAACTGCCAACTGAGGTAAAAGCTTTTGCAGGGAAGAACACCCTGTGCTTGCAAGTATAGTAGAAACACACACACACACACTCACCCCCACACACAAAAAGCATTTTCCATCAGGATGACGAAGCATCATAGTTTTCTTCACAGACAGAGGAATGGCATTGCTTTAATTAGAAATTCCTGGTTTCATAAAGTATTTGATATTCTAAACCACGATGGAAACGATAAAAAATGAGAATCAGTCTGGCTTGTACATTAAGCCAGGTGTCTTGCTAAAGTTTAAATAATTCTAGGTGATTTTCCCCTCTTTAAATAAGTAGAAGTATAATCAGGCAAAAATATCTTTCTAGATATTAATACTTAGCTTTAGCAGCAATTATAATTTAGAATAACATTTTTAAAACTAGCAGCTGGGGAGGGGGGAAGGGGAGTCAGGGAAGAACCCTAAATTTATGCAAAGGCTAGGAAAATTATTACATTATCATCTTGTATTTGTATATCATATATATTATTATATTATACTTCTGTAAGCTTAGATTTTTTTTAATTAACTTCCAAATGCCCTTTTATTTTCTGGTTAGAAATAACTACAGAGTCAAAAATACGTGAATAGACTCTAGATCAGGGGTGAATAAAAGTACCCAAGAATCCTGACAAAATCTAGTGGTAGCACTGCATAATGTAACTCAGCAGGTTTCATGAGAATAAACAGATCAGTAAATAGGTTGATCATGAACTACCTTTTCCTATCAAGAATGTTATTTCAGAGATTTAGTTGGAGGTAGAAAGAGCAGTGCAAGACTTCAATTGTACAGTCATTACAACATGATGACTGTATATTTATGTAACGTGTCTGATTCTTTTGTATTAGACATTTTACATAGTGAAGTTATACAAAGCATATCCTTAAATTATGTCATTTAACAGATGACAACAACAATGTAAGGAGTTTGTAGCTGTGATTTCAGCTGAAAAGTGACACCAGCGGTTGAGTTTGGAAGAAATGTACTCCTTTTTACCTGAAGGCAGGGAATAAAATTTTCCCAGACTGAAGCTACAGGGTGTGGGTGTTTTGTGAGGGTTTTTTTGGTTAGTTGGTTGATTTTTTTTGTTTTTTTTTAATGGGGCCACAGTTATGAGACAATTGAGGCAATAAAAAACAATTAAAGGCAATAAAGGTTTTCCCAAGAAAAGATTTTAACGCAGTTCTGAGAGCTCAGGGAATTCAAATTGCTAAATCCTGGGGTAAAAAGTAAGATTTTCAGAGACTGGATAGTCAGTGTGTCTGCAGAGGTATAGCTTTTTCCTTGCCAAAAGAACACACAGCAGCCTTGCATAAAGACCTCTAATGGTATTCACCATTTTGATGAGATGGTGAGTTATCTCATAGCCTTCAAAAAGTGCGACAGTACATGTAAAGAACAAATAACTGCTCCCCCTTATTATGAGAAAAAAATTGAGCTCCTTAAGTATTTTATTTCAAAACTCACTTTCAAACCACTACATATGTGCACAGTTGAGCTTTAAAGTTCTTTTTGTCTTATTGTTATTCCTTTGGGAATAAAAATACAAGAAATACCCCAGTATTTCCATTGGGGCATCAACCCCAAATCAAATTCAAAGTTATTGGGGGTGCGGGGGCATGAGTAGGTGAGTGCTAAAGTTCTTAATTTGTTCATTTTGAAGGGTTTTTTGTTGACGTTGGGTTTTGAAGAGTTGGGGTGTTTAGGGGTTTTATTAGGTTTGGGTTTTTATTTCTTTGTCTCTAAATACGTTCTACAGTAGCATGAATCTCTTGCCATGCTACATCAGGTTATCCATTATGACTTTTAACTCTTTTCTAGACTTTCCTTCATGTTAACATCCCTCAGCCTGTTGCAAAGTCAATGATTTTTGTCCCTAGCTAAATGACTTCCATTCAAGTTCTGGTCTGGGTTTGGGTTTTGAGTTTTGTTTGTGTATTTTAACATGGCCCGTGTATGAATGTTTGATCTACATGTTATTCCAGTGTACTGGTAGCAATTTTTCATCCTCAAAAATGTTTACACATCCAATGTATATGTTGTGCCCTATATGCAGCTATCTCCTTTTAATAATAATCCCTGGCATCAACTACAGATCATCAGTAAAAATACTGACGATAAAATCACAGAAGAGATTATGACATCCATTTATGCTCCAAGACTGACTAAACAGTTTTTAAACTGGCAAATGTATCTCTTATTATTTCATTTTATATTGAATAATGCCTTGGTTTGAAAGACAGGTGTCTGCTAAGGAAGGCAGGAGCCTCCATTGGAATGGAAAATGCAATCCACTTCCTTCCAAATTAGTATCATTTTGAAATTAAGGGGCTTTCAGGCAAAGATAGGAGAAATAGGAATAATAGTTCTTTACTAATATATATATTAAAAAATACATTTTTATATATATAATATATATATCAAGGCAAACACACAGCAGTGACTGTGTCAGTAACAACAAACAGAACCAGAACCCGGTGCCGGCCTCTCTCGGCCTCAGCCCCTTTCCCCTTCGGTGCAGTTCCGCTCACCGCCGGCAGGGGCGCTGGCGG
>VZTA01010598.1:0-32132 GCA_013398855.1 Mohoua ochrocephala | reverse complement strand
GTCCCTCTCTTAGTGAGGTAGGGTGTTAAATGGGGTCCCAGTGCAATGGCTGCTCCAGCAAGCAGAGCTCCACTCACAGTAGAAGGAAAGGCAGCAGAAGGCAGAATCCTGCAGTGGTAGTGGATTCTCCCCTCCAAACGCCGGGAGAACAAAAGCCCCTAGGGCCTCCACCCAACCCCTTTTTCCCAGTCCAAATCTCGCAGCATCTCTGCCCTACACGAGAAAACCCCAGGTAAAAGAGAGTAGCCATCTGTCTCCTCCCCCAAGCTGTGGCCAGGTCTTTTGTCTCTCTCTTAGTCGTTGCCAGTCGTTATTGTCTCTTGGCAACACATATGGGGGGAATTCTTTAACAGAAAAAAAAACCAAAAGGAGAACTCCTAAAACCCCAACAAATAAGAAGGAGTAACATAGAATTATATTGAAAGCCTTAAGTTGCACTGATCACAACTATTTTGTCAAACAGTATGCAGTACTGCATTTTACATGGTCTCTGTTATGAATGCTGCATGCCAGGCCCGAGAATAACTGCAGTAATGCTTTCCTCAAGTCTCTTTTGGGTTTTTCTTATAGCACAAGACCCACCATAAAAGAGGAATTCTTTGCTCTGCTGAGTGCAGGGATGATTAGGATGACACTAACAAGATAGAAACCATCCACTTTCTAACACATATCTGAGTATATGCATGGCATGAATCTCATATAAAAGAAAAATAAGTCTCTATTTATGTACTGAAGTACCTTTAAGAGATTAACACAGTATTTACACTTTTATTTTTTCTTCTCAAAAGGAGAAAAAAGAAAGTTCAACAATATTTGCTACAGGAAGAATTTGAGATATAGAAAGGAATTTTAATTAAAAATTTTGCTGTTCTCTTCCAGTGCTTTGAGAAAACGATATCTAGTAAAACACTAGATTAATTATTTTTGAGCTGGAAACCAATTACATTATGGTCTATTTGTACTGTATCACCATAACTTGCCTGAAGCATGGAAGATGTGAACACTGATCACTTACACTAGTTTCCAACATTTTCTTCTTTATAGATATGTTATATCAGAACAGAATGAAGGAAAAAACTCCAAAAAGCATGATATACATAAATATAAAACCACAAAATTTTATACATATATATATATATATACACACACACACACACGTATATAGATGGGAAGAAGAGAGAGAGATTTAAATGGAAACCAGGCATCCCTACCTAACAGAAATGTGATATTTTGGGATGCAACCATTTATGAAAAAAAAATTAAATATTTTAAAGGTCCTTCCAATATTTTTGCCACATTACTATTGTTATAAGTGTTAGTTTTATTTTCTCACACCAGGGACTAAAATGAAAGATCACATCACTCTCAAATACCTTGTATTTTTGTATGTGAGGAACCTATCAGTAACGTTTGATATGAGATATCCTACATGATAATGTTCTAACATTATCTCAGACCCCAATAGATGAAAGTATTTCATAGCAGCTAAGCTAAAACTATAATCTCTGTGTGGTCAACTGATCTCCAATACTTAGAGCTGAATAGCCCATACAACTTGTTACAAGTGCAGAGAAGGGCTGAACACAAGAACAACTCTGCTCACATCATCCAGGTACTGTGCACACACAGTACAGCAGACTCAAAATGAACAGGATATCCTGTTTCTTCCTTGAAGCAGCAGAGAGGAGTGAGTTGTAGAAACTGTTTAAACACTGTTTTGTGGAAATCCCCCAAAATTGTACACATTAAGAGTGGATTATTGTGAGCAGAGTCTTTTGCCCAGCTCACCACTTCATTCTGAAATGCCCAGGAACAAACTGGTCACTAGCAAGCCCTACAGGCTAGATGAAATCCTGCTCTGATCAAATCCTAATATATCAGAGTCAAAAAGCTTTTATCAGAAAACATGTACATCAACAGCTCAAAACTAGAAATGTTTCTGAATAAAAACATCAAAACCAACACATTCAGTTATGGGTGCAAGAGGGCTTTGTTTAAAATTATATATTTATCAAAACGAAGTAAAAAAATCCCTCCAAGAATTCTGAAAAAGCTCTAAAAAATCCAATGCATAATGATAAAAATTACATTTTAATATTCTTAAAAGAAATTTCAGGATTTCAAGAACTGCCATACTGGCTCAGACCCAAGGTCTGTCCAGCAGCACACCCTGTCCTGACAGCTGTCAGCAGCATTTGAATAGAAAAATAATAAAATAGGACCAGTGCAGAATGATACTTGCCCAGCTATAAAGGCTCTGAGGTGAGACCTTGACTACTGTGTTTAATGAATACTGATGAATATATCTTCTATTAGTTGGTTTAAGCTTTTTTTAAAAAAAAATCTATTTATACATTTGCCCAGCTGCGATCTTCACAGTTCAAATGTGCTTAGAACTAATTTGAAGTAATGTGTTTAATGTTTCCACTCCTGATTTTACAGTTCCTTATCTATTCTTCCATGTTTGAGAGCCATTCTTTATAAGGCATAGCTTTCCATTCTATGATCCATTTCTCCAATATTTTATTCTCAAGATGCAATGAGAAGAGTTTCATGGTATATTTGAAGCGGGAAATAAAGTACAGATGGATGGAATAGGATAATAGCATACTTCAGGTGTTCAGGACTTCTCTGATAAACTCCAAACCCATAGTTTGGTATCTGACTAAACCACTGGCCTCAAGTTTTTGGAAGTTCTAAACATGTGCTTTATTATAAATGTAGACGAAGATAGTATATTATCTTCATCAAAATAACAGTGAGTGGAAAAGACCATCCACTGTAGACAAAAACTGGATTGTTTTTGTTCTTAAGAAAAATAAATTTACTCAGATAATAGAAGTAGGGCTATGGAGGATTATTTTATGATTTACTGTTAACTAGTGCAGTTAGAAAATCCAAAACTTTAGGACATATAAAGATGGGTTTGGATCTTTTCCATCTCCTTCATATAGTAAAAAACATTTAAAGGTCTGAAGGACTTAAATACCTTCCCTGTTTTTCTGCTTACATGGACCTTGTGGATCTTTTTTCCTTTATCTGATGTTGAAGAGCATACATAAGTTTGAAACTTGAAGTGTACCTATATAACATCCTCTGGCCTTGTAAATAAATATTCTTACTCCATAAATACAGTGTTTAGTTTTCAATTATGTCACGACACTGGGGACACTTCATACTAACAACAATAACAAACATTTAGTCAAGAAATTAAAATAAATTTCACATCAATAACTGTGCTTACAATTACAAAACTAATTCATCCTGCTCTGTTTAATTTTCTCATTAAATAATGTATTAAAAATAATTAAAAACTACAGTTTCCCTAGCAGGGGACAGACCTCTGCAGAGCACAGTTAAATTGTTTTCACAGACAGGGACAAAGACTGTTATTCCTATTTATAAAATACTTCAAAGAGGAAATATTTCCACTTCTGAGTATGCATATTTAAAAAGAAAGAAATAATGTGTGACTTTGACATGTGGTTGTATACTCTTGAATGACAGGAACACTTAAAACAGGCTACCTCTGTTTTCTCATTATTTAAAATTAAATTACCTTGTTTAGCTGATTTATTATTAAGTTTATGGAAATAGGAGAAAAAATCTCAAAGACAAAAAAAAAAAAAAAAAAAGCAGCTGACTCCAGGCTAATGTCTTTGACCTCCTGAATGTCAGAGGTAGACACAGCCAAACATAGTGACTGTTACCTTCCCCTCACCTTGGTTTCCTTCTCATTAACCAACACAACCTCACAAAACACAACTGGAGTTTTGTCCCAATGACACTTAGCATCTATTTTCACATTACCTTCACAGAAAACATGAAAAAATACAGGCAAATAGGAGAATAATTTGTCTGAGTACTATAGTGGTTAGGATGGCAGAGAGTGAAACAACAGACAATGAGATAATGGTATGTTCTGAGCTACAGATGATATTGTTCTGTTAAATGATCCTTGACAAAGTTTTCTTCTATGAATTTCTTGTAGTTCTTTTCAAATCTGTACCTGACATACAAGAGTTATGATAGAAGCAAAAAAAAAATAAAATCAAAAGAAACAAAAAACCCCAATCAAGCAAACAAACGAAAACATACTAAAAACCAAACCATCAAACCAAAATCCACACAAGGTATTTGTCTACATTGTCAGCTAAAATGCACCACGCTCCACCCATAGCCAGTTTTTGGCTTTGGAATTGTGAAGTCCATCCCCACCAGAACTCTCCATAAAACATTCCTTGGTATGTATTCTCTATTGCATTGTGACCACCAAAGCAACAAGGATTGGAACAATCCTTGTAAAATGATAACTGATGAGGCAAGACAGTAAGGAGATTAAATCATGCAGAAATAATTCAGAGAAAAAAAAACCAAAAGAATTAGCATCCCACTTGTGGCTTTATGAAAATATTTTTCTTTTGAACATGAAAGAGACGGTATAGTTTCATCATGCCTATGGATTTATTTTCACAACTGTCTCAACTGTGCAGAGCTAAAAATGTGGACCCCCGTCTTCTGAAAGGAGCCCATGAAGTCAAACTCCACATTGCACATAAACTATCACTGTATTGATTTTTGCTATTCTTACTGAAAGTGTTCTATTTCCCAAGAAATCATTTAATATTTGTGGCTTTAAAAAAAAATACATACATATATATATTTTCAAACACCCTTTAAAATACTTTGAGTAATCATATCAGTATTCTGAGAGTAGAAGAATATATGTCTAAGCATGGACTGTTGAAAACAGATTATTCGCGTAAATGCTTCAAAACTAATTTTACTTATCCCTTGACTGCACTAATATAATACATTTGATTTATTACTTGTGTTACAATTTACCTGGTAAAAATCCAACTGTGCTTAGCATTGTACAAAGAGAAGATAAAACCTGCTGCTATCTATAACATAAACGTCATAATCTAATAAATCATAGGTGTTGAATAATGAATGCGACTGCAAGAAACAACTAATGGAAAATTGCACGAGCTTTAGTAAGAACTTGAATTTACGTATACAGTAGAGTTATTCATACACAGCTTTAAGTATACAAATTTAAATATTGAAATAAACAAACATAATTACCAAGCATACTTTAACAACAACCCCTGAAACTTCCATGCTATTTGACATCCGCCAGTTGTCTTCTATGCAGAAAGCAGGCTCTACCACAGGGTCTTGCAGGAAGAGAACCCCAGGGAAGTGGGGAATGCACACAGATTTGTGTTAGCAGTGCTGAAAATCCTGGCAGCTATTCACGCACAGCTTCATTTAAAATGTGATAATGTTCCAAATAAAGTTCAAATTAATTACCTGAAAGCTAGTGTCACTGCTACTGAAATCAAGTTACCACTATTCCTAGATTCACAGCCAGGCACAGTAACTGGAAGCAAGGTGATAAACTGAGAGCACTTATACAAGGGTGATTTATGCAGGACCACAAAAGGACTAGAACTGTGTATTTGATGGATGAAGAAAGGAACCAATAGCAAAAAAAGCCTAGGTGGGGTGCCAAGATCCCAGTAGTTGTTCAGCTACAGATTTCAATGGATATGAGGCTTTTTGGTAGAGGCACAGAGCATGTAGCTCCAAGTTTGAGAAATGAGATGTGTTCCAACCCAGCATTTTAAGTGTGTCTTCAGTGGTATAGAACAACTGTTCTGGTTTGGGCCAGGGCAGGGTCAATTTTTTGTGGTACCCGGGAGGGGGTGTGGCTACTAGGACACAGAGGTGTTTCTGTACCTCCTCAGGTCCTTGCTGAGGGTGGGAGGAAAGGGACTTGCTTCAGAGGAGAAGGTTGCTGCAGGTTGAGAAAATGTGGCAGGGGGAGATATCCAGTATTGTTTGTTGTCGTGTGCTTTCCTTGTGAATTGTTTCTTTTCTTATACCTTTTGTTATTAATATTTTTGCTGTTACTGTTCTTTCTCTTAACTCAGTGCTGTTTCCAGTAAATTGTTCTTATCTCAACCCATGATCTTTGCCTTTTTTGCCTCCAGCTGGAGAAGGAGGAGGGGAATCTGCCTGTGGTTTTAGAGGGAACACTAAATTCAAGGATACCATTCCTAATCCATGAAATAACAAACTTCAGAAAATGCTGGAATGTTAGGGAAATGCAAAGCATTAACAGAAGCCATACAGAAACAGAGCACAGTTTAAGGGAATGTCACAGGTCTTTGGATAAGCAGGCAAAGGTTGAGAAAGAGATGCTGATTTTGCAGTCTTTCTTCTACCCTTTCTTGGAATCGGTGGAGCTGTTATCTCATTTTGGGAGAAAGCCTTCAAGCACTTGGCTTGCTCTGGAAAAGCAGATGTAGGTCTATGCAACTCCCACTTAATACGTCAGAGAGATGTGAAGGAAGGAGAACAGAATCCTTCCTACTGCTGTAATTTAGAGCTAACGTGGCCTTGTCAGGAGAGGTACGACTTTTCTCTTAACTGTTTCTGCTCAGGATTTTAACCTCTACGTACTTCTTAGAGGATCAATTATCATTTATACAGATTACTGTAGGCAACAGTTCTAGCCTCTCATACATCTGTGCCCCCATCTATTATTCCTGCAACTTCATTATTAACTTTAAACTATTTATTAACCTTCTTTAACATTTATCACCTTAAAAACTCCTGCTCACACATCCAAACCCCTCATTGAAATACAGTCCTCTGAAGCATTACTTTTACTTTCTTCAGTGACTCAGCCACTTGATAATTAGCAAAGTCTCTACCAAGATTGATCACCTAGAGTCTAATTAAATACTCAATGTGAACATTTCCTGATTAAATTCAATTGCATTATGCAAAATTAACGCCAAGCCCAGACACCTATTCTTCACTTGAGGGATCCGTGCCAGCAGTACTCTCTTTTATACCTTTATTTCATGCCAGATTCAGTTTTCAAACTTTTTTATTATAAAAATATTACTATTTTTCATAACTCTAATACATAAAATATAGAAATGCTATCCTTCTGCAGGGTAAAATAACAAATAAGAGAGAATAACAGCTAAACACACGAACAGTCTCTCCTCCAAAATCAGTGAGACTTAGGAGGATCGCTTGCAGATTTCCCTCCTACTCAGAGGGACACCAGACTGTCACTCAACTACTTGCAAAGCACAGACTACTGTATAAATTGATACTCCACACAATTGAATTAATATAAAAGAGAAAAACCCAACACACACTGGGTTTTTTGTACCCTTGCACAACAGGGCTGTCCATTGCGGCCATGAAGCCATAAAAAGTATCGCTAAATCCAGAATTCAATTTCTTTTACCAAAAAGCCTAACAAAATTAAATCCCCTCTTCAGAAAGTAAGAACTTTTGAAATTTGGAGATACTGTCCCAGTGAACTGTGTCACAACAACGTCCATGTGAAATATGCAGATACAATGCTTCGAAAATGACAGGGTACTGTAGAGACAAAGAGATCTAAAACCACAAAGAAAAATAAAGGCTAGAAAGCTCACAGTTCATACAATTCATACAGAAGAACCACAGAAGTATTCAGAAAAGGAGCCAGGTAGTTTTTTTTTTTTTTTTTTTTTTCAGTTCTAAACAAATAAGATTGCAGTAATATGTAATGTTTTAGTGAAATTCAATTGCTTTGTGGAGATATTTCTCTTCTGCTGTTTTGGGGTTTTTTTAGTTTCTGGCTTTAGAGTCAGAGACACTTATTTTTAGGACCGAGAAAGTAAGGCATTGCTTTCTCTAGAATCAAGCTGGCATCCTCCACCTTCACAACCTTCCTTCCAAATTCAGTTCACACCACTCCTCCTAGAGCCACAGGATCCTTACACATCCTGAAACAATCTTCACCTCCAGCATAATTTTGTTGACATAAAATAGAAAAATAATGTCTGAACACTAGATATGGCATCTAGATAACTTTACACTGAAAAGATGTTAATTTATAATTTGGGAATACTTGATCGAGTTTTGAAAAAATAGTCTTGAAAGTTTAAAAAAAAAAAAAAAAAGCAAGAACCTACAAACAGACAAAAAGAAACAAACCCAAAGAAAGTAAAAACACCCCAAAACTCTTGTGGCTCTTAAGCGATCATTGTTCTACCTAAATAATACAAGCAGAGCTGTACATTATAATGGGGAGTATAGGAAAAGAATACATTTCATGTCTCAGTTGAAAGAAACAACCTTATGTAAATGTTCTATCAGCCAGAAAACGAAATTTAGAGAATAAATGAGGAGCAGCTAAATTAATTCCTGTTGCAAATGACCATACAAAACCTTTTACTAACACTATTAAATGGGTTCTCACTGTATCTCTTACAGTAAAGTAAAAGATGAATTTGAAGGCTGTTTTCAATTTGGTAAACAAACAAGTTTCATAATTTAATCTCTGGATAAACTAGAACAAAGGAAGTTTCCTATCTATAAATGCAACTATGCTAAAACCTTCCTTAATGATAATTCTGCAACACAATTATAATGTAGCAAATATAACATTAAAAGGATTAGTAGTCACATGTAATGGTAATTTCAGCACCAACGATCAAATAAAGATAAAGTAAATAGCAAAAAGAAATATCAAAGATTGAATCATCTTAAGATTTATAACACCATGAAAAGTGGACATCAAAACCAGCTAGGTCTGCGGTGTTGTCCTAGTTACAAAGTTAGTTACAAAGGGAGGCAGTAGAGTTTTTTAGTGCTGTCTGGGTGTCACCACCGTGTTTATTCAGTATCACCAACGTCATCACTGGGGTAATGGTTTCAGCAGGAAATGCTGGGCACTGGAAACCAGAAGTTTGTCATCTTGCCTGGCTCACCAGAGCAGAGTGGACAGTCCCCTTAAAACCCCTGCTGCCCACCAGCTCCCACCTTCTCTTTTGTATACTTTTGCTATTAGTACTGCTGTTGTTAGCATGTTTTTTAGTAAATTATTTCAACTCATAATCTCAGTTATGGTCCCTTCCTTACCGAAAGGGGCAGAGGAAGGGGAGTGCCTTACTTGGAGTTTAATTTCCCTGATGGTGTTAAAACCAACACAAATGTTAATGGTTTCAGGTTTTTATACTACCCAAACTAGTTTCATTCTTTTTAACTTGAAGTTGACTGCTCTTTTCTCTTTTACAATGTATCAGATGAAATAATCTTTTCCCATTCCTGAAAGTTGGCAAATACTTTTTAGCAAATAAATCTGAACAAAGGGGCACTGTATACCTGCCTACGACTGCAAGCCCAGTATTTTAAGAAAATACCATTAAAAAATCATAATATCAAGATGGTGAATTTACCTTACTTGACTAACAGAATATTCAGAGCAGCTCAATGAAGGTATTTTTAAGAATGCCTATCAGTGGTTTCTGCACAAAATTTTGTGCTTGTCAAGGGGAAATAGAACCTTTCAGCTACATTTATGCTTGCTTAGATCCCAAGGGCATTTTTAGGCCTCCCTAATTAAGGCAATGCTTTACCAGTGCTCCTGCAGTTGCAGGTAATTGGCAATCACTAACAGCAGGGTTCTGATGAGGATTTACTTTGTTAAAATAGAAAAAAAAAAAAGAAAAAAAAAAAAACCAAAAAGAAGAGGAATCTGTTTATTTCTTTTATTTATCTAAGCCTAATCCTACAAACAATGGTAATGAATTCCAATTTAGCTTAGATTCTACTAGGTGAGCTATTTTATCAGTCAGTTACATGAAAAATTCAAAGACCTAAGCCATCAAAACAGGGATTTTTCATAGCTGCAAAATATTGAATTTTAATAGTAAATGTTAAATTTTAAACAGCAGATTTATGGGTTTTTTACAAATACTGATAAAACAGAGACAGAGGGGGGAAAACCACAGGAGATGATTCATTTTTCCTGAAAACATAGAGATATATTAAATATTACATATGAGATAATAATTGCTACATATAATGTGATGTTGGCATAGTCCTTCAAGTAACTGCAGTACAAAGTGGGGACCCCATCCTCACCACCCGAGTCTTTCAGGCCTCTCTGCTTAGAGAAACAATTCAAAGAGGTGAGCTACCATCAGTGGAAGAGACTGAAGCAAGGGCTAATTGGCAGAACTCAACTCATACAAATCAATGGACCCAATGGACTGAATGAGGGGGCTGAGAAAACTGGCTGATGTCCCTGCAAGGCCCACCAATATCATTTTTGAAAAGTCATGGAGATCAGGGAAAGTCCACAGCAACTGGAGAAAGATAATGGTTGCACCTGCCTTGGAAAGAGGGCAAAAGGACAATCCAAGGTTGTGGATAGGTGGATGAGTATGTGAGTAAAAGTGGGCTGGATAATTAGACACACAGGATAGTGATTAATGCTCATCCCATATCTGAAGACTGGTGACAAGTGGTGTACCACAGGGGCCTCTTGTTTCAATGTCTTTATCAATGACTTGGAGGAGTCAATAAAGGTGGGCTATCAAGATATTTTACTGAGATTAATATTAGTCTGGTACGGTCATAAATTTGGACAAATTCTGAAATGTTCTGATTATAATCTGTATGTAGATATCTATGTCTTTCTGTGTACATACTCACAAATGGTAGTGTACATGTAGATATCTATGTGTCTTTCTGTGTACATACTCATAAATAGTAGTTAGCCCAAGAGCAAACTACCTAATGGAAAGCTTAATCATGTTGAATTCAGCTCCGATGAAACACCATTGGACTTGTACACCTTCTACTGAGGAGCTGGAAAATGTAAGAAAGCTCTTTTATACAACTCTTATAAAAATAAACATATAAACTGGTAGAATATCACTGCTGTTGCAAAAATAAAAAACTCATTAAAAGGTATTTAGTGCAGTCTTTTTATAGAAGTTCTTGCACATTTCTGCAGGTCATATATGAACATACTCTTCCCTTCTATTTTTGTTTTTACAACTCATACCCTCTTCTCCTTTAAGTTTTCCCTCTGCTAAGTGTAGGAACCATTCACTCAGTAAACATAAATGTCTTATGTGCCATTTCTGATTGATCAATACTAATAAATCCAGTTTTAATATCAAGTGTTACGATTTCATCTGCATATTTGGTATATGTTTCTATAGCCATTAAAACATCTTGAACATTAAATACGCAAAGCACAAGACGAATGATACAGAATTAAAATACTTCTGAAAATTTACCTATTTATAAAAAAAGAATTAAAAGAAAAATATATATGATTGAATGAAGTGTTTTCTAGAAATAATTATCCTTACTTCGCTTGGTAAAAAAATATATACTTTATACAAAATATGCACAAAATCAGATGGGCACCTAGGCTCTGTGTCCACCTTTAACTACAACCATTACTCTTTTAACAGTTTAGGACAATTAGGCACATTATTGTCCTGCATCAAATAACAGACCAAGAAGCAATAAATATTAAAGTAAATGAAGTCTCTCTTCTGAGACTTAAATTTACTCCTGAATTCTCTACCCTTTCCCCCTGCAGTGGTGCAGGGAGACAGGGAATGGGAATTATGGTCAGTTCACCACATGTTGTCTCTGCTACCCCTACTCACACTCTTACTACCCTGCTTCAGTGTGTGTCTTTTCAGAGAAGCCACCCCTAGAGACCACTGTCGCCTCCTCTACCCCATTACCAAAACCTTGCCACACAAACCCAACACAGAGTTAAAAATACTTTAAGACGGGAGACTACTTTCTGAAAAAAAAGTTCATCTAAAAAGTGAAAACTTTCTTCTAAATCTTCATGGTGGAACAGACAGATAGGCACTTGCCAAGTTTTAGGAGTTTAAATATTGGCTCTTTCATCTTTATATGAAATTCAAAGTGTAAAGGTCAACAGTAACTCAAGAAGTACATTGATAAATTGAAGAGAAAGTTAGAGATGAGACGAACTATTAAAGGACCAGGCAAAATGTTGCAAAGCCTTATACTTTATTTTGAAAGATTCATGGAGCTCCATCTTTAAAGTTATGGACAAGAGTCAAAAGTTAAAGAAGTACAGTCAAAAACCGCACTCATTAAGTGAAAGAAA
Organism: Mohoua ochrocephala; assembly: GCA_013398855.1. Classification (NCBI taxonomy): domain Eukaryota; kingdom Metazoa; phylum Chordata; class Aves; order Passeriformes; family Acanthizidae; genus Mohoua; species Mohoua ochrocephala. Next base: position 20,161 of record VZTA01010598.1, on the reverse strand, counting down.
AATTCTATAACGATCTTGATACAGTACCTAGGAACTAAATATAAAAGCAAGGTACCATACATACTCTACTATCAAATGAATGTACTTTCTTGTTAATATTACATAGGAAGTTTGATGAAATGGCCACAGTAGATCTTTTACCAGCTATGTGATAAATTAACTTCCCCTCCTCTCTTCTTTTTTTTTTTTTTTAATTAAATTGCAGCACTGCTTAGAGAAGCTAATCACGTTAGAGCAATTATGATAGCTGCTACGCAGACATAAAAAACAACACTATTTTTGATGTTTGCAAATTAACACAACAGGAAAGAGCGATTACAATGAAATATCTCTCTACCAACTGGTTAAACAGAGATATGTGGCTGGTGGCCACTTTAGAGAGCTGAAAGCAGCCATACCTTTCTAAGCAATAACACCATTCTGTGTAGGTTTATGGAAAGAGTGCTATAACATAGCCAAAATCACAGAACACTGCGTATAATTAAACCTCTCCAACAGATATGTTGAAGAGTAGGTGAACAAAAGAGGCACTGTTGATTAGATCTTGCTGACCAGCATGGAAGTTCTATGTGGTTTGAACTTAGCAATTCTGATCTTTTCAAAATAGAACACAGATAAGACACTGTAAAAGAAATACAGTAATTCTGTCACTTACTGTGAGAGACTGTAATGTTATCTAAAGATTTTAATAACCGGCTCATAACACTTATAAAGAAGGGAAATAAATATAACTCCTTCCCTACGCTCACTGCTTAAACTGAAACTCCTTGTTCTGGACACTTTTTTGATGAACATCATTTCTATAGCAATGATGTTCTGGCAAAAGTGTTTTATAGTCTTCCAGTACTTTAAGGGAGCTTATGAAAAGGAAGGAGAGTGACTTTTACACCTGCAGATAAGACAGTAAGAAACAGTTTTAAACCAGAAGAGGAGAGATTTAGATTAGATGCTAGGAAAAAAATCTTACTGTGAGGATGGTGAGGCACTGGAAAACATTGCACAGAGAAGTTGTGGATGTCCCATTCCTGGAAGTGTTCAAGGCCAGGTTGGATGGGGCCCTGAGCAAACAGATCTAGTGAGCAGTGTCCTTGCCATTGGCGAAGGGGTTGGAATTAGATGACCTTTAAGGTCCCTTCCAACCCAAGCCTTTCTGTTGTTCTCTGAAAATCAGGTTCAGTTAGTATACTCTCCTCTAAGTTCAGGGCATCCTGAAAAGGCATCATAGGTCATTTAACAAGCAGCACCTAAACTTACAAAATACGAATTCACGATATCCATCCAATGTACAAACACTAATATTTTTTGTTATTTTACAAATGACACTTTTGTAAATCCCAAATGTAGATACTCTGATACTCTGAATTGCTAATATAGCATCCCCAAAAAAGCACAGCTAGTAGTCCCAACAGAAAAGTCTATGTTGTCAGAAACTAGTACGATAGCTTATTGTACTTGAATTTTTATGACGATGAATTTAATTTAAGCAGTACTGGATGAATCCTACTGTAACTAACAAAAAGAATTCCTTTGGAAGGGATTTTAAGTACCAGTGGCTGTGGCTACTCCCTTGAAAATGATTCCATGAACATCCAAGAATTTTAAGCAGTGAAGTTTTGTTTGGGTATGCATTATGCAACTATCAAAAAAACCCCCAAAAGACTACAAACATCAATTGAAAAGCAAAATCAATAGTGACATGGTACTTATGATAATCTACTCATTATCCAGAAAAATGAAGCACTAAGACCAACCTCATGACTAATTGCGTTTTCGCACTGCACAATGTTTTTTGCCAAATCTCCCCTTACCACAGTTAAACTGGACAATTGAAATGCAAATTGAATTATCAGCTTACAAAAGCTGTACAAGGAAGAACCACACAAAGCAAATCAATATGGGTGAAATGAGAGAAAACAACTTCATTCCTGTGGAAGAGCCATCCTAAAGTAGAAGGTCAAGTAGTGCAGAGTCATAGACTGCTATTTCTTACATTCTTCTAAAGCCTGTAGCATTTGTTCCCTGTTGGTTGTCAAATCCTCTGAGTAAATTAGCATATTTAGATGCAGTCTGGTCTCCTCAGTTTAGCCTCAATCCTGTTCAGGCCAGAGAAATGACTAGCACCTGATGCATGAAAGGAATGGGATACGAATGGGACCAGAGCTATCTGTGGAAGTCTAACTCCTTTGTTGTGGTCATTTGGAGAACAATATCTCAAATACTCTTGCCTTCATTATTCAAAACCATAGATTTATTACTGTATAAACAGTTCTTTAATGCAGGTGAATATTTTAAAATACTAGTGGCCATAAATCACAATCTAGCTTACTTTTACAGAACGGTAATTATATTCTAAGTTTCAGAGCCTTGGAAGCATTTAGTCTTTTTTCAGTATCAATGTATGCAAGCTGTATGTATTAATTTTCAATACATTTAAAAAATTTTCACTGCTCTACAATACGGTGCAAGATATAACCTCACAGAAAAATAAAAAAAAACCCCAAACTTTTTAAAAACAGAAATACTAAAGCCAGTGCAACACACCAAATAAATGAGAGATAAATGTACTGTGAATTCAACTTCTATGAATTATTTTTGTATTGCTTCTGGTATGTACAATTACATAAACTTAGAATAAGCAAGCATTTGGATAAGACCAAGGCAATTTAACATGTTTATTAACAGAAGAGGTTTACAGGTTTTCAGAGAGCAATTACAAAAGAAAGGATTTTTGAAAACAATCACAGATAAAATGTGTGAGATTTTGCTGGAAAAATGAAGCTGTAAAAGTTGATATCACTTTGGACATATTACAAATAATGACATTTATGCTTGGATATTTTCTATGAGTTATTATAGAATAGAATCTAAAATATCTATTGCAACCAAACAGTTCTTTCTGTGAAATGAAGGCATAGGAAATCCTACTCTGAAGCTGAATTTGATCTTTGACTTGGGAATTCTACAACTAGAGGCTGAGTACCTTGATTTCTCAAACTCCTTTTGGGATTTTTAATAGTCAGAAAAAATATAAGTAAAACTGTCATTCTGTTAAGGTTAATAGCAGGTCTTTAATCTGGTTCTGTGATTCTATGATTTAAGAATTTCATCTGCAAACACAAGGGTAGATTATTGCTTAACTTGATAATAAGATATCACGCTTGCTTTAATAAATAAAGAAGTTTGAATTTCCTGTATACATGACTTCTCTTTTGCCCATGACAATGTCTCTTCAAGCATGGGTGAATGGAGTCTATCAATGAAAGTCTTCAGAGGTGGAAAATACAGATCTTCATTGCCTCTTTGCATAGGCTTGCATACGCCTCTGCAAGTTGTATGACCCACATGTCAGGCTGTATCCCATCTATTCTCACCCTACACTTGTATCTAAATAGCATTAATTACATGATTTATCCTAGAAGAGATCTGATGTGGTGCATACAGGCAGCTGCAGGCAGCCTTTCCTTGGATTGCTAGAATGGGTGTTCTTAACATATTCAAAACATCCAATAACCAATAAATGAAGTGCAAGGACTGACTAATATTGGTTTTGAATTATTTTTAACACTGTCAAATACCAACAAATAGATTCTATGTTTTCCCTATAATTAAAAAAAAAGGAATGACAGATCAAGTTTTCACTCTGATGTGAAAAGGTGACTAGCAGCTTCCTCTTATTAACACAGAAAAAACATCTCTGTTTTCATCTAGATCAAGCCCTTGATAGAGTGGGATAAACTTGATAAGTGTTCTTCATTCTAAATTCCTTCACCTCAAATTTTACTGCAGAACAGTTGTACTTTACAACCCTTATCTAGCTTGATCCTCATTTTCTGAACTTCTTGAAGGCCTGCACAAGCCTTGGGAATAACTCTGAGAGTGAATTTAAATTTATAGTTTTAGTTCAGGTGTGAATCTGCTGAAATTATCTCCAGATCATTCCCACTTAGGCTGCTTAATTCTCAAAACACATGAAAACCAGAGTATTTTCTAATGATACTAGATGGGCTTTAAATCATTAAAGGTATTCAGTCCATGGGAAATACAATTCAGGACAATAAAAGCATGCTTCCTATTTTACCAATTTCACCCCAAAACTTTTAACTTTCTGAAGCACATCAGAAGGATTAATCAATTTTCATTAACAAGAAAATACATCCTAAAAAGAGCCCTTCTCACAAGTAGTTTGATATCGACGATGATATAAACCAGGGAAACGAGCCAAGTAGGTTGAGCAGAAAACAACAAGAAAGGCAGCCACATACCCAGATGCTACTGCTGCTGCAGAAAAGCAGGGTTTTTAGTTCACCATCTGGAGCCTACTGCTGCCAAGCACATCTCGTGAGTAGTCAATGGTACTGAATCCATTGCTGAGGCACATTACCTAAGATGGCACAGGATTACACAAAGATACTTCTCTAGTACCGGCAAGAAAGACTAACTGAAATTACAGTGTCAATCCAGTCTGGAGAAATCAGTCAGAAAAGAGCTCCCCATATGCAAATTTGCAGCTTTAAAGTTTGGGCAAAGCTTTTAAAAAATGAAATAATATTACTTGGGTGAACAATGGAATGTTTTTTTCAGCATTGTTTTGTATCTTTTTCTTCTGGAATATTTGCTTTCTTTTCAAGTATGGTCTATGTACATTATCAATACACAGCTTTGATATGTGGTCACGTACCAGATGGAAATATTTTAAACTGTAAAGGAATACAAGTAAAACAACAGAGGAAAATTATACCATAGTGTCTATATTCTATTCTCTTTCACTGTTGCAATTCTAGTTTACATGAGCACTAATGTGTATGAATAGAGTCAATCATCAAAAGCAATTAAAATAATACGTAATTCATGCAGACACCAGATTATTCTATTACTTCTAATTCTACTAAGATCAAGATCATATTCGTAAAAATCTTGGAATTCTCAAGTATAATCAGTATGAAAATAATTTAGATGTGACAATCAGAGGACTGTAAAAGGCTGCTTTGTAAGCCTTAAGACATCATCTACAGAGAGACTCGTGCAAACAGTAGGATTCTGTTTCAATTCTATTTTATTTTCTTACACTGTATACTTTTTTAGTTGCTGATTTAGAACAGGATCATACAACTGGAAGAGATATCCCTACTCATAAAGCCCAGTCCCTTGACTTTCACTAAGCAGTAACATTCCTTTCAATAAGGTCTCTGATTTGATCATCCTCTCAGTTGCAGGCACTGGCTTTATCCAAAAACAGCCAGAAAAGTGTAGCATCATGAATATTCACACACATGCTGTGGGAATATTGATAGAAAGGCATTGTGGAAAATCACATCTACACAAGAGTGCAGTTAGCAAGTAAGAAAGTAAATAAATAAATATTGTTCTTGGCAGCAGAAACTGTTAATATTTTTCTAAATTGTAAATGACAAGAGCCTTGTTATAAGGGGCAGTGTGTGTTTATTCCGAGGGCAGACAGATTTTGATTTAGACAGGAATTGATTGCTAGATTCTATTAAGAATCAAGGCGACTTCTCCACTATAATCTGGACTGCAATGCACAGGTTATGGGATGTAATAGGAATATCCCATTTTTACATTGTGGTTGGCCCACGTTCTGCTGGTCCTGGACACTTCCTGATTGCATCACCATGTCCTGTCAGATGTTATCAGTGGATGAATGCCAAACCTCCACTCACCCTCTTCCCCAGTTCCTGTCTTATCACATGAAAGAAAGAGATTCAGATAATCTTGTGAGTCTCCAGCTTCAGATTCCTTTAATACCTCTCATGTAAAGTGATCTGTAGTTAAGCCCTTGCCAAACAGTAAAGGCTTTCCAACAGTGCAGGTCTGTGCATTGGTGTGATATGGCTAATGTATTTAAATTGCTATAAAGTTTGAATGTGGTTTCTAATATGTCTTGAAGATTTGAGATCTGTCTTGCAGCTAACGCTCTGCATCTTGCCCCTCTCCCCTTTCTTTCTGATATATATATATATTAGAAAGATATAGATATATAGATATATTCTGAAATGTATTTCTGATCCGAAATAGCTGATAAGGTTTCTCCTTTAAATAGGTCCCAGGAATGGTTCTTCACTGAACTTTCTGTGCATATTCTGTCTGTGAATCACTAGTGATGTAGCACAGTAGGTTGTAGAATATTTTTAAGAAAATGTTACCCTCTAAGTTGTAGCATTATCAACCTTATCCCGAAAAGAAGTATAAATCTCTGTAATGTAAAGAAACAAAATGGAAAGAAACTTCTGCCTAAAAAACCACCAAATAACTATAAATAACTATCTTTTTTACATAAATGCTTGAAGAAGAGGAAGGTGAGATGTTGGTTTGAAAAGTTTTCAAAAATTTCTAAGGACCAAAGAGATTCATCAGCTATATAGTAATGAAAAATTACATCCGCCTTTATTTCTTACATTTGGAATCTCAGCTAAGCTTTTTATGTCCGGTTAAGATTTTTTTTCCCCGAACTCAGCATGGATATTTATGACCAGTCTACCAATGTTTTAGAATTTTATGGATGCTCTCATGTTTCATGAGAGAAGGAAGGGTCAGCACCATCAGCAATGACACTAGAGCATGCTTCCACTGAGAAGGACTTGATAAGAGATACTGTTACTGATGTAACCTACTAGACGATTAACCTATCATGCAAAACTTTCAATAGTGAATTTAGAAAACATAATCAACATTTTCTAAGGCATTCAGTACTCCCAGATTAAATGAAAATATGTATTTCCATACTCTACTAGCATAACATAATTTTCAAAATAGAATATTCACATCTTCTACCTTTTTGTCAAAGATAGTTTTACGTCAGATTAACCTGCAATGATTTGAACACACTTCTTTATTTCAATAAGATTGGCAGTGCTTTGTTGCAAATAAAGCTAAGAAGCCAAAGCTCATTATACTCCTTGATAAAATTTGTCTGTGCTAGGAAGGATGGAACTTGGCTTTTTCTAGTATGTCACTGTCAATTACCAGCGCCACTCAGGAAGGAAAGGACACAGCATTATATGAAGGTTATTAGACTAGAACCTGAGCAAGTTTTCTGCTATTTTCCAGACCTCTTAAAATAAGCATCATTATTCATTTCAAAGAATGCAAAAAATGAGAGGTTTACTTTATTCAAACAGATTTCTTCCTAGCTGTAAAAATCTATATTTTATTTCTTCAGGAAAAGATCTTCTAATGAATGCTACACAGCTCATTATAACACATTTGTACACTGCAAGTTGGGGGGAAATTGATTTTTTGATAGTTCATTGTTTAGGCTGCTTTCTACTGACATGACTTCTAGTAAGTTTTATACGGAAAATGTAGGGAAGTCCAACTGTATAGGTGAATCCATGCTCTGAGTCGCTGAATACCAGAATTTTCTTGGCTTTTGTGAGCACCCTAAAAGAAGGCATAGAAAGGGTTTTTTTGTCTTCATAGCTTCACAATTATAAGCATGTTGATAGTGAAGATTATGAAGAGGAAAAATTCAGAAAATATCTCATAGGCTTTATGCTAAGATACTCAGAAATTATGTCTTGCAGAATATCTGCTTTTTTTCCTATGTCATTGTTAATTCCCATTTAGGTGACAGCTAAGAAATACTCTTGGTGAGAGGCGGGTTTCGACTCAGTAGTCAAAGGAAAATATCTAACTAACTAAAATAAATTATTTGAACTCAGTCTGCAAGGCAGCAGCATGTATCAGCATGTTACTAAAGGGCAGAGGATGCTGCATTCTGTTGCAAAAAGCTTAGAATTTTTTAGGCAAGTAACTTACATTTAAAACCAAATAGACTGCTCAGTTTAGATTCTTTGTTCTTAAATAAGCTCCTTTCTGAAGGGCCATATATGGCCACAGACAAGCACACCTACTAGATTTGGCTTTTTTCTATTGATAAAATTAAGGAATGACCGGGTTGCAGTAGGGAACAGAATCAATGCCGTGGTGTATTAAGGTGAGTTCACATTAAGGATTCACATTCAGCTAAAGCAAGTGTTTTGGGATTCATGACATAATTATACTCAGTGCAGGCATAGAACCTGATAAACTTCCATTTCACTGAAGTAACAGAATAGAACTGACCGTATCCATTCTTCATATGTATCTTGCCACATATAATTTGAAAGACAGGGATGCATTGGCTGATTCAGGTGGACTTCTGGGATTCCCTATGGAGGAACATGAGATAGGACTGCAGTATAATTCTGTCAAGAGTAGATAATAAGGTAAAAATTCACCCACACACTGCCAGACTCTCTAGGATGAATAAAGAAAATATTAAAAAAAAGGTCTTGCAAACAAAAAACCACAACGGACTGATAGTGGTTTCAGACTACAGCTTAGAAGTGTGGTGTTGAGACTTCTCATAGGGAGAAAAATAGCAAATCCAGATATTTCAGGAGTTTTCATACCAGAAGTGTGAGAGTGTGGAGGATTTCACTGAAGAAATTTTTATTTAACCTTTACTGAGCTCTCTCCACACTTGGATAACAGCGGTGTAGCAGAAAAAGCATGGAGAGCAGCACTGAGCTTGAACTTCTGATTATTGAGCAAGATTTCGTATTTTTCTTGCTCTGTACTGTCTGATTCGAGGAGATAGTGGTGTATTCTTCTAGCATTGCCACAGTTAGCTTTCTTTTTCTTCATTTTTATGTAAGGAAGAAAAGGAAGGAAAGACTGAAGGGAATGAAGTAAAATGACCTTATTGTAGCTGACTGAAGCAATAGTTTCCATGCTCCTATGTATCCACTTAGTAAAGCAAGAAAGGCATTGCTCCGAAATAAACATTTTAGATTCTAAATTTGGTTATTTACTCTGCAATCTTTTCCATAATGCCATTAATTATGTGCAGGAAATCTGAGAAAACACAATGCCTTCATACTGTAAACCTAAACCAAGTCATGCAATCTCTGTTTTGTGAAATTTATCTCAAATTTTGTCATATCCCACATTCTTCTACCTGCTGCTGCTGCCGTGATATTTTATAAAAATAAAAACCAGAAGTATCATCAAGGTCAGCAGAAATTAAATTTACATTTCGCCTCCAAAATATCCTGCTATTATTTCAAAAATTCAAATGTTTCAAAATTCAAATGCTTTCTGGAAATGAAAGAAAAATTTCAGCTTTGAAAACTTCTTTCCACTTAATTAAAATGTGACGTCTTTGCATTTAAAAACAACAAAACCTCCAAGCTTAGCTCTATCAATCAGTCCTGCCTTTTGCCACAGTTGATGGGTATTTCTACCTATCATATAGAGGTTAACGGGGGTAAGTTATCAATCTCTTTTTATTTCTCTACCACACTAGGAGATGAAACAATTATCAGTCAGATCTAGAATTCTCAGTTGTGTTATACTTGACAACGGCACCTTTAAGATCTCTAGGAAAACAATATTTATAAATAGTTTAGCCCATTTTATATTTTACATATTTTACATTTTCCACTATTTATTTTGTTACGACTGTGTAATATTATTTTAAGGAATATATTTAAAGGTTCACGTCTTTCAATGGTTCAACACTGCCTTACTGTAGGGATATCAGAAAAGAATGAAACATAATCTGACAGTCAATGGAAGTATTGAAGTACGGAAAAAGTAGGGAAAGTATGGAAACATGACTGCCCTGTCAGAGATAGCTCTCTACATCCTATTCTTTTGGTTGCAGAACTCCATCCTATGTCACGTTTCATAAAGTCTTAACAGATCTCCTCTCCCTCACACAACAAAGTTCAAAGCAAAGGAATTCTTACTACAGTGAGGGAACTCCCATAAAAAGAAGTGGAAATCTTAGAAATGTACAAGTCATACAGAATTGTTTCAAATTATTTTTCCTTTTTTCTTTTGTTCCTCTAATTAAAAAAATTCAAAAAGAATAGGAATACAAAAATTAATTTAAAATGCTAAGTCCAGTAATCACTCAAATTCATTGAACCATAAAACGGTTTGGGTTGGAAGGAACCTTAAAGATCATCTAGTTCCAATCCCCCTCCCTCCTGCAGGGATTCCCTTCACTAGATCAGATTGCTCAAGGCACCTTTCAACATGGCCTTGAACACTTTCACTCTCTTAGCCTGACTGCACAGGAGACACTCCCTCTGATCAGCTTCGTGGCCCTCCTCTGGCCCTGCTCTAACAGGTCCACGTCTTTCTTGTGCTGAGGACCTCCGAGCTGAATGCAGTATTCCAGGTGGGGTCTCACAAGGGCAGAGTAAAGGGGGACAGTAACCTACATCAACCTGCTGGCCACTCCTCTTTTGCTCTAGCCCAGGATGCAGTTGGCTTTCTGGGCTGCAAGTGCACACTTAGGCTCATGTCCAGCTTTTCATCCATGAGAACTCCCAAGTCCTTCTCTGCAGGGTTGCTCTCAATTAGTTTATCTGCCAGTCTGGATTCATATGTGGGATTGCCCCAAGCCCGGTGAAGCTCTTGATCTCAGTAGGTCATTAATGAAGATATTGAAGAGCATCAATGCCAAGACAGAGCCCTGAGGGACACCAGTCATCACTGGCATCCATCTGGACATAGAGCCATCGACCACAGCTCTCTGGCTGTGTCCATCCAGCCAGTTTCTTATCCACATAATAATCCACTCCTCAAACACACCTCTCCCATTTGGAAATAAGGATTTCATGTGGAACCATAGTGAAGGCCTTACTTAAGTCCCGATCTTGTGTTGATCTTCCTTGTTGACTGCTGCCATCACTTTCTCATAGAAGGCCACCAGATTGGCCAGGCATGATTTGCCCTCAGTAAGACCATGCTGGCTGTCTCTGATCACCTCTGTCATTTATGTGTCTTAGCATATCTTTAGAAGGATCTACTCCATGATCTTCCCAGTCACAAAGGTGAGGCTCACATGATTTGTAGTTCCTCAAATCATCCTTTCTCCCCTTTTTAAAAATGGGAGTGATTTTTCCCTTTTTCTAGTCACTGGACGCTTTCCATGACCGGCATGACTTTTCATTTGTGATGGAGAGTGGCATGGCAATGACATCAGTCAGTTCCCTCAGGACCCTGGGACCCATGTCATCACGTCCCACATGGGGCTATTAAGCTTTATCAAGGGATCCCAATCCTGCTCTTCAGTAACAGTGGGATGGACTTCACTCCCTTCACACCCACCCAGAGGATCACAGACTTGTAAGATGTGGGAAGCCTGACTGCCAGTGAAGACCGAGGCAAAGAACTCACTGAGTACCTCAGCCCTCTCCATATCAGTAACCACCAGGTCACCCTTCTTCCTTATTGGGGGAGGTACACTCTCTGCACTGTGGATTTCTTTCTTACTCCTCAGTTTCAGGAGCAGATCCTTGCTCAGCCATGCATATTTCCAGCCTGCCTTTCTCAACTTCCTACATACCAGGATAGAGAGCTCTTGCAGTCTAAGAAAAGCAACCTTTAAGAGCTGCCAGCTCTTGTCAACCCCTCTGTCCTTAAGGACAGTTACTCAGGGGATCTCATTCACCAACTACTTAGAGAGCTGGAATTTTGCTCTTCTAAAGTTCAGGGTCTTGATTTTGCCCCTTGCCAGGCTCAGGCTCCCTGAGATCACAAACTCAATCAGGACATGGTTGCTACAGCCCAGGCTTCCATCAGTCTTAACTCCTTTTTATGAGCTCATCCACATTGGTGAACACCAGGTCAAGTAGCACCTCACTTCTGGCTGGTTTGTCTAATACCTGGACCAGGAAGGTGGCCTCTATACACTCCAGGAGTCTCCTGGATTCCTTGCAGCCTCCTGCTATATTACTTTCCCAGCAGACATCCAGGTGGTTGAACCCCTCCCATCGGGATGAGAGCTTATGAGCGTGATGTCTGTTGTGTGTGAAGCAAGAAGCCTCATCAACAGGCTTTCCCTGCTCAGGCACCTATAGCAGACCCCAAATGAAAAGTGTCCTTTGTTGGTCCTGGCCTTCATTTTCACCCGCAGGCCCTTAACCTGTTCACAGCTGTTACTCACAGGCAGCTCTTCACAATATATCCATTCCTCAACATAAACAGCAATAGCTCTGCCCCTCCTTCCCAGCCTCTCCTTCCGAAAAGCTTGTAGCCCTCACTGGCAGTGTTCCAGTTCTGTAACTCATCCCACCATGTTTCTGTGAGAGCAATTAGGTCATAGATTTCTAATTGCATCGTGTTTTCCAACTCCTCCTGCTTGTTACCCACACTGCATGCTTTGGTGTGAATTCATCAACAGCTACATAAAAGGAAAGCAACTACATGGAATTAAAATCAGTCAATTACACTGTGGCTGATGAGTGCCAGAAATGGGGGGAAAAGGGCAAAAAACCACACAAGCAATGAAATCTACTAAACTGAGGATCTAGGTATAGGTGTAGGTGACTATCTTTTGAGGAGTTTTTTTCTGTTACCTTTCCCTGCCCAGCCATTACCTAAATTAATTTCAAGTTACCTTGAAAGATGTCGCCTTTAAAGATAATAGGCAGCACATAATGAAGTAAGATTTTTATTCGCTTATTTAGAATACCAAATCTGACTGCAGAGTCTAAAGAAAATGTTAATGACAAATTTTGTGTTAATCCTTCCAGTGTAATCTTATCCTTGCAATTTGTAGACTAGGTTAAATATATATCTTTATTCTTAGGATTTACATGGTTCTATGGCATCCATTTTGATAAGAAATGTAATACTAGTTATAAATAATTTCAGCAGGCAGCACGTTTCCAATTCACAATATTAAAATGAACAAATATGAAAGACTGCACCAAATTAATTTTTATTCCCAGCTCTGTATGTAATAAACTACCAGAAAGCAGGTTGTGTAAATATTCTACATGAGAATAAAATTGAATTATTTACAAGTACTGGGAAACAGACTAAATGGAAACCTAAGTTTTGCAAACTTTATCTATTCAACATTGAACACCGGGATCCACAAGCAGCAACCAAATTTGTTGCAGAATCAGGTGAAATATAGGTCAATTTTATGCAGATAGTTTTTCCAGGTACTGAGTACAAACTATTAAGCTGCACCATCTGATATCACCAGCGTAATCAGGAATTTCTGCACACTGCTTGTTAGCTGTTTGATGTGGTAGCAATGCTGGTGGCTGGGCAACACAGATCCATGCTCCACATCCTAGCACCTGGAAACTCTAAAAGGATTGTTCAGCAGTCCCAGGTGAGTTCTCTCTGCTGCTTTAACGAGCAACTTTAATTGGCCAACTTAGGACCCCTTGATTCCATCTAGAAATTTAGAATTCAGAAATTCAAGCCAGAATTGTTGTAAGAAATTCAAGCAAGAAATTGTCAGAATTCATGCATTTCTTCAAAAACATTTCACACATACAAAAAAAAATTCTTTATGAATTCTAGAAGATACAGAAACTTAATATTCTAAGAAATCTTCATTCAGAATTTTTCAACCAGTTGAAAAACACCAGTGCTTCCTTGAAATGCCATAGAGAATTTCTACTTAAGGCAACAGTAGAATGTATAGTCTCCCTTATGAATATTGAATAGTCACCATTTAAAGAGAATTTCTAAGTAACTGATACATTTGCATGATTTCAATGTCTGAGACTATCTTAATATATTTATTTTGTAGTGATATAGAAAACATTCCTCCTGTATGATTCTTTAGTTCCATCAACTATGTGCATAGAGACTGAAAAATTTATATTGTTTCCATTCATTCCTATAACATGCCACAGGAAGTAGTTTTTGCCATAACTTGTATATGATGTCATCTTGCTGGATTTGTTCAGTTAAATGACTAATATCGTATGGGCATCAAATATTTTGTCTTATCTTTCACGATCATTTAATAGCCACTTGCATCTCTGTAGGGTGATACTGCAAATTGTTTGCTTTATTCAAGATTTGTTTGGTGGCAAAAAAATAAGGTTCATTCACTCAAGACTGAGTATTTTTTATATTAATTTGTTCTCCTCTGATCTGACCACAAGATGCTTTTATACTACCTAAAATCCAAACCAGATCATCTTCTGCAATTTGTTTTTAATATTCCTCTTAGTTTTTGATGTAGCAATTGCATCAGCCACTAATATAGTCTCCCATATAAAAACACATACAACATTATTTCTTTCATGATTTTAACAGGAGTGACTTACCCAGGAGTAATGAGGTAAATTGTACTGGCATTACAAAGGCCCTTTTTTACTGCAGTTAAACTAACAATCTAAACCGCAGAGCTGATAAAAACCTGGACCATCTGTTTCCCGCTAAAGCAGCTTAATATCAACACTTTCGTATTGTACAATCTCTACTAAATTCTTTGATTGGCAATCTGGATAATAATAACTTACATCACTACAGGAAAAACACTGTTTTGTAACGCATTTATGTTCCATTTTACCTATTTGTACTGATGTCATCTGAGTAACTATCATAAAACTTCTATAACAGATAGATTAAATGTGAAGTTGGCTTCTAGTGGTGGATCACACTTTCTGTCTTCTGGTCAGGGTGACTAGCGCTTACTGCAGGATTGACTTGTCATTCAAACAGCACTGCAGTTTAACCTCGGTTTTATTTTTGGGATTAGAGACAGACAAACCTACAAGGAAAAGAAAAGGTTCTTATTTAGGATTTGATACTTCCAGTTAGTCTCCAAGTGTCTGTTTGTTTTTTTTCTTTCCCCTTCTCTTCTACCATTTGCAGTAGAATTGTGTGCCAGAGTATCATTTGACAAGGTAAAGAAGAGACAGGATGACTTCTATATATTTCTGTAAGAATAAGGATGAATCAAGCCTGAAAATATAATTAATTTCTACTTTAGAATTTTTCTTCTCATATATTTTTACAGAGTCATGTGTTTTTATAACAATGCTAGCTAGAAATGCAACTTGATTTTCCAATTCTAGTTGGAAAAGAAATCTAAGTTCTAGTTCTCCTGCCATGGGCAGGGACACCTTCCACTGTAACAGGTTGCTCAAAGTCCCATAACAACCTGGCCTTTAAGGTCCCTTCCAACTCAAACTATTCTCAGATTCCACCATGTATATTTTAAATATATTGTGTTAAACTAATTTGTAGCTGACACTATTTAATATTCCAACTACAGAACGAAGAGGTGATTTAGCAAATCACACTTGATTAAAGTAATTGTTTCTATAATCAAATTAACAGTTCTGTAGATTAGTACATGATGTAACTTATCTTGATTTTAACAAAGCTTCTAGATCTTAGTAGCCAAAAAAGTATATGTAGACTGGATTAGAGAACTGTAAAATTAGTGGAAAATTGGCCAAACTATGAGAACAGTTAAGAGGGAAACTTAAGAGAAGCAACACTGATAAACAATCTCATATGAATAAGCAGCATATCCAAAGGGCATTAAAATCAATCAATCCCAAACTTTCTGTCTGGTAGCCCTTACACTGAAAATCTGAAAATCTAATATTCTGCTATTCTTCACATGGAATGATGTGTCAGTAATAAACTGGACTCTGTGAGCAGTATGACGAGATTTTGCACTTGCTCTTTCATTAGATCTATAGTGTGCTAATGTACTTTCAGAGTTGTGCAGGGAGGCTATTAATTTGGACAGTATAATCAAGCCTTCTATGTTAGTAGTTTAAATATATATAAATAAGTGTCTGAATGTATATAAAGGAGCGGTATATACTTCTGAAAGGAAAATACAAATGAAAATTGTCATTGACCAAAAAAAACCCCTTTTTCAAATGCACAGCAAATAAAAATAATACTTGGATTTTAATGGTATAATAGAGGCCACCTTACCGAGTTGGATTTTACATCCTGCTAGAGCTTGATTAATATTCTTGAGCACTTTGTGAAAAAATTAATCAATAGATCATCAAGGATGTTGATGGAAGAAGTCTGTAAAGAGCTCACAGAGAGGTTCATAAACTTGAAAAATTTCAATGGCCTGCAAGTGACAGCAAACACTTCCTAGTTTTTAAATGTAATCTTTTCTTTCATATCGTGGTTTAAATGTAAGCAGAGAGAGGGTCAACCACAGTAAAGAAAAATAAATATATCAAATACACATCTTATAATCACTTAGCAAATAACACTTAATATTTTTGAATCAGCTGCTGTTTAGGCATAGAATAACACTCTAATTGCAAATTCTTCCCATTTAAATAAGGTGTTAATTTTTAGGGATTTTAGGGGTACGGTTTTCATTCATCAAGGTAAACACATCTAAATCGATATGGACATGGTCTGTCAAATCGTCAAAAAAGCACTGAAAATGTGCTTTTTGAAAACAGATATTTCTGTTTCAAAAGTAACAATCACACAGCCTTGCCATAGAAAGGGCAGTACTACTTCTCTGTAAGACACTTACTATTTTGCTGTGCCTTGTGCATCGCTATTTATGACTGTTTAATTGGAAGTAATTCTCCAACATTATTAGGTAATTGCTGCATAAATTGCATATGCTGAAAAAAACTGTTACAGAAAAATCATTAAAAATATGAAACTCTCAAATCTTAGGGTATCCTCTTTCCTTATATTAAGTTGTTCAAAAATTTTAGGATCAAATCGTATCATTCTTTTTACTGTTTACTGAAGCAAAGTTGACACTGGACATAATAAAAGAATTTCTATTAAAACATTTAGGTTAAAGTCCCTTCTTTTGATCTTCCAACATCATATAAATTTAGAACTTAGTTATAGTACTGAATTCAAATATTATAAAAGCTGAAAATTTTGATGGAAGACATTGGAGTAAATTACAGATATCACAGAAAGTTTTAGAATCTGTTCATTAATTCAGTGTAGATTTTTGTAAAGTTTACAGAAAGCATAAGAGCACAGTTCCATAAGTCTACATGAAGGTAACATTGGAGCACTCAAAGAAATACATCCTATTACAACCATGTATAAAGAAATCAGTAATCTGTTATTCAATATTAGAAATGTCTGTGGGGAAAAAATTCTTTTGCCATAGGGAAATGCAATGTTTCATCAAAAATTCTAAAATAAATAAATTTCAACCAATGCTATAGCATTGAATTATTTTTAGCTTCTGAAGAAATTTCCTGATCGTGTTCTGTCTCTATCAATTATTGACTGAAAAATGCATATTCTGTTGCTTTGCACAGGATACATTTCTTACACTACTGAACTTGTACAGACTTTTGAATACCAGCATGTTCTTTTATACAAAGTTACAGATCCCACTTCAGAGATTCCATTTCAGGGTGGTGCCAAACTAAAGGAACACCTCTGAAGAGAGACACGGATCCACCCCACTCGCTCCCTCTGCAGTCTCAGGATTCCTTGCTGTTCATAGAGATACAGAGCACTCAGTCTCTTCATAAAGGGCTCATCTCAAGCACATCACTAGGCCTGGCTGGATAGAAGGATTCAGATAGAGCAGAATGAAGAGACTTCTTCATCCTAAGTCCCATGAAAGAGACTTCTGATCCTTCTGAAGCAGAACTGGTGTCCCAAAACAGTTTTCAGAGTTGCAAATGAGTGTTCTAACTTCACAAAATAGCCCGAAAAAAGGGGAAACTACAGTGTAGCAAGATGGCAGCTTTGAAACCTTACTCCTAGTAGAGAACAGTAAGCTATTTGTTTTTCCCTCTTTGGTGTAAAGCTTCTATTAAGTTTGCAATATCTTGAAAAAACTTTAAAAATATATGTCCAGTAAAGAAAGGCATAAATTGCCCACCATAGTGACTGCAATTGCCACTGACAGTAATCAATGAGAATTTTTGTGTGATAGCCATGGACAAACCCTGTCATCTATCCACAATTCCGTATTTTCACTTAAATCGGGGAGCACAAAGCACATATCAAGGTGTCTGTCAGACTCTTCCAAATCAAATGGCAGAGAGTGGAAGAGGAATGCATGAGACCTGGGAGACACTTGCAGTAGCAGCCAGCCTGGGCAACAGTGGCTGCATGCAGCACTGACTTACACTGGTCAAGATGTGGTCTCACAAAATGAAATTTGCAGCAGCAGTTGCTGTTCTACTTCTTTCTTTTTTCTCTCCCAGACCTTTACCACTGGGAAAATGAACCGAGTTAAAAAAAAAGAAAAAAATTTATACACATAAAAAAATGAAAATAGTCAAATTTCCTGATAGTTTCTTATTCTTCCTGATTCTGCACCCCAAAGAAAAAACCAAAACAAAATAAAACCCACCAAACAAACAAACAAAAAAAGAAAAACCAAAACAAACAAGGAACAAAATATTAACATCAGAACTACAGCTAGTCCACTGTGTTGAAGGAACAGGAATGTGTAGTGGAAGAAAGGAGAGAATATGTGAAAAGGGCTACTTAAGATTTCCTGTCCTGGCACCGGGGTACAACGCAGAAGCTACATTATTCTTTTTAATAAAACCAAAGGAACAGAGGTTTACAAACGTCTAAGAAGTTATGACTCCACCAGCTTCAGACTGCAGTCCTGAGAGAAGAGTGACCTGCTAAAACAGTCCCTGACAGCAGAAAGGCAGTTCTGACACTGTCCCCCATCCCAACTGCAAGCGCTATCCGGATATTACGACAAGCACAATGGACTCATTACAGTGGTAAGAGAATGTGAGAGAAGAGCTGAAGTGGTTGGTTTTTTTACAGGACTGTGTTCATATATACAAGCAAACACGTTATGAGTAAATAACTGTGATCAGTGCAGTCTCTTCACCTATATACCAGTTCAAAAGCATTAAGCCTGGATATGCCTTCCCAGCAAACAGAGAAAGTATTTTAGCTTTGCCTGTAGTTTGATACTGTGAAAGAAATGGTGGGTTGGGTTTTCAGATGTATTTGGGGGACAGTGGGGTTTTTTTGAGTGCCTACAGCTATTAGCAGCTCATGAAGTGAAAGCCACAGCCACTACCAGAATAGACTACATACAGACAACTCACAAAGCAGCAAGTAAAAATTGTAAGCAATACTACATGAAGAGTATCTCATTAAAAGAAAAAAAAAAAGTCAGAGATCATTTCAAATCTGAGGATTCACTATAGTAAGCTTCTCTGTTCATGAAAGTCGATAATGAAAAATTCTCTCAAAGAAAATTGTGAAATGGAATTATATGTTCCATTGATGTAATCCCAAAAAGTACACCCCATTAACTCAGATACATTTTTTGTCATTATTCAGGTAACTACAAAATTTTCAAGTGATAAACTTTTCCAATGAAAATACTAATTTATAAGATTACTACAAAATACATTAGAAATGTGCTGACTTCTAATTTAGAAAGATTTCTTCAGAAGTACTGGAATGCATGATCAAACACTTTAAAGCTGCTGTATTACCTCCTTTGAACTTTGTCTCCTACATCCCATAATTGCAGTTTCAGAGCTAGACTACTGGATAGTTTTCAAAAACGGTGAAAAGTTTATTTTTGTTTCAGTGGGAAACAAGAAATGTTTATAAAATCACAAAATATTTTACTCCGTTTTCCTCATTTACTGAAATTCCTTTTTTTCTCTAGATATTTTCATTATTTCAAAGGAAGTTTCATATTGTATTTCACATGTATTTCCCTGCTTATAATCACTTCACTGCACTGATTCTATGTCTACCCGGAAAACAGTTTCCATAGCAGCAGAGATGTGCCCATGACTTGGTGAAGTTTCTATTCAATATGATTATGTAATGGATTTTTATTCCTGCATTCCTTGCTGACATCTTGCAAATGCTCTTCTAGTCTTCTGACAACCTCAGCTTTCCATTCTTTTACTGTAATCTCATTATTCTTTGTTTTTACTTGCTTTAAACTTAATGCCTGCTAAATGAAGTTGGATAGTCTTGGCCCTGAGGAATCAGAAAAGAACACGTCGAGTTACAGTACAGTGTGAAAAACAGTACACACAAATAGAAAAATATAAAATCAAAAATTAATTTGATTGAATTATTTTTCATATAAGTCTGGGAATTAAATAACTTTTGTTTATGGTAAGTTCCTTTATTGTGATAAGGCTAAGTTTTTCATCTAGTGAGATAGAGTAACAATGGCACAGGGGAACTTCTGTGACCAACATGATGTGAAATCTAAACAAAATGCATAAATCTGTTCTTATAAAATTCATGCTGCCTTCTATAGATTTGGTTTTCCTATAAGAAACCCCCAGAGGACACCTGCTTGGTTGTAACCAGGCAAGAACCAGGTTCACAACAATACAGGCAGCCTGAAGGAATAACTTTCCTGACTCCTCAGCCACAGTTCACCCTTATCAGTGGT
>VZTA01010597.1:156576-211676 GCA_013398855.1 Mohoua ochrocephala | reverse complement strand
TACCATTGACCTTCTTGGCCACATGGGAACAGTGCTGGCTTGTGGACAGTTTGTTGTCCACCAGGACCCCCAGGTCCTTCTCCACAGGGCTGCTTTCCATCAGGTCAACTCCCAGCCTGTACTGGTGCCTGGGGTTATTCCTCCCCAGGTGCAGGATCCTGCATTTGCCTTTGTTAAATTTCAGATGGTAAAATATATATATATATATAAAAAAATTAGAAAATTTTATATACTATTACAACATAAATTGTGACATATTACATATATACTTTAAAAAAGAGTGAGAGAGCAAAAGCTTTCATACCATAGTAATATGGTCATGCATACATATAATAAACTGAATCACGTAAACGTATTTTTCTAAATTCTGTGTCTTAACTTAGGAAATATTTGTTGGCTGAATTCACAGTAGGCAGAGAAACTCTATGCCAAAGGATGCACTTTTTTTCGTATGTTGATAGGTCTATGAAAAGATGATAGTTAAAATAATTATACTTAGCAATATGTCACCTTGATGCAGATTGACAGGACCGGGCCCCGTAACTTCTTCCAGCGGCAAGACTGGGATGTGCAGAGCTCTGCTATGACTTGGATGGACCTATGGCTCAGGGGGAGCCAGCACCCTACACACCAAGTTCGGAGTGCTGGGACCTGCTGAAATTCTCATGCACACACCCCTCAAACAGCTGGAGAAAGTGGCAGCTCAGGACAGGCTGCCACCAAAGTGATGAGCACAGCTCACATTCAGCCACTTTTCTTCTGAGAACTCCTCATCTGACAGGCTGTCAGGTGAATGAACAGATCCAGCAGAGACAGCTGCTCCACTTATCCACCATCAGGCTGACAAGGGGTCTCCACAAAGGTTGATTTTTATGAAGTACAATTCTGACAGCCACGTTTAGTCCTTGAATGCTCCTTTGTGGGAGAGAAAAGTCAGCCTTTCTCTATCTTGTCTCCTTTTACTGCTACAGGAGAGATAACATCACTATGATAATTTCTAAGGTTCAAAGCCATAAAACAGGTAACTCAAGATTGCAATACATAAATAAATGATAGCAAAATGGAGGCTCAATGTTGCCTGAAATCTAAGTAGTCTGTTTGTTAAAAATAGCATCAAAAGGGGAGTGGTGACATAGAGTGCTTGTTGTAAAGGAATTTGAGAAAAAGGCAACAGCAGACACCAAAGGTCTGAAACGTTGAAGGTGTTATTGGAAAGCTCTGCTGAATTAAAGTTTGTTTGATTTGGCAAAGGTTTGTCACTGAGCCGTTTATTATTAGCTCTGACTTGTCCATCACCTCATAAAAGTCAGATGAAATTAAAACAAAGCCGTGTCTTTGCAAATATTTTTTAATAAATAATAAACATATGGTCAAACTAAAGGCTAAAATAGACATTGTTTGAAAATAAAAAGTTAAGAAGAGGGGAGAGCTGTGGAGAGATGCCCGGAGCAGGCTGGGGCAGAGGGAGACTGGTGCCACACCATACCGCCCCTGCGGACATGTCCTTCCCACCATTCCTTCTCCCAGACACCATTTTATGCTCTGTGAAGTGTTCTGGGGTGATGCACCAGGGACTGGAGCCTGCCATTGCTGTTATTTGACAAGGTATGAGTTAAAAGGATGGAATCTACAAGGCAGTTCTTAGGCAGGAAGGGGCTGGACAGCTGAGGATGAGAACTGGCCATGGTCCCCCCTCAGTGGATGAAGGCAGCAATGCCCTGGGTGCCAGGCCCGGGCACTGGAATGATACTTTATCCATCGGACCGTGCTGTGCTGTTGGGAGCGTGACTTGGGAACCAAGCATCAGGGGGGTCATCGAAACCCTCTCTCAGCTGGCTTAGCCTCAGGCTTCAGCCTCAGGGCCATCCCTCACCAGCCAGCAGGTGCATAGATTCCTTCATAAAAACCAAACAAAAAAACACCCTAGCCCCATGGTCCCCTCACTCCCAAAAAAACCCCGAGGAAAAAGAAAACCCAAACCACAGCCAAATACCCAAAACAGGCTCACAGGTAACTTTTTAGATGCATCACGCACATGCTAAACAAAACATCACAAAAATCAAAATGAGGAGTGTACAAGTGTACAATTATCAGCAGGGGAATCTCTACTGAGTCCCATTTAATCATACTGTGCTGCTTTTCAGGCTTAACTGGCATTGTAATTTTATTTTGATTTACTGCACTTTTTCTCTTACCTACGTGGAGTTTTGAGAGACTGTCCAACATTTCTTTAGCATAAAAGAGAACAAAAGAGGAAACAGTAATTTACAAAATAAAATGGGATTGATGAAATAGAAGGCAGACAAAAGTGGGCAAGGGGCCCCTAAAATGGCATTTCATCTAGAAAGAAATATTTCTAGAGAAGTAGTATTATTTATTTATGCCCACGTTGGTCGAGGAGGCCAGGTCTGGGCCAGCATAGAACATGGATTTGGATGCATACAACACTCTTACAGGATCACGAAAACAAAGCTTAGCTTCAGATTATTACAGTATTCCAGTTGGGGAAGTATTAAGGAAGACAAAAACAGCCTGGGAAAGGCTGTGATGATCATGAAAGCATCCAAGAGAGAGTAAGAGGACAAGCTAGGTGGAAATTAGGTTGAGAAAATTGCTCAGATCAGGTGGAAAAAAATTAGCTGATGGTGAGAACAGTACACTACAAAGGGGACAGATATGCACCACTTGACAACTTTGCAACCCTCTATCTTACTTATCAGCATCTCATCCATGGGAGAGGTTTTTTTTTGGTCAAGTAGGATGGAAGAGGTCATATCCCTCTCATCCTCATTGGATCACTGCTGGGATCCACTACAACATTATCCCTACCTAGGGAACTTCAATGCAAGAATTAAAATGACCTAAAAATACTGGGACAGAGCAATGCTTCAGGGAGCCCAAAATCTCCTCTGACAGTAAGTAAAACCAGTTATCTGGGGGAGGATGCAAAATACTGCAAACAAATGCTACTATCTACTACTCTTCAGGCTTCCAAACATTTGTCTCAAAAGACAAAGTCTCAAAACAGTTTCTGAGCCAAACAGGGTATTCTGTACATTAAGTGACTTGCCACCACTTTCTTTCCTGTAACTGCTCCAGTACTCATGTCAGCCCTCAGCGTTTACAATATCCTTTGGCAGGAGACTAGTCTTTCATTGTTTCATCAAGATTCACCTTTTGTTCTGTTACAGATCCCATCTGGTCACTATTTTGTCTTTCCTGTATCACTCAGAGACCTTTGGTACAAACATGATAACCAATATCAGTCAGTCCTATCATTCCATGCAAAGAACCTCCCTCTACATTGTTGTTGCCCAAAACCCATCTATTTGATCACTGTAACTAGCTCTCATCTCTGCAGTCCTGGGTAACTCAAAATTGTTTATTACCCCATTGCTTACCTTTTTCTTTACACAATTTGTAAATATGTTCAAGAGCAAAGCCCAAACACAGATCCCTGCAGAATTCAACCAGCATCCACCCTTCATGGCAAAAGCTATGTACTGCAATTGATCTGTATGTTCTGACCATACTGTGGCCACCTTGTCCACGCAAGATCCTCCTCCTTAGCCCAAGTCTAGGTTTGATTTGAAGCTATTGCAAAGAATTACAGAATTACAGAACTTGCCAACCTGCCAATAAGCTTTGTGGTCGGTAAGACTCCCTCATAAAAGCTATATTGACTTTTTAAAAGCATAACAGCTTTACCTGGTTGCTAATTCTAACTCAGTATTTCGCATACGCCACAGAGCTTCCTTTCACTGCTCAAGCCAAACTACTGAGCAAGTCATGAGAACCCTCAAAAGCACATGCCAATCAGCTGAAGGGGAGCATGTAAAGATTACAATTCTGCATCTGTAATCTCTGTGGAGCACATTAGTCCTATTTACTTGGGGAAATACCATGTTTATAATCAAAGTCTGCCATCTTTTGTCAAACAGTTTGAGACTGCAAGTGAGAAGTTAGCCTTTAACTTCACTTTCAGCTCTAGGGCTATCGATTTCTTTGGCCTGCTGATTATCCTTCCATTGCTGCACACTGCACACTGGAATTCCTGCTGATAAGGAAACTCTGGTATGATGTCCTTGACATTTTGTTGCAAACCTTGACTGTTTTGAAGGGGGCTGGGAGAGGGCTGAAAGGTTTGCCCTCCACCAGCAGGACCAAGCACAGGCCTCCAGATTTTGCTGCATGTTTCTCAGCAGGGAATTGTTTTTCAGCTTTATTTCCTACAGAAATGAAGTGTAGGTAATGGTGATACCTTGTCTGCCTGTTCATGACTGTGCAAGTGCAACTTCATAATTAGGTAGTGTTTAAAAATCCCCAACACATCAGACAACACATTCCATCACTATTGACAGCTCACCAAGTGAGGAAACTGAACACAGTTCCTTTCCAGAGAAAAAAAGGCACCTGCTTCAATTAATGGGTTACCTACTTCAAGTTTACAGCTACAGACTGCTTGATCTAAAACCCTTTCAAAGTGATAGAGCTTTAGGAAGTAGTCATAACAAGGGAATGAGAAAATTGGATTCCAGCAAATTTCTCCTCATTGTGTTTGGTTATTTTAAGCTAACATTTTAACATTTCATGAGAAGGTAAAATTCTGTGTTGCATATTAAGATGCTTTTAAATGTGAAAGCAGTAGCCAGAGATAACATCACATGACAGAGTATTTTACATTAAAATATTCACCGCAGTAAACTGGCTTTTTACCTCTGCTTTCATTTTCAGTGTTAAAGCAGTTAAAGACTGAAGCGACTGTAATACAGGGTTTGGAACACAAAGATTCTGAAGTTTAAATTATTTGGTGTGATTTTTTTTTTTTTAAGATTATATAAATATCATAGCAAGTATTACAGATTTAAGCAAGACCCCTTGGAGATTGTCAGCTATCCTTCATGCATAGAATTGCTTAAAGAAAGAGTTAAACATTCAGGCAATTTCATTTTTCTTTTTCAAAACTTTATTAGGTAGACATTACTAGATGACATTGTCAAACCCCTTGTGTGCAAGTGAACGAACTCTACAACGTATGTCTCCCCACAATTAATCAAATCCACTGCCCCCCGCCCCCATTTCTGAATATTGATTCTAAGACGGGTGGAGTGCACTCAAATGCTACTTTACATTCTTCCATTTCGTCATGGGGAAGCACTTTTTCAGTCTGTTGCTAACAGGGGCTTGGGATGTCAGTGTAAGTGAAAGGAATGCCTTTAAAGGAAACAAAGTACCGTAAGTTTTGTCTTACGAAATTCAGTCTCATACGAACACCAGATTCATCGCAGAGTCTTTTAAAAATTAAACCGCCTACTGTGATTGTATTTAGCAAAGTGAAGCAATACGGAGACATACCTACTACTGAATACTAGTGAGGTAACATTTTGAAAATAAAACTGTTAAAAAATTCACTTACTTTCGAAAGGTCCTGTCCAGCAGGACAAACATTGGCAGAACACCTTCCCTTGTATCCATGCATGTACATGTGCATTTACAACCTGTGTCTACTATCGCTTTTTAAAGAACAAGATTTTAGTTATACATTCATCAGGACAAGTTTAAAGATCAGACATTACTATGGTAGATTCAACAGAAGACTTCAATGAACCATCTTCTAGACCTCCTAAATGAAAAGGCACTCTGAAGAGGGTAGCGAGAAATAATCCTTACAAAACATTGACATGAACTAAAGCAGCCACATAGGTAGCACACTCAACAGTGATTATTGGTATACATTTAAAATACCAACTTGAAGATGAATTATTTGTAAAATATTGCCCAAGACTACTTAATATTTTCATCAAGTTACTACAGCATGAAGACCATTGTTGCAATACTGTGCAACAGAAAATATAGTATCAGCTAAATGCAAGACAAAGATAATGGGGAAATTTTATCAGCATTTTGGTTGTGTGTCTGCTGGTTCTAGGAGAGAAAAAAATTCATTTAAGGAAATAATTAGTAAAAATAAACAGTAACTCATAAGGTTGAAGGAGTCTTTTGATACATGGCATCTTCTATTCAATGGATTATAGAAGGACCAAATTTTTAATGCCTAAAAATTTGAGATAATGCTGAAATAGAAATCATTAAGGTATGTAGGAGTGATAATTCACTTACAACTTTATTGCAGTATGACTCTAAATCAAATCTCTTATCAGCAAAACCTTCAGATATGCAAGCGGAATTCCAACTAAACAGTCACAGTAGTGTTAACAGTAACACTGGGACAGCTACATTACCAATTAATAACTCCAGGGTGGGAAAAAAGCCCCTCCTACAGTTCTGAAAAACTCAAGAATTTCAGGAAAAGGTTCAAAGGAATACTCTTCTTATCTTCATTTCTCCTTCTTGCCTTTACAAATTCTCAGTGGAGGAAATTGAACATAATAAAACCATTTTATGATCATGAATCTATAATAAATAGACCTTCTAAGCATCATTTTTCTTCTTACCCCCCATTAACTCAATTTCCTTCTGATAATTACCTTTTATACTTCATTTTTTGGACAGATAATTACTACCATAAGCTTATGAAATTCAAGGTAATTTTAGAAAAGTAGCTTATTCCTGACTTCAATAATAGATGGACAAGAGTGGTATCAATGTTAGTAAGAACAAACAGGTCCTTTAGTAAATCTAGAACATGAAGGGCAAAATTCCACTGTCTTCTGGAAAAGGAAGTAAGAAGAAATAAACCCCACAACATCCATTTTGAAGCTATCAGAAGATGGCAATGTGAGTAATGCTTTTCCAAATCACACCTCCCACCCTGCAGAGAAGAGCTGGGCAGAGATCCCAGAGCTGCGCCACCATCTCGACTGATGGTTTAGTCCCACCCAGATCCCCACCCCAGAAGAGTTACCAACTTGTATTAACAGGATATGTTAATTCCAGCTGGATACCACTGAAACGCTGTCAACCTGTTTTAAGTCCCAGCCTAGTTACAGTGCCCCTCCATGTGCCACATTCCTTGGTGCCTCCACCTCCAAGAATTGGTGCGAACAAGGCACGTGTGAGCCCCCAAGCTTGCAGGCACACCCACGACAGGCTGTGGTCTAACTGAACTTTGGCTGAATTCTCTTCTCCAAAAGGTTGCATTTCTTTCAGTGGTTGAAAACTCACGGCTTCTTATGTTGGAGGAGCCAAATTTACTCTAACAACAACTTAAGACGCATTTCTGCAGAAGTCTGAAGGGAGTCAGGGGGAGGGATGGGGGCAAAGATCAAGTCAAAAAAACCTCAAGAATGAGATCATCAGAATTAAAACAAGCATTGCCAGATTACTTTTGTAATAGGCTAACTTCTTCACTAACATAACATTTGTCACCTTTCTGAGCAAACCAATACTCATTACTTTGGCTTAACGTAACTGTAGGAGTCCACAGAACAGGAATTCCCATATTGCTCTATTGAGGGATATGAACACCTTCCATTTGTTTCACGCAATAAGGCACTTACACATTTAAAATTCCTCATTATACAAAACACGTTAAATACTGGAATTCAAGTGTTGATTTCATGGGCATTGCCTTCCTCCAGTTTTTATAACTTCTTAGTCATCCCGTAAATATACTACAAAAAGTTCCAATCACTGGTGCATCTAGCTTGTATGTTGCCCAAATGCAGAACTAGAAATTGCTTTCTTAATGAATCCACAGTGTTTTGGCCAGCACCCTAGTTGTGCCTGTACACTAAAAAGGACATGATCTATTATGTCACTATCCTCGCCCCTTGCCGTTCCAATTAAACCTATTTTAAAGGAAACTCTTCACCCTAAAATACACAAAACAAGAGATGGGGGCAAGGGAAGACTTCTCATTGAATTGTCATGGAATCAAGTTCAGCATGGACACACTCCTCAGAGATAATTTTTTCTTTTTTTCAGCACTCTTCTCATCTCTACCATAGAGACAAGAATTAACAAATAGCCTAAAATGTTATTTTGTACTCAGATGGTTAGTTACATAACAAAGATGACTGTGCTGTTTAAGTACATTTAAAAAAATGCAAAATTAAAAGCCCTGAAGAAAAATAGATTTCAGCACCTTGCTCTTAAGTAATGCAAATACAACAAAATTAATCTTTCGCTTATAGCTCAGCAAAGCATTAATGAAGCAACTTCTTACGAGATCACATTTTACAGGTCCAATTTGATCTTCAGCCATTTTCACAAGTCAGTTTCAAATTACAAAATTTAGAAGGAAAAGGAGAGCATTACAAACAAAGTGTATAAGAATGGAAACATGGTAAACAATTTATTATGAGATGGTAAACAGTGAAATGTAAATCTACCCCTGCCCTTGCAATTTCTGGACACAAAGCAGTAGGATGCAAATTAATATGAAAAACTCTTAGGAGTGAATTTTTTATGCAAAATAATAGTCCATGACTAAAGACTGAATCCATCTGCTCATCCAGAGCTTGCATAAGGCATGAAGATGTTTTCTGACTGCATCACAGTTTTACAGGACAGGTTTAAAACACCTGAACAGCTTCTCAGGATTCTGTAACTGTATTTCCTTCTAAAAATGAGGTAAATGGGCACTGTGTTAGTAACATCATGCTCAGTAAGCTAAAAATTTCAAAAATACTGTTTTCAGTCTGACAAATTTTCAACAAGGTGAACACTGAATGGGGTTGGCATGCAACTGTGTTTAAGATGTGTGCAAAATTCATGGTTATGCTTAACAAATATTTTTACACAATAAGCTTCTCTTCTGACTTTGATCCATCCAAAACAGATTAATTTTTCATGTTTTGATAAGCCAAATAAGCACCAAAAAAGGTTTTCTTTTGCACGATATGCATATTTTAATAAATGCATCACTATTATAACTATTTTTTTAAACAGACAGTTTTATAAATAAACAGCTGGAATTGTGTTTCAAAATGTATGTATTTATTTTTTTGCTATGGAGAAATTAAAGCTTATTACACATTTTTATCTTTTAAATCAGAGCATGCACTCTAAGATCAGTTTTCATTTCCCTACCTTATGGCATTTCACTATTAGGCCAAGAGAAGAGAAGCATCAGTGATTAATTGTCCAATATGTGCAGTCTGTTCCTTACTGCAGAGAGAACATATGGATCCTGAACTCTTATGCACAGAAAGGTAAGGAAGAATCAGCTAGGAAGCTTCAGTCTGCAAGCAACTGCATTTGTTAGTCTTACTACAAAAATGTTTTGGGGTGTTAAGTACTGCTCAAGCTGTAACACCAGCGAAAACACTGCTGGTCTTTCAATCAAATCAAGGCTCAGCTGGTTTTTCATGAAACAGTAGCAAGACAAACTACCAAACAGATCAGCAACATAACTTTTTAGATGTTGTGTGTCCTCAAGTTTATGTGTAAAGTCCTAAAAATACTGAACAGCTGCAATTCCAGTTGTTACAGTGTGCTGCTATTTGTTACACTGAAGAAAGCAGAATTGAAGAAATGTTATTTAACACTGTCTTTGGGCGTTGTTTCTAATTTTATTAGCGACTCAAAGCATTAAGGTTTCTTTATCATATTAAAAGCTAGTATCCCTTCTCCTGACAATCTGCTCTAATGAGAATATTGTTTGGAAATCCTTCCCAACTCCTTCCCTCTCCTGCGCTTACTGAACACATTGGCATCATTGTGCAAATGAGAGGAGTGGCTCCATAGTAGTTTGCATTTCTTAGGAAGCGAACCAGGTTTTCAATGGCTATCAACACGCTTCCAGATGTTTCCATCAAAGCATTTGTGATCAAATTCGACACTGACATAAAAATAGTTTTCTCTGGTTTAATGGGGCTGTGACTGATGTCAGAAATGAAGCTGACTCGCTGAAACTATAAGGCTTAAAA
The DNA here is from genome assembly GCA_013398855.1 of Mohoua ochrocephala. Classification (NCBI taxonomy): domain Eukaryota; kingdom Metazoa; phylum Chordata; class Aves; order Passeriformes; family Acanthizidae; genus Mohoua; species Mohoua ochrocephala. Next base: position 201,843 of record VZTA01010597.1, on the reverse strand, counting down.
ATGAAAAGAAAGTAAGAAATTATCTAATAGTTTCCTCATGTAGGATTCTTTCCATCAACAGAGATATGATATATATTATAACAGTAACAGCAATCCCTGGTTCTCATCCAGAGCTTGAACCTGCACAATTAACATACCAAAAATTATGATGTAAGGTTTGCTCAAGAAACAAAATATCACAACTAAATTAAAAAAAACTAACAAACCAACCAAGAGTCTGCATGGCAAACTATTTGGCCATTGAGTATTAAACAGTTTCTCAGATGTAAATGGCATAGGAAACCATTCCATCACTGGTGAATTTGTATCCTCTGGGAGAATTACTGCCCCACCTACACACCATTTAACATCACACAAGCTGTGACAGTCTTTGGAAGAGCAAAAAGCCTCTTGGCTAAAAAGAATACCTGACGGTGATCCAAAATGCTTTCTAGTTAAAATTGGCAATAGTCCCTGCAAATTAATAATTTTCAGTAAAGTAAAACTTTTATAATGAATAAATAGGTGTAACTTACAAAACCCCCTAACACACCAGGAAGAGTTACAAAGTCAGCATTAGTAACATCAAAACCAAACACAAAATCTTCCCTTACACATTTGCACTGCCTCAAAGGAAGATAATAGATCACTCAGAGTGCACTGTACTTTAATGACGCTGAACAGGTATGAATGTGCCGTTTATTAGAAAGGTGGTGAGAACTGAAGACTCACTGACTTCTTTGTCAGTGGGTCAGCTCAGCACCAGGCTACTCGGAGAATTGCTTTTCTGCCTCTTGCTTGTATTCCTACTCATCTTACTACTCTCACTGGCTCATACACTGACACGAGGAAAAGCACAATTATTTTCCAGTCACAAGCTCCTGCAAATATACCTAACTGTGCTCTGAGATCCCAAAGGACTCAGAATGATCCTGCTGCTGACACGGCTGAGTAGCCCTGGGACTTGACCCCATTAATGAAATGTAACTAAATTCTGCATAGTGGAGAAAGGGAGAGCGGCCCCTGGGGGGTGGTGTGTCCAGCCAGCCCTCCCAGCAGGAGCAGGACGGGGCACACAAAGCCGTGGTACCACGGGGAGGGCCCCAGCTCGGACTGAACACACAGGCAAATCCACCCCAGGCAAGCTTGAAAAAGAAGGGTAATGTAGAATGGACTTAAGCATTTCCTAGTCTGAACACAGGTACTGATGAGCAACAACTTTGCACAAGGATAAATAATTTTAAATATTAACGGTGGTGAAAGCAAACACAAGTGATGATCAGCATACAGTAGTGTGAAATCTGCCTTAGCAGGTTGATTTAGCTGCCTGATGAAGTTTTCTGCTAATAAAGATGGGAGTACAACAGCCTGATGGTTTCTTTAGAGTAGTTACAAAAAACAACACACATAATAAAAATATCCTTGAATTTCCTTATAAAGTTCATTCCATTTCTTTCAAATGAATAAATCAACGCTTTTAAAACAAATGATGTGGCTTTGATATATATCAGGTTTGCTGTGATGAGTTGTTTAAAAGCTAATGTTTAACCAAATGAAGCTTTGTACTGAGCTACTTCTCATGCTTTAGTAGGTTATGTCACATAATATTGGTAAAAATCGTATTTATGTACTTTTCAAGTGGGAATATTTTTATACTGATGGAAAAAGACTTCCATATCCCTATTCTGCCTGGCTCTTGAAAGTTTATCCTGTTCTATAGAAAAGCAAAAATTATTGTAATTCCTTTTTTTTTTCCCCTACAGAAAAAGCACAATCAGGCTCACTCATCTTTACAAGGTCAAAGATGTCTCTTTTTGCTCTGGGTAGAAAATGAAGAACCATTTCCCTCTGATTTAATCTGTTCCGACAAAATCAAAATGGCTTAGGTGAAATGATAATGTATGAGCTGAGTTGTATGTTCCTTTTCTCCATCCACGAGGACATGCTTTCTGAATATAAGTGCAGATCTATTATCTTCCCTTTTACGTTCTTTATTCTAGTATCTTAGTTTCAGATCTTACTGAGCTCTAGTTAAAAACTGAAAGTGGCAAACATGGCAGAGTGAAAACAGCTACAAAGACCGTAAGAACATCTCACACATTTATACAGAACCAGGAAAAGAAAGGAAATTAATCCACTGTGTAGTTAATTACAGATAATCTCAAGTACTAAAATATTCTCAAGTGGAATCGTTTGACACCATGTTACAGACTGCATTGCAAACCCAAATCTATCTATATATATACCTTGCTCTCTGAGGTCTGAAGGTTTTTCTAAATAATACAAAAATATCTTCATTATTTGACATTTAAAGAGAGGAATAAAAATCCCTGAGTAAGCCAAAGACAACTGATATGTATAGCCTCAGAAAACACACTCAAAACCAAGAGCAATTTTAAGGCAGCGTCCAACTTCAGACAGAACACAAATAGAAAACTGATGTGTCTCAGAAGAAAGTAAGTCTAATTAACAGGCGGATTTGCATTGAGAATAGGCTTTGAATTTTATTTCTAAATGTCATTGCTTCCCTTCTTAATTTGCAAATCTTTGAAAAGTACTATTTCTACTGTTAAGATAACAGGGTCAACATGCCCTTAATTTCAAACAGAAATTATTAAATAGTTATTGACTACGACGGTGTGCTTGTACACACTTTCAAAAAGAAAAAAAAAACCGCAAGAAAACAAAACCAGAAGCTGACAGAAAACAAGCATACTAGCCAGCTATGGTAAGCTGATATTTGCGTTTCCAGGTAAACAAAAGTCATCAGCTTCTTCCACTGAGGTTTCAAAGTCAAAGTGAGTATCTTATAACAGTATTATGTTGGTGGGGCAGAATACTATTTGCTTAAAAATTACAACTAGATTCAGATTTAACAACAATTTTCAAAGAAAGTGGTACAAAGTACATCCTCTTAAATGATACGTTATTTGCGAGCCTAAATTTTGAAGTCTGTAGACTCTGAAGGACATTTCCCATCTTCCTGCTTCCCCCTTTCCCCATATATACACAAACATATACATAAATATGTGTGTCTTCAAACACACACACTGAAAAAAAGTACCTTCGCAGTACAAATCCAATCTTCTTTTCTTTAAGATTAGCTTGTATTTTTACAGTATGAAGTAGATATTTTTCTTATTCAGTTCCTTTCTTTATTGTTTCAGTGTTCTGTCTAAACAAATTTATTCTAGTTTTTTCTTTTAAGTCATATTTGTACGATAAATTTGGCTTAAAAGTGTAAAAATTCTCAGTAGCTAATTCCTTATGCTGAATTACATTGCTTTTGTGGTGATGCACTGAGAAAGAGGTTTGGTAGCAAACAGTGGAACTTAAGGAAAAAAGAGCAAAGATAGCTATTCTCTTCAGAACTGTCATGAGCCAGGAAGGGCAACACTGGAAGCAGAAAGTAAGAATGAAGTGGTCTCCTAAGAATTTATGATCACTCCCCTTACCCTGGATTCACAGATCTTCCTCATGAGACATCAGTGGATACTTCAAGACTTACGTAGTAGTAGCCTACTCAAAGGAACAAACAAACAAAATGTGCTATTTAGGTTATAAAATTTCACCAAGTCAATCTTCACGCAGGTAGTGTGTAGCATGTGTATCATATTCCAAGCCAGAATAAAAGAGCAGGTTTCCAGCCTCCTTGCAAACACACTTCAGGGATATCTTGGGACAAATTAGGCCACTGACACATCTTGTTATCTAAACCCTTCAAATTTTTTCTGTACTGTGAGAATTTAAAAATGAAGTCCTGTTGTAACAAATCTTGTCACACCCCCTGCCATTAATATTAATAGACTGTCATAAATAAATTACTGTAGTGAAACCAATCACCACATTCTTAAATATCACGGCGCTTCAGTACTAAGGGTGTTTCCCTCTGAGGCACTGCAGTTTGGCGGTGGCAATGTGCACTCCACTAGCAGGAGGACTCAGAAGATAACCAGCTGTCGTGCTCTGGCATGTGATGGGGTTTCGGTATGCTGAACAGAATGCTGTGTGATGGAAGTTATTTACAGAAGTAGTTTTTAATACCAAAAGTAGTATGCTCAGTATACAGTAAGAGTCCGAACACTTCTAAGCATTTCCCCCTTAAAGGCCGACACTGAAGTTAAACGAGCACATGTTAGCAGTTAAATTCTTTCTTCACAGGCCAAATCGGTAGTAGAGTTGTGGCTACAATACAGACTTGGATTGTCTGGTTCAGAAACTTAGACTCAAAAAAACCCCTCCAAAGTAATAACTAAAAAAAATAAAGAAACCAAAAACATTGAAAAAGCAGCAGTCAGGGGGCCCATCTTGTTGAGAGTGCACCAGAGCAAAGAGGCTTTCTGGTCTGCAGTAGTGTTTTCGGCTGAGGGAAGATGGCAGGAGAGCCCCCATTCTTCTTCCAGGGCGGTGGCTTTGATGCTGTAACCAGCACTGTATTGCTCTGTTGCACAAAACACGGATAGCCCTTGCGGGACCAGCTCAGTTCAGGCGAGTAATGTCCATCCTCACCAGGGCATACCTGTCCGTGATCTTTTCCTCTGCTTTTTACAAAGGCAATAGATAGGAAACACAAACAAACCTGCCAGAAGAAGGAAACATGAAAAAAAACATAATTAAATGCAATCCTTCGTGCATGTATTGTGTTCTTTCGATATATGTATTCGGAGGGAGCTTTTCCTGTCTCAGGAGAATTCAGACCAGGCATTTGGACAAGCAGAAAAAACCACTAGCCTGCAACAAACAGAGTCTTTGATAATAAGTTAAGCTACACTTACTCTTCCCTTTACAACAAATTCCTGCTAACCCCACACTCCTCTCTGACAAATTAATTTCTGAACCATGCTGTTTGGTATAAGGTACAAACAGAAAACTTTTAAAAGCACTCTGGAAATTCTTAGACCTAAATTCAAAGCTAATGTAACTAAACTAATTTTCAATTAGATTCCCATGCAATAGAGACAGCACATTACAGTTTTACATTTTGTCTGTTTTTACAAACATCCCTATCTACTGTGAAGTAATACCAAATGTTTATCCTTGAATAATAGCAAGTGTTGATCCTTGCCTGGACAGGGAACTATTTATTCTTAAAAGTCTTTTGAAAGAAAGAAAGCTGTAAAAACAAAAATAAATAAATACATCCCATTTATTCAGGTGAAAAATAGTTTGTCAAATAGTCTGTACTCTCTCAAGCCCAAATGAGAAGCATCTTCCCCTTTCTCTTGCCACCAGCTGACTGAAATGGCCAAGATTTTATTTTCGGACACCACTACAGTAACAACATAGAACAAAAGACTACTACAATCACAGGGTTCTTGCTTTGCTCAATAGCCTTGTAAATGGTGCAGTATAGTTTTCGGCTATGTAACTGAGATTACTTTAATAGTGGTTGGCAGCAAATATTGCTGTAATTACCTCAAAACCAAAACTTTCCTATAAATAAGGAAATGTTTTTGGAACTGCTCATACTGCTGCCCTTGATCATATCTCGTCCAGCCAAGCCTAGGATGAGACTTCAATGGCATTCTGGTTATTATTGCAAATACTGTTACTATATTACTGCAAAACCCTCTTAATTTTTAGTAGATTAAAAAAAGTGTTTTTTTCCCCACCATAGATTATATCAGATTGCAGACCAAAATAAGCTTTACTGGTACTAAGAAGTCTTTATTGTTTATCATTTTGGCATAAAAATGCTATTGAATAGAATAAATATTTAAGATAAGACATCGCTCACTCACTTCAGTGAAGGTGGTTGGTCTAAACACAGAAATTAACAGCAATATTCCTTATTTGGCCAGATGTAGTCTAGAAAAGCTGTAATAGTATTTTGGTTATAGGTTGATTGGTTATTTACGACCTTATTAACACAACTATCTGAGTGTATTTTGGCTTTATTATATCAAAATAAAGGAGGCACGTCCCAATGTACCTCAGGGCTGGGCATGCACTGCAAATTTTCAGTGGAGTAAGCAGTTTGATCAAGAGCTGTGAAGCAGCATGATGATCCCTGAATGTCATGTTGCTGCCAACATAAAGAGTGGATATGCACTCATAGGAGCAAACTTATACTTTATTGTCACAGCTAATCTCCTTTCTGAGGGAAAACTCAGCTAAGCCAGGCAAAGAGCAGCTTTGCTAAAATACCTGCGTCCACGTTAATACAACTGCATTAACAGAGCTTTGATACTGTAATCAAATGAGTTCACAGTACCAGTTTCTGCGATGGAATACAATTTGGCAGCCTTTGCACTGGATCATATTTTGAGACTGACTCATCTCAATTTGCTGCTTTGTTGCTGTTGCATCTTCAGGCTGGTGAGCTCTTGGAACTAGGCCTTCCCCCAAAAATCTTGTCATACACATGGCCAAGATCATAAAATTGTGATTCAATGGGGTAATTAAAGGCCAGGTCCAAGTCAGTCAGCACCCAGGATTATGTTGAAGTTACTCTGGTGTAGTTTATCTACACCAGCTAAAGATGCTGGTTTGGAAAACAAAATGAATGGGAGCAAAAATAAAGCTAATAAGCATAAAATGAAAAGAAAAAAAGAAGATCTTAGAGACAATTTTTTTAGAAGAAAGTCGTGTTTAACACTAAAAATGTATCTGTGAAATCTGTACTTTGTCTCCATGCCTTTGAGATGAAAATATTGAGATGTCATACAGAGAAAGTCACTGCATAATCAGGATTAGATTCATTCACACACGTAACTCTTACCTATTACAACAGCTACGGCTCCCAGTGCCAGTCCCAGAACCAATATTAGGGGTGTAATGAGTAGTTTTCCAGCTGAAATGCAAAATTCATTAAACAGTTCAAAGAAGGAATTTTTATTTTTTCCTTTCCAACAAGTCATAAATATTTCAATATCCGAAAAATAATTTTTCTATTATTTTTTCAATAATTTATCTCTACAAATAGGATTCCTATTTGTAATTCCATCCTACAATTCAGCCAGGAGCTATCACCACACAGTCTCTCTGCCCTCTTCATCCACCACAACTCTCTGAGCACAGCTTATTTCATACGTTAACAGCTTGCATTTATTTCTGTTTCCATTCTGAAATCCCTCAAGCATCGACAGGAACGTGATAGCTTTAAAGCTACTATAATCTGGCTTCTCCGGAATCCTACTGCACAGCAACCAGCCTGGAAAGGTGCCAAGCAAACTAGCATCTTGGAAAGTTTAGGTGAGCTCAAGGTGATGAGACCATCACCTCTAAATACGCTTCTGCTCGCTTTAAAAGGCTACAGTGAAGTGCTCATGTACAGCTGTGATTTAGGTCTAAGTCAAACCACGGCCAAGTCTATTTTGGATCTACGTTTATAAGGACACGTTGTGGCTCTTACAGGAGTAGGGCAGAGATGTTGAGCAGCACACTGGCTACAGCATAAGACCAAGAACAAATAAAGCATGCTCATATTCTGTATTTCTGATGAGTTCATCTGCAGAAATTCACAGAGTGAAGGCAGGGGTCTTGCTGAAACAGTGAATTTGAAACTGAACCAGAACCCAACCTCCTTGCATTGTGCACTTTCAATGGAAGAATCTCCCTGGCTCTGTTGGTGGAGGAGTTGGGTTAAAGACATCACTTATCTGAGCTGCTTGGAAATGTAGGAGGGCAGGCATTTTTACTGATATACCAGCAGTCTTATCAAGGACTTGAAATTTTGCAATTCTCTACGTTAGGTTTGTGTTTGAAAGATCACCTCTAGAATGGGAGAAAAACTGAGTTTGTTACCTCTCTATTCCCTGCCCTTCCCTCGCTCAAGTCACTCATATCAGATTTCATTAAGTGGAGTACTTCATTCAATAATGATGTAAACCCTTCCATAACCTGAGACACTAATTTGAGCAGTCTGAAGGAAAAATGAGATATTTTGGAAATATTTACAGCAGTTAAATGAACTGGTCCTTTTCTTGCTCTGTTTTGATAGCTTTTAAATTTCATAGGAGTGTCGTGGGTGGGAAACACTAATTCCTAGAAGAAAAAAAACTGGCTAATATTTGTATTACTCTAGTTACTAGGCATCCTAATGGCATACCTTCTTGGGACTCCACTGCGCTGTGTTCTATACACACAGAACTTGTCAAATACATTATTCAAGTGTAGACAGAAGAATGAATGTAAAGTGATGGAAAACCTCAAGAAAGGTCCAAAAATAAGAAGTTAAAAACATTTTAAAACATTACCAGAGCCTTCAACAATTTCAAGTAAAGCTTATAAAAGATTTAAGGCTTAAGGTATGAACTCCTTACTTCATTAATAGCCATGTAATTAGAACACTAGGAAATTATGATGTTTGGTACCAAAATTATTAAAAACTTAAATCACTGAGCTGGTGACTGAGTATGCAGAAACAGAGTCTATGGAAAGGGCTAAGCTAGCCTTTGACTGGTGTAACTTCTTTTGAGACACAAAGAACAGTTCCTAAGCTAATTCAAGAACTCATTTACTTACATTTGACAAACTCAGAGCTGAAATAAAGCATGAGTAGTGTCTTTCCTTCTGCCTGTGAATATGAAGTTATGAGTATTGTGTAGTTCCAAGATCTTATAGAATAAAATGCCTTTTCATCATCATGAGACCGTGTCTTCTCTTGGTTATCAATACATCATTTCTAAAGACTAAATTTCAAAACAAAATACTTTTTCTCCTTATGTAACTATCACATTTAAATCCTTAATATTTCTTTACCTTTATAAACTACAATTAACAAACAACACAAGGTGAACAAGGCTTGCAAATGTTGCCATCAGGAAGAGTACAAACAGCAGCAATCACGGGCAAAGCAGCAGGTATGCACTACTTGCTCCAATATTTTTCATCTGCGTTGTATGAAACAATTACAAAATGCTCGATTTTACATGTCAGAATTACAAACTACTTTATATCCAATTCCAGTATCACAAACATCATTTGTCACAGTATGAAGGATTATGAGGCTCTTAATCACAGAGGGAATCATGACACACCAAGAAATGTCACTGAGACTAAGGATGTTTGCTGCAGGCACTAAACTGCCCAAAGATCCACTGTCCTGTGTCTGTTAGCTCCAATCAAGACTGACAGCACAGGGAGCAAATGTAACACCTGCCTCAGAGCTGAATAAAATCTTGGGTCATTAGCCCGAGTGGTGATCTCAGCAGTAGGTTATGACAGCCAGTTTGCTGTTGTCCAAAGCCAGTTTTTAAGGGCAACTTAACAAGAAGCGATTGAAACAGAACCTTTTTACAACTGCGCTCAAATTAATGGGAAACAATTTCTCTACAGGGTGGCACAGCATGAAGATGTAGACATTTGTGGTAGTATAATAACTGTATTTGCAGGTGTCTCCGAGGGGTTGCCTTATTTGTGATACAGAGAATCACGTTTTTCTGCAAAATAACGAAGTATTTCAGGAAACATGAGGGAGTACTTTTCCCTTGCATAACTTCGGGTTTAGTTATGTGTTTTAGGGTAATATATACAAACCCCCATATATCCTTAGAGAATTCTCTGCCACGTAAAAAATTAATAAACTAGTTTTAGGAGAGAAATTTAATCACTAGCATATGAGAAATACTAAATTTTATCTTTTAAGTCTAAATATCATTATTGTTTAAGCAGAGACAACAGAAGTGTCTACTTACAAATCAAAACAGCAATATCTATGTAGACATTAAGCTCTAATAAAAGTCTGCATTTGTTTTTAAATAGTCTTATCAAGTGTATAGAGACAAGTTCTTACAAGTCAGACCAACTAAAATACGAAGTTGCTAATGAAGGTTGGATCACAGAATCGCATGCTGCTTTCTGCGAGGCTCACAGCCGTGCTCACATGAAGCCAACCTTGTGCTCTGCTAGGGAGAGGAGTACACATCAGCCAGATCTGAAAACATCCTGCATTCAGAATCCTATCTGAAATGGTGGTTACCATGCAAAAAAAATTCATTTGGTTTAATAGCTTCATTACATGCTGTGTCTTTGTAGCGGGCTGAGGCTGGGCCAGCTGGGTTGGTGGAGCCTCGGGTTGGTGGAGCCCTTCCAAACCACCACAGTCTTGTTACAGACCCAGGAAGTACCTAGCAATTGACTATGAATACAATTCATCAACTGCATCCAGGTGGTATTCCAGTGGCCTCTTAAGTACACTTAAGACAGCTGAACATGCTTTTCCTTCCTGTATAATTCATCACTGACTCCAGTTATAACCAAACATTCTGCCTTCAACAATTTAGCCAAGCAATTATAATGGGAATGAAATCTCTAAGTCTGCTGGGATGGAAGAATAAAACCAATTTCACTTGACTGTACTGGTCTCAGGATGGTTCCTCTAAAAACCATGGTGGCTAAAGAAGGGAGAAAAATGTCAGAGATCACTTCTGCTCTTGGGTTTTCTTCCTCCCATGATTACTATCACCTTTACATAACAGCTGGTTTATGAAGAAAAGTATGCTTAAGTTTATGCTGCCATAAATACTTTTCCTTTATTTTTACTGCAGAGCAGTTTGTGACTGCATGCACTTGCTTCTCAACAGAAACCATGACAGCATGCCAGCCTGCCATGAGGTGTTCTTTCTACACACTCCACCTAGCCAGATTTTAGAAACAACCCAAAAAAACCTTCACTGCACATGGCTACAAAATCACATTTACTTAAGTGTTTCTTCTCCATAGCAATAAAGTAAAAGAAGTCACACAAAACCCCTACATATCTAGCAACACCTCACCAGTCTCCCACAGACAGCCAAGATAACATTCCTTTAATTTCCACTACGTAGCTAACTAGCAGAGGTATTTTTCTACAGGAAATTCAACCTTTGTTTCTTACTACATGTTACTAAAATGTAGAGGCTATGCTTTTAATGGCCTCTCTGCTACCACCTCTTCTTCTGCTGACTTTCAGAACAGAACCAAAACTCAGGCTTGTGCAGTAACACCTACTGATGATAATGCTCCTCTCTTGCCTGATGAAGTATTTACATATTTACATTTACAGTTCTAGCTACTGGGACCTCCCTGAGCCTGGATGTGATCCCTAACTGGAATTCAATGTTTCTGGGTTTTAAATTTGATCTTAAATGATTAAGACTAGTAAGCTTTGGCTCAACACATAAAATACAAACAAAACAAAACACAAAATAATATCAAATATCATGACAAAGCAGAATCTGATGGAGGGTCCATAAAAGAAAGATATGAAAAGGTCAGCAAGCTATTCTTATTTACTCAATTTTGTGATAACAGAAGTAGCCAATGAAATTATCAGGAATCAATAAAAAACCACCAGGACTTTCTCCACACGACACACAGTGAAATCCTAGAGCCTCTACCAGAAATGCTGTAGAAGCCAAAATTTAAGAACTGTTAAAACTAGTGAAGGATCCATCCACTGATAGTTACAAAGCAAAGGTTCAGATACAAACCTTAACTAAGGAAGTGTCCAAAGCAATGATTACTGGAAACAAACAAGGAGCGAGATCTTATTTCTAACTGCCCATTGCTGGGGACAGACTCACTAGGCAGACCTTTATACAAGCCCAATTAACAGGCACAGATCAATTCTGTTGAATTCTGTTTTACAAAGATAGATGATCTTAGCAAATTCCCAGCATTGAAAATGGCAGAATCCACAAACTAAACTCTCTCAGTTTGGGATTATAGCTCCTTCAAAAGGCCAGGAGGTACAATCTTACAGCAGTACAATGCCTTTTTAAAAACAGATGTGAAAACCCACACGTGCACTTGCGTGGAGAAAAGTACAAAAACCTAGACTGGCTCACACATGCAAGTCATGGCCAAAATCTACTGTAATGGAAGAAGAGCTGTGAGCTCAATTCCCAAATTCAAATCTGATGCAAATTTTTGAAGATTTTATTTTTTATTTTCATGTGTGAGTTCTGTTAGGTCTCTGGAGTATTTTGGTAGTTATTCATAAAGTGTATCGGGATCAATATTTTTAACAGAAAACCCTATGAGAAATGTAATCTGAGGCTTTGGGCTTTGCTAATCTTTCCTGGTTTATTAATTAATGCAAACCACAAGTACACTTGCAAATAGGGGATGAAATAAAAATATCTTATACCTTCTCTACGTGTGATCTTGTAAACATGAGCATAAACATATTTACCACGGAGCTTTAATATCCAAGGCCAGGCTGAACAGAGCTCTGAGCAACCTGAGTTAGTTGAAGATGTACCTGCTCATTGCAGGTGGCCTTTAAAGGTCCCTCTCAGCCCAAACTATTTTATGATTCTAATAAGGTTACCCATGATTCTGCATGTGAGCAGCATTGACTTGGTAATGTCTCTGAGTACAATCTGGTGCTACAGCAGAGACGAATTACACCAAATATAACGAGATCTGTTTAAAAACAGTTTATATTGTTTGCCATTGTGGCTATTACTAAAACCTCTCCTGAAATCTCATTAAGTGCTTTCAAACAGTTCTTGAAGTTTAAGCCTGTATTTATCAATGAACGCTTATATTCACGTGCCCTAATGCCAGCATTGCCTCTCATCTAGACTAGATCTTCTCGTGTGTTGGAATTTATTTCTACAAAATGTATCAGAGTAGGCACCTCCAATCATTTTCAATTTTCATCCCCTTTCTATTTATTTCTGTATCTTTAAATCACCTCTCTCAAAGTTTGTTACCAAAGCCTTGCAAGCTCCTGAGGTCAAACTAATGGGCTTGGATGACACATCGTCGTCACTCGTTTAACAAGCGTTCCAGGTTTGCGAATCTCCCACAACTTTGCAGAGCAGCAAGATTGGCATTTTTATTACCAGGGTATGAGTTTGTGTGTCAATTCTTATGTTACTCTGGAAACCACTCAGTTTTCTTACTGGAACATGTCTGGTTCAGGAGTAATGTTTTCACCTCAGGTCCGCTTTTACCCACATGTTCAGTCTCTTGCCTTTACCTCTACAGTCAAGCTCAAAGCACTTCCTCATCCTAGGTGAGCGATAAGTCATCTCCAATTTTTATGCCTTAATTCAAAGTACAAAAAGTTCCATTTTGCTTAATAGGTTCCCAGTTTTTGACAGTTAATACATCCATTTCCTGTAACATTATAGGCCACCTTACATGCTGTAAACTCACTGCAATGACTGAACTTAACATTTATGTAAGACACCACATAATGTAACAGTCTACTTTAATATCTTGTGCTTCTATAGGTTGAGACAGATATATGTCTGGCTCAAAAGCAAATTATGAGTGCCTTTTTGTTTAATAAAAAGACATTTCTGACATCATATTTTTGTGAGCAAAATAAATGTATATAAGTTGTATTTTGTTTCAAGCTGGATTTTATCTGAACTAAAGCTCACAGTTAAAATAGTGTCCTCCTATTTAGATGGGAAAACCTGAGTTTTTCAATTCAGATCAGGTTCAAATCCAGAGAGCACTTTAGTCAAACAGACTTACACCAAGGTTAATTTCAATAAGGTTCCTCCTCTAACCCATTTCTCCAATATACCTTCAGAATAATGAACACAGCCAGCAACATGCATATTGACAGCACTTTTCCAGTTTGCTTATGGATTATTAAAAAAAATTAGGAAACAAGGTATCAGAAGAGGACACAATACTTAGTCATACACAGTCCATCTAAAAAGGGAGGGCAAATGCCATATATTTAAATATACTTAATAAGCCCCCTTCTGAATAACTGAAATACAGGTTGCTCATCCAATACTTTAAACCACTAGTTTTAACTCTAATTGCCCTATCCCCCCAGTCACTTCATTGTGCAGCTCTCCACAAGGAACATTAATCCACTCACCACAGACAGAGCCTCGCACTAATCTCCTTAAATGTGGTCTCTCGGGGAGGTAGCGGTATTTGCATCCAAAGATACTGAGGTTTGACGTGTGATCTCCAAAGAAGCGGAGCTGGCGGTATCTCTCCCCACAACGGTAACAGAAATTAGTGTTACACTGTGAACAGGTCATGTGGTCACACCCTTCGGTTCTCTGGATGTGGATCTATATGAGCAGAAGGAAAAAAGAAATATTATTTTTCCCCCCTTCCTAAGCCCAGGAAAGCGGGCACCACCCGGGGCAGTTCATGTGCCAGATGAAAAGAAGCTGCAAGCAACCCCCTGCTAAGTCAGTATTTGCATTAATTAATACTGCAGCTGGCTTAAGACAATAATGGTTTTCTGAGGCGTTTCAGAGCATTAAATGTGAGTTCTATTGTTTCCAGATTCCCATTTCCTACATAATCCTCCTTTTTTGTTTAAACACGCTTCATATCAGATGAGAATTCTTGCCCTTACTGAAATTTTGGTTTTATTACTGACGTAGATATATTAGCACCAAACTTTATTAAAAATAAAAGCAACGCAGTGAATATAGTTATGAACTCTGTTTGACCCCTCCACAGATGGGTTTCCCTCTTAAGCCACCTGTGGCTCCACTCCCTTTTCCATCACAAATTGATTTGGCATTTTGTAATAAACACCAGAAAGACACTGCTGTTACAGTGCATGATTTGAGGAGTATGGATGTTTTTTTCTTCTTGAAAAAAAAAAGATTCCACAAACTATACGTGGAATAAAAAATTATACCAAGCTTTCATAATACTCACAGCACAGCATGAAGCAGGGCTGCCCTGGTTCTACAGCCATCTTTCTACTGATTGCCTGCATAAATAGTTCCCCATCCTGCATTCCAAGACCACGTTCCACAGTGGAATGGTAGATAGCCTAATAATTGAGGCTGAAAGTGATGCTCGGGGGTCATCTATTTTAACCCCTAACTCCAAGCTGAGCTAACTCCAGCCAGATCAGATTGCTCCAGGTCTCATCCCACTAGATTTAAAAAATTTCCAAGCATGAGTATGTCACAGCCTCTTCGAGCAATCTGTACCATGCTTCACCATCCTCCCTGGGAATACTTTTTTCCATTACATCCAATTTGAATTTCATCTGTCGAAACTTGCAACAGATAAATCGATGTCTCCTGAAACTCCTATACTTACCTACATGTATTTATTTTGCAGGGAGGTACAGGCAAAGACATGGCATCACCCCTCAGTGGTCCTGCAAGCACCAGAGACACTGAAAGCTCAGCAAGCTCAAGAGAAGCTCGTGAGTCCTGGGGTATCTGACATTCTTGAGAGGGTCAAATGCATTTGTTCTTTGGCACTGATCGGGGGTGATCTGGGATCTCACCTCGCTGGCCCAAACATCTACTGAAACTGGCACTTTATACAGGTAACAAAGTGATGCACCAGCATCACTCATGGTAAAAGAGTTACAAAGGTAACAGCAGTTCCAGCTACACCTGCCAGCATCCCCGTGCCACAGCAATGATCTCAGAACTTGCAATTCTATGCTTTCAAATGCTGCTTTTATACAAAAGCGGGGAAAGACATTCACAAAAGAGAGAACTGGGCTATTTAAAAAATGCTTTCTAGTGGGCAAGTATTCTAGTAGACTTAAAATTTGTCTGACCAAGCAAACATCCCCCTCTGCCCCAAGGAATTCTGCTGTATCACAAGTGTCCTGTTTTCCAGAAGCACCTGAAGAAACACCATTGCTGATGAGCTTTATAAGCCACTTGACTTCAAAACTTTCACAGTTAAGCATTGACAGCAGGCAGAGTGGAAAGAGAAGTCTACCCAATATTATACCAGCTTAAGCATAACTTAACAACATATACACTGGTTTTTTTCTAAAAGGGACATTACATTGCCAGTTTGACTTCTCAGTTCTCAGGTTACAAGTGAAAAAAAATGTTCACCCCACTTATGGACCCATAGTTCATTTAGTGCAATTCCTCAGATGAACTTGAACTGAAATAAAGGAATTTTAATAGTGACTTAATGTATTTCAACAAATTAACTTTAAAATTTAATTAAAATTAATTTTTCAGGGGACAAACTCAGACAGCAACTATACAGACCTTTGTAATTTAAAAGTTAACTGCTGATTCTATCTTAAAAACGTAAATGAGGGAACTAGATCTTGTGACGCTAATGAGAATTAACTGGTTGCGCTTTATTTTCTTTTTGAATCAAGACTGTTGAATTCTCCCCTCTCTTTTCTACTTTACCAACCCAATTAAGTTACCATCCATCCTCACTAGAATTCTGTAGAATCCTGGAACCTAGAAAAATCCTAGATGCAACCCAAATTTACTCCACATTTCAAAAATAAATTAATTTTTATTGATAGGAAGAACTTCAAGGCAATGCTAGCAATAGCCTTTTACGTTCTACCATTCATACATTTCAGAAATATGCACCTCTTAGAAACTGCCTGCCGTCCTTCTACCCATGCTTTCCTAGAAGCCTCCCAGCTCCAGTTAGTCATGCATTACTCCTGAATCATTTGTCAATCTACTTGTTTCTGCTCTAAATTCTCCAGACTTACTGTCCTCTTGAAATATGAAAGAAGTTGATAAGGATTTCTTTTCTTGCAGACAAACACTGCAACTACATGCACGTCATGTTTGCTTCTTCAAAAAGCAACCCATAAAAATATTTTAGCCAATACTCATCTGCACATATAACTGTCTTCAAATGCTGCAAATCTGGAACAACCGGTTGTACTTGCCTATACCTTTTTATTGCAAAAACTTTCCTTTTTTCCAGTGAGGAAAGACTTGACTAAAAAATCGAAGCAAAAAACCCCACAAACCTTAGATGCAGGGCTTGGACTCCCTATCACATGCTTTGCAGACTGACAATGCCAGGTGAACTTTGTATCATTTGGTCAGGCTGCTTTCAAGCCTAAGACATGACATCTCACCCGATCAACTTCAGCTCCGGTTCACATGGACAGGCCTCCCTGCCCTCGGGATAATCCACTGACAGAGATGGATTACAAATCTATAGGCTGAGAAGGCGATCGCCGATGGCTCAGATAGCCCGAGCGTTCCTGCTCCACTGACAGCACCACGGCCCACAGGAGGCAGCCGGGGGAACGCACGGGGCCAGGAATGCCGCTGGCTGGGGGAAGCTTTGGCTGTGCGGGGCCCGGTGCCGTGTGACTGCAGGCTCTCCTGCAGCACGGCCAGGGTAGAGGGGCACTGTGACAGCACGGCGACTGCAAGCCCAGTTTCTGCCTCCATGCATTCGGTCAAAGCTACAGGCTTCATCCTGCACCCAGGGCCTGTTCAAAACCAAAGATGTACCCTCACCTTACAGGGGAAGGTTTAGCCATTCAGAAACCCAAGCACGGCTCCCAGAACAACAGGGGTGAAAACTACACACCAAGGGCAAACACCCAGTTCAGAGTCTTAAGCAGACAACTGAAGTAGCACAGTGGCTATTTCAGACCCTCACTTTACCCTCTCTGCATGTTACATGTCCTCTCATAGAAATCTTCTACAGGAATCATTGCCAAGAGTTCTGAGGATGAGTGGCCATGTCTCCTCCACCCCTGAAGAAAACCTGCACAGCTTTATCCCTTTGTATACAAATAAGGGCTCTGCTCCCTCCAGAAGATGAGAATTAATTTGCAGACCATCTCCAAAAACTATGCCCCGAGTTATTTGATAACGCTTCTATGAATAAGATAAGAAGCACGCACTCCTTTATTTGCATTGACATGCTTGTTTACTTAAATTTCTGCTGCTGTTCAAAGCTTTCCAAGATAGAGCTGCTATGTGGTGTTTCCTCAGATAGTGTTGCTTTTGAAATCTGTGGTAAGATAACACCAACATGGAGTATTTCCTTGGTTTGCTGTACTGTAAAAACACTTGTGGAAACAAAAGCATTTTGTAGCAAACATACCAAGAAACTGCAAAAAATAACCCCCTACAACAGTAGTGGGGAAAGACAAATAACATTATAGAGTTTGGCAAATGACATCCACTAACATGTAGCAAATTTGCACTGACTAGAAGTGTCTTGTACTCTAGAACAAGACCAGCATTTTTTGGACAAGTTTTGTTTTTTTTCTTGTTGAGAAAAATGCTCTATACTGACTCTCAAAATAGTGTATAGTAAATTTGGAAAAGGCTCTATTAAAAAAAAAAAAAAGTCGAAATTAATTTAAGATACAGTTTTAAAAAGTAGCATTTTTCTGTATTTCCATACTGACAAACAGTCACAACATGAATCTACAATTAAGTATTTGGACAGCATGTAACATTTTTATTATCTTATGTAAACACATCTTAGGGAGACCAGGTAAATATAAGCTATTCCTATTAGATTCCTGAAGCTGTATCTGACTATAGGAAAAAGTAATCAAATTTAAGCTTATCTAACAGTCCCCACTACATTCACATTACAAAGGACTATGTTCTCTCAAATAACTTACCCAAACCCCTGAAATACTCGTGAATATTTGCCTGAGGATATGCCTCTGTATACACATACCCCGTAAGTGTGTTTTGATTTTCTCACCTGCATGCCCAGACAAGATAATGCATTCGACTTCTCCGTGGTACAGCTAAAAAGAGTCTGTGTGTGTATGTATCTGTGTGTATAAGTAATTATCTCCAGAAGATATCTGTAAAATATGGTCACAGTTTACGCTGTAATCAGTATCACACTTTGGAAGTTCCCAATAATTTTACAAACTACTTCAGTAAAGAAATTGTACCTCTACTTAAGTTTCTACCTTTAATTTCCATTCATTTCAGTTTTAGTGTAAAGATTAAATCTTTAGACACAATTTAGTATTGACTTTCCCTCAATCTGTTTGTAAATTTTGGCTGCTGCAAATTTTCAATCAAAATATGAAAGAGGTTAAAAATAAAGTATGTTTTCACCTGAAACATTGCCTCTGTGGACATAGAACATGGATAAATCAAGTAGTACGTTACAAATTATTTTCTCTGTCACTCTTTATTTTATTTGGAAATATGATTATCATCTGATTCAACGTTATTTTATGTACCGGTTTTGGAAGGAGGGATGGATGGGAGAGAGAGGCAGAGAAGCATTAGATCTACTCCCCCGACTTCAAATTGTTAACTGTCAGAATGCTTATCCCCACGTGCCCAAACACCTACTAAAGATTTGATGAAGAATACTGCTTAAGATGCACTTTTCTGAACTACTCAAAGATGTATTTTTTTAACTAACTGCTGGCGAAGTGGTACTTTTGATTACCTGCAGGTGATAGATTTGATCTAAAAGCAAACAGTGTGTTCAGAGAAACATTTTGGAGACTGGAGGCAGGAAGAAATTTTTCACCCCTGAAGAAAAAAGTATCAAGAGTTGGGGTAGCAACACAGTTTATAAAAAGGTAGAATTCACTCCTCAATATTGACTTACAATGCCACATTACCAGGAAGGACTTAACAGAGGTTCTTTTTCTGTGCTAGTTTCATAAGTTTCCATACTGCCTCCCACCATGCAGGAGGTTTTATTTTCCTTTGATTAAGAAAAGAAACCTAAAGTATTTTTTAAATTAGCAGCCAAACTCATGCAACTTCATGCTTCAGAATTAGTAACAAGCCATGTAAGCTTCAAGCATCCAGTCTTTTCTTTTGAAGATGGTGAAAAGAGTTGAATATTTAAATGTGGCATTTTAAATTTTAACTTATTCAGGCTAAATGTTAGACTTAGCAGTTTTAGTTCCTTTCTCTTTCCAGCTACCAGCCTTCTTACCACCCCTGTTTTTCCACATTCATAATTTTTTGCTTGGTCCACTTTCTTAATTTTTTGGACAATTTAATTCAAGTTACATCATTCACATTGTCATAAAATCTGAATCTGGACACAAGTCAAACAATTAAAATCAAAACACATACTTCTTCCCACTCTAATAGGAACAAAGTATTTTACTTTAAGACTTCCCAGAAAGTGAACATTTTTAGAACTGGCTCAAACCTATCAACTCTTACCAAAAAACAAGCTGTAAAAACTCCGTTAAAAGGTCACGTGTGCAGGAGGAAGGGTAAACAACCAGCTGCTGATTTCAGAGCTTTCCAATTTTGCTCAGTGTTTTGAAATTTCAAGCTATGGCATCACAGGCATTTCTTTCTCCAAGACCAAAACACGATACTTAGTAAACTGATGAACATTTTCTTATTTGCACAGTGTAAGTCTCAAAGCGTGGTATACAAAGTGTTTATACAAAGTATAAACATACTTTGTATGTTTATAAGTAAATCTTCCCATTCAATATTCATTTTCTACAAAACATTCCGGCTTTGACTTACTACTCCCTTGGTAGCTGTGAGAAAAAATAGTGAGCAAATTTAACAGCAACTTTCATTAAGGGCAACTGGAGCAGGGGTGTGCAGGGCTGTTGCATCTCATTCGAGTAGTGGGAAATACTTCTCATCTTGGAAGGGACTGATGACATTTTTAGGATGTGGAACTGCATTTCAGTGTTGAAAATTATAATGAGAAAGACTTCAGAGAATCATCTAGGTTGGAAAAGACCTCTGAGATCATCAACTCCAACCTCTGATCACCACCTTGTCACCTGACCATGGCACTGTCGCATCCAGTCATTTCTTGAACACCTCCCAGGGCTGGTGACTCCATCACCTCCCTGGCAGTCCATTCCAATGTTTAATAACCCTTTCTGCGAGGAAATTCCTCCTGATGTAAAACCTGAACCTCCCCTGGTGCAGCTTGAAGCTATGCTCTCTTGTCCTGTTGCCGGAGAGAAGAGACCAATCCCCACCTGGCTACACCCTCCTTTCAGGCGGTTGTAGAGAATGAAAAGGTCCCCCCCAGACCTCCTTTTCTCCAGGCTAAAAAGGAGGCTCAGGGGGGACCTCAGCCCCCTTGGCCACTCCTCATAGGACATGTGCTCCAGACCCTTCACCAGCTCTGTTGCACTTCTCTGGACTCGCTCCAGCACCTCAATGTCCTTCTTGAAGTGAAGGGCCCAGAACTGGACACAGCACTTGAGGTGTGGCCTGTGAAGACCCACCTTGAGGTACAACTTGTGAAGAACTAACATTCAATCCTACAAAACTTACGGTTTTGCCAAGTCTTAATTTCCCTTAGTTAACTTGTTGACAGAGTATTTCCAGCCTTACTCAGACATTGAATACACTCAAACTCTCTGGAAAACCTGACAAAGGGCATTGTATTTCCCTGAAGCTTTCCATTTCTTTAAAGCTTTATTTTAGGATTAATTTATTCTGTAATTAATTAACCAAAAGATTTCTATGATTCTAAGCATACATCAAAGCCCCCTGTTATGATTTCCATAATGTTTCTTTTACATGCAGACATTCTGCAGAATCAGTGCAGGAGCCAGCAAGAAAAGCATCTGACCTGTTTTTCTCAATGGGTCATTGACAAGAAACTGCACAGCAAGTGTGAATTTCATCTCCAAAGCTCAGCAGAAGCTAAACATATTTATTTTAAATGTATATTTGAACAGTTTGAAGCCACTACCTGCAAGCCAAGGGAGAGCAGCTCACCTTGCATTTTGGACACTTCTGGGCATTCCTCTGCCCGTGTTCGATTTCGTTGGCCCAGTGACGTAACAGCTTGTCTCCCTTCTTGTATTCTTTGCAGTTAACGCCTTCATGCCAGGGAGAGTGGCACTTGAAACACCAGACAAATTGGCAAGATGGACACTGGATCTGTACAAATGAGAAAACACCACACATTTGCAAGCTGGGTGCTGATACAACTAGAAAGCCTGTTTTAAAACCACTGCTCTTCAAATAAGAGAGCAGCTGCCCAGCAAAGATCCAACATCTTCTGAAGGATCTGTTTTAAAAACACAAGAAGTTGTGGAAGCTAGCTTGTTCTTTTCCTTTTTAAATGAGAGAAGATACAGAAGTAATTGCTAAAGCCAGGAAAGGCCTCAATCAAATGAAGCACAAGTAGCTTGGTTTAATCACAGGCACTACTTCCCAAACTGATTGTGCGGCCCAGCTGACAAAGGCAGAATCCAGAAAGCTTATTCAGTTGCCTCCAATACTTTTGTGAGAACACCTGAAAATTAGCTGACAGTTTTCATTGCAGTGGATCTGTTGTCTTTTTCTAGGAATAAACTTCACTGTCAAAGCTATTGGCAAGTACAGAAAGTACTTGGTCTTCTGAAGGAGCTCTACAGAACTCAGCATGGGTTATGAAGCTTATATTAGAAATGGTCCTGGGAAAAGGGGCCATGATCAAGGCTCTCATCCAAGAGCCACAAGTACCAACGGGAAGTCAGGCACCTCCTTTCGCTCTTGATTGCGTCAAGGCAAGCTGAAGCTGTGCCAAACAGCCCACTTGCTACAGACCACACCTAATGGCAAAACCCACAAGCCATACTCAAATTGAGAAAGGATCTATTCTTTCCACTCCCTCGGTTTTAAATCATTGTGTCAAACAGGTACCATCGTCATCACGTCTTCTTCCACAGCCTGCTTATTTTTTTTTACGAAAAGCCAAGGCAGCTGCTGTGTTTGCAGGAGTAATAAATAGAGGCACACTGCAGCTGCTTATCTGACAAAAGACAGGCCTCCAACCTGGATCATGACTAAGGAAAGCAGGAACTAGAAGCCACATTAGACTCAGGCACATCCAGGCTCCTGCAGCATGTTCACGTCTGCTGCGTTTGGCCACAAAACATCTCAGCCTGAAAGATGACAACATCTCAGCCTCTCAAGCTACTGCTGAGCCTTGTCCACCATCTCCAGTTGCAGTCCATGTCTGGCACTGCCCTGGCTTTGTACCCAGCTGATGGATGAGACTGAGGAATTCAACCAGCCAAACCAAGGGGTTTTGGTTATATCTGTGTCCAGACTTGGTTCACCACCAAACCATGGACACATCTGTGCTGACCGTGCATGGTGTGGGGGTGCTTCTCAGGAAACTACATCCTAAAGAGCAGTCACGTGTGAAGTCACCAAAACATATTTCTCAAGTTCTCACTCCCACGAGCTGCTGTGCCCTCCTGTTGAGTCATGACAACTGGTGTTATGCTTCCTTGACTACAATTAAGAATCCAAAGTAGGTGCTCTGATCTCTCTTATATTTTGCCGAGGGTAGCCAAAATTATTTATACGTGCAATCACTACATCTTGTTTAAAGAGAAACAACACACTAGGACTGAAACGTGGATTACAAACTTATTATTTTTTACCTGAAAACTTGTCTAAAGCCATGGTAAAGTATAAAACAAAAGCAATACAAGATGTAACTGGTGCCCTTTCTCAAATTTAATGAGCTGGTGGCCAACATGCTGAATCAATGGAAATATACTACCTTGCATCTCTGCTTCACAGATGAATTCTCCTAATAAAACCAGTTTAACAGAAAGGAAATTTCCTGCTCTGAGGAACCTAAAGAATGATATATATATTGCTACTAACCAAACTAACACAGAGCACTGATCAATGTTTCCACAACACTTTAAAAACCAACATGCACAAGATAGTCATCAAACCTGTATCTCTGTATCTTTCTTTTTTCCTTTTTCTACTCCCCTCTCTCCCAGAATCGAATTTATGCCTTTCAACAACACGTCACAGTGTCCTACTGCTGAGAAGACAGATTATAGCAAGCATCCTATTGTAGTGCTCAGTATTTGTTATGCCTCAGCCGAAGAAGGAGCTTGTAGCCACAAGTAAGTGTTCTACAACCTCAGAACTTTTATCAGTTGCAGTATTCAGACATTTGAGATAGAACATGGATGTTAAAAAATACAAACCCAAATCAACAGGTCAGGAAGCTGCAAGTTAAAGCTTCTTCCTTAAAAAAAAAGGGCAACACAATTTAAAACACAGTTCTGTGGGCTTGTTTTTTGTTTCGTTTGTTTTTTGGTGAATATCTGACAAATTAATTGCAGACTCTATTTTTCTATTATAGCATGTACAAAAGCAAAAGCAATACAGCAGCTACCAGGATATGTATTTAAACTTACACATGCACACTGACATCAGATGTTTCCAAATACATTAATCAGAAAGTACTGAAATACAGGATGAGGCTATAACCACAGGAACTCAAAATAACATTTCCTACCACAAATGGCCCTAACTGAACTAGTGAGAACTCTATGTTTCATTACCAGTTTCCTTTTCCACCTGTCACCCTGACAGCACCTTCCTCAAAACTGAACTAGTAAATAATTTTTATATTTTGAATGGGCCACTTCACTTCTCTGTGGTTCAATGCTGCCTGAGCATAACTCAAGCAAGCAAAGAAAACTATGTCCTTTAAGTAGTTATGAACCTTATTTTTCTTGGAACTAGTGGCTGCAAAACAAACTCCTAAAACCATTCAAACTTGGATGCAGCGCGACGCCCCTGTGCTTAAGAAACAGAAGCAGAACAGGGCAATTACAGCAGTCTTTCACATTCTTATTCCACTTTTTCTCTGCTTTTCTGATTCATGTTCAGTAGTTGTGCATAAAATCACCGCAGCAAGGACACGGAAATGCTATCTACATGTGATTTAAACCAGTAAAATATATTATAGTCCAGCAAAGCAGAAAAACTATATCTGGAAAACCCCAAAACATTGTGTTTTGTCAAATATGTTATTCCTCACACAGACATTTTCTCACTTATTTTATGATTTCTATTTCTGTTGATTAGAATTGAGAGGATGGATATATACACAAACTTCTATGCCATCTGGAGATCAGCCTCCCTTGAAATAGAAAAGATTACACAACTTTGTGTTCTAACTCTCTTGCTCTCTTGGTTCTCAGCTTTCTGAAACACTGACCTTTAAGGCTAACATTTTCCATTTTCTTAGCAAGCCTCTTTACTGCAAGCTACTTTATCTATCAGTTTCCTCACCTCACAGGAAAAGACTTTTCAAAACTGATAGATAATTCCAACACAGAACACCACTCAACGTGACCTGATGATAGCAAAACTGACTGTACATGAAAAATATTCCTAGAACCTGAAGGTACAAAAAGCTTAGTGGGATTTTCTGCCACTTGGTGGAACAGTAGCTATAAAACAGGATGGCCAAATTAATTATGCAATTAACTGATTACATGAATTACAGTCTCTAGCTGCAGACACTGTCACTTTATTTGAAAATAAATATGGGCTCCAGCCAAAATAGCTTCCTTCTCCTCATCATCAACCCATCCCCTCTCTTGAAACAGCTGAAAATAAGCAACAACAAAACACACAAATTTTGTATCCCATTAGGGCTGATCTTTGATCCAGCTCCCAGTGTGACACCAAAACATCAACATAAGCAAAAGCAGGCTGAGAGCAAGGAGGGAGAGCATGGCAAAATCACCACATCTGCAGCAGCTGAGGCTCAAGGTAGATTGAAGCGATGTAGAGCCATGGAGATATCTGCCACTAAAGGTTAAAATCTGATCCAAAAGTGGGCAGCTAATTGATATGAACTACACAGATCAACTCTGCCACAGCATCTCTGCTGGTACAAATTCCTGCTAGTTCTAGAACAAAAACTTTCAGAAACTCTTTAGTAGTTCAAACAAAAGATAGTTTGTGTAACAACGGCACTGAAAAAACATTTACATTTGCAAAGCCAAACACTCAAGTCCTCCTTTCATGTGACAGTGTATCTCTTGACAGAAGCAAACAAGAAAACTTCATAATGAATCTCACAGAGCGGAGTATTGCTTCTCCATGGCAAGTAGCAGGTCAAAAAACTAACTTTAACAGGCAAAATCCAGAGCTTCCTCACTTACTTCCTTACTCTTCCTTAAGTCTTCTTACTTACTCTTGTGAAAGCTTTACCTGTTCCATGCAGAGGAACTCAACCAGCAGTTTTTCCATTTTTGCCCATTTCCACTGCACTTTTGCATAACAGCTCTGACCAAAGGTTTGTTAGAGTCTTGTCTGCAACCACATTACACTCTCAATTCAGGACATATGAGAGGGGGCAAGGAAATTTTCTTGGTTAATGCTGGATCCATTTGTGATAAAAATATTTTATATAGAAAATTAAATAGTTCTCTTGCTGTTCTGTGTGGCCCTAAGTGGCACTAATGGTAGAAGAAAGGCTTGGATAGCAAGGTCTCCTTTTCTTCCCCTCCTTCTTCCTCAACATACATGTTAACTTTCTGGGCTTAGTACACCAAGACTTGAATCTCAGCCAATTCAACTGCTGGACCTAGATCAGCTTAGCTGACACAAACCAGCTATAACAAGAAAAAATAATTTATAACTTTGCCGCCTCTTTAAATTTCCATGTTATTTGTAATTTTAAATACGGTATCAAATTTTAGAATGGCATCAACATTTTTAAAGTATCTGTTCAAATGAAGTCTTGGATTTCAGAGTGCTTTCCTGTTGCAGTGTATAAAAGAGTAAGCGTACTGGCTGTGCAGGCTTGTGCATACGTGTTCCCCACGCATGACTCAGTTCTCTTGAAGGCAATACTTGCAGTGCTGGTGCAGAATTCATGTGGTGCAATTGC
This sequence comes from Mohoua ochrocephala, assembly GCA_013398855.1. Classification (NCBI taxonomy): domain Eukaryota; kingdom Metazoa; phylum Chordata; class Aves; order Passeriformes; family Acanthizidae; genus Mohoua; species Mohoua ochrocephala. Next base: position 175,584 of record VZTA01010597.1, on the reverse strand, counting down.
TGTTTGTGTTGCTTGCATGTGAATAGAGCAGTCTCAAAAGCCTCCAGTCAGGTGTCTCCTATGCTACACACAAAGTAAAAAGAGTCTTCACCTCCAAAGAGCCTGCAATTCAAGACACTATCTGTACAAACCTAAGAAAACAGATAATAGTGGTCCACAGATACGTGTGTATGTAAATTACTCACATATACTCCATGTCATATCAGTCGTCTTTTTAAACCTTCTCCCTGCTCCAAAACTTCTCCTTGTGCTAGCTAAGCTTAAAATAAATCACTAAAACTGTACCTACACCAGAAAACAGCTGAGGTTCAGGGAGTATGCTGAAGCCCTGTGCACCATGACCACTTGCTTGCTAGCATTTTCCCAATTATATTTCTGACTAGCATCAACTAGACATTCTTGCACACAACGCCTGGGCTCAGCTCAAAGGATACATTTTGCCAGAGTCTGTTCTCAGGAGATTTAAGCTCTGCAGATCACAGCTACACACACTGAATCACCTCATGAACAGTGAACTGCTTCTGACTTGCACCATGCATCACGCAGTCTCCCATTCCTTCTGACTGTGGTTTGTAGGGAAGTTGTTGGGAACCTTCTAACTGTAGCATTTTAACTCATAAAAGAGCACTGGTTACGCCCTGAGAAACGTTCTCAGATCTGGCAGGCCCACGATACAACAGCTGCACCACCTATGACCCACACTTGTGGGACACGAACAACCTCTGACACGTTAAGAGGGGCGGCTGCCAAAGCATTACAAGCTCTGATCTACCCTGGATTACATCTGATGTGTGGTGATGATGAAGCAGATGGGTGAAGGAGAATAGCTGTGGGCAGAAGGAATTTTACTTGCAGTTTAAAATTTTTTCCACCTCAAAGTAAGATGACAAAAATCTGAAAACACTGAGTCCAACAGACAGTGTGGCATGTAATTCATGTCCTACACAGATATGCACAAATAGCTCATAACTCAGAATTAGCTTTACCAACTTTTCAACTCCAATGAATACACAACCTTCCACCTTTTAATCTTCATACTGGGCTTAATCTTATGCTGTGTAATTAGGGCTATCTAAACAGCCATCTAAACTCCTACTGAGGAGAACTGGTTTGTCCAGGAAAGGCCAGCTCAATCATAAAATTAACCACAACAAATCTAATAGCCGGATGGAAAACTAACACAGAACATGGTGCTGCAGACAACTGCTGTCTTCTGGAACTTAAGTGGACTTTCAGCAGCTCAAAGCTTCTTCTAAATTCTTGCTTTTTATCTTTGATTAAAATCACAGTATAAGCAACTCTTCTATGAAAAGAAATGCTGTAGAAATGTTTTTTTTCCCCTCTATTTCTCAAAGTTTTGCATTGTGAATGATGAGACTACAGTAATGTATAACCTCTGGGAAGGGACTGAAGAAATAAAAATCAACAAGCAGGACGGACAGCAGCTCTCTTCCTAAGGAAGAAGCAAAGACAACAGCCTAGCATCATAAAAGCCCAGAACTCACTTATCCAGAGTTTCAGGGAAAACTTAAAAGTTGTGTGTCTAAAATTATCGGTTATAATAATATAACTGGTAACTCCCCTTTCCCAGTCTCTTCTGACTGTGACCATATTGTTTGCATGTCAGAGAGAAAACGCTCTTTAAACTGTGTGTCAGGACAAAATTATGCCACCTACCAAAAAAAATACAGGCTGAAGAGTTCAACTGCTTGAACTGTTAGAAGTCAATTCAGTCAATTCATCACTTAATCAATGATGTACTACAGGTTCATATTCCTAATCACAGCTTGCATACAGCTCCAGTGAAACAAGAAAGTTCATTTAATGCTCACCAAATGCTGTCCTACTTTTGCAGTGCCATCTAACCCACAGCCCCGGCAAGCATGCTCACTTTGTATTTGTTCTCCAATTTGGCAGGGGTAGGAATGTGGCCTCTCCTCCGGAAGGTTGTAAAGTGCTTGCACTGAGGGCATGGCTTGGTGCTGGAGTCAATGCGGCTGAGTTCCAGGAAGTATTTATACTTGATGATGTCGTCATGGGGCAGGTTATAAAGGACAGTTGTTTCATCCAGGTGCTCGCTGCACTCTGTGATGGGGCATTTTATATCCACTTGTCCCAACTGCACCTGCATATGAAAAAAAAAAGAGCTGTATGACCTTTTGCTTGGAAAAGGTAAGCAAGCATTGGTGAATTCTGCGAAGAAAATTAACTTCAAATACTGGAACAATCCAGAGACTATCTAGCATATCGTCTTTAAATTATTTGAGTTACACCAAGCACACTGCAATTTTTCCAGAGAGCATTTTCAAATCCAAACAGAAAAGCTAATTACCCTGCCAATTGCAGTTATTAAACATATTCTCTCAGCTACATACACCACAAAACCAAATACAAGCCCTAACTAACAATGTCCACCCAGCACTCCATACTTCGGGTGTAATGGTCAGTGCACCACTACCATGGCTCATAAAGGCTGTGAGAAAGCAGACAATGGAAACATCTGCATACTGTTTCACTGCAAAATGACCTGAGAATCACAGCACAGAGAAATAAAAAGTCAATTTAGGATCAGCAGGTCTGACTCAGGAACCCTGAGCTGGTTCCTGCTCAGCACACTCAGTGCCTCTGCAGTCTACTTCGAAGAAGCTCCTCACATGCCATACTGCACATGCAGAGTTTTAGTTGGTCTTGGGGCTGACCAAGCTAATAAATTTCCCCAGAACTCAAAGAGTTAAAAGTTATAAAAAACACACACCCCAACAACAACAACAACATTAAAACACCTTAATAAAAACCAAACTAAAACCAGACAAACAAACAAGCTTGAGGTTAACAGGGCAGAAACTGTTGCTGATCTAATGAGTCCTGATGGTCCCAAGTTAATCCATATGTTCAGATATCTGCAACGTGTTTCCAGAGCACCTGGATCCAACAACCGCGCTGGACCCAGATCTGCACCCTTCACGCTTGGCAGGCTTTAACTGCTCGGACTCCATGCCAACACAGCATATCCTACTTGGTCTGGGAGCACCAGAGTTGCATTTGCTTGGCAGTGAGCCCAACTTAATAAACCCTGCTGGATCTTGAGAGGCTGCAAGGACCCAGCTAGAGCATGTTTGTGTCTGCCCCAAGTAATCTTGAACGAGTGAGTTTTGACTGCACAAGTGCAGCTGACCACCAGTTCAACTCCTTCCTTATTGAGTATCTCCATGAAGAGAAAAAGGGTGCAACCAGCATCTCTTTCCAGGAATTACTGTTTGAAGGTTGGCAACTTTGATTTCCCTAGACTGCTTATTCTTTAACATGCTCAATTAGAGAAACCTGCCAAGCAATACACTAAATAAGAAACATCTCAGATTTGGATGCCGATCTCGTTGCTGCAGAGCGGTACCAGAAGACACAGACTCCACTAATGCAGTATTTAAGCTAAAAAAGGAGGGCAAAACCCTAAAATGCAACACAACACAACCCAACCCTATCGTTGTTGCTTCAGCAATTGAGCCACATGGACTCTTAACTGAATGGTAATTCAGTCAGGAGCCAGAGGATTAGAAGAGCCGTAACAACATGGTATCAAACCCAAGGTTTATACTGATTTCAAAAAACCCTACTGCACTACCTCTGCTCTCTCAGCAATGTAGCTAAAACACAGGAGAGCAAAGAGATTAGGTATATGTTAGAGATAGAAATGCAGGCTGTGGCTGGTGGCAGAGAGTCTCAGACCAGAGCATGGTGGAGAACACCTCGGCAAGCCATCACTGCTGTGGTGCCCTGAGCAGCCTTGGCTCAAGGCACAGGCAGGTCAGGATGGAGGCAAATCTGTCTGCAGTACACAGGAGAGGCAGCTCCCCAGCAACACACCCATTCTCAGGAGGGAAATTCCCCACATTTCATTTCCAGCTCTAAAAGGTAGGCAGAGCTCTGCCACAGGCAAACAACGCCAGGCTCAGTTTGGCTTTTACATGGACAAGTGTTAAGTACAGGAGGAATATGTACTCAAAGGCCTTAAAAGAAACAGAACAAAAAATCCCCCAAACCCCACATCCTACATGCTGGGGAATGCCAACATGTTACACCTGTAGGACACTGATTCACCTGTAGCAGCATGTAAATTTGAAACCAAGCATATGGACCACTGGACTGTTCTCTGAAGAATCACCCAGTGCATCAAGGAGCTGTACTTAAAAAGCAGATGACAATCAGCACAGCACTACAGAACACAAGCACACTGAACTAAGAGAACAATTCCCTACAGAAACACAAAAAGCTATTGCACTAGGATTAGCATCAGCTTTTGTTTAGAGAAGTGTAGGCATACTTTAAAACCGAATAGTCAAATTAATCCCACCTATGACTACTTAATTTTTTTACTTTTTTTTTTTTAAGCATTAGGGAGGTATTAAAAGAGCCGTATCTTTTTGCTAGGAGTAAACTAAGCTACAATGGAGTAGCGTTACATAATGAGAAGGTGCATGGTATCTGACAGTACTTAAGCATTGCTTATATTAAATGCTAGTTAGAACAAACCTGCATTTATAAAACCAAGGAATACAAAGCTCAACATTTTCTGTACTTCATGCCCACACAGAATATGATTAATATATGTGGTAAGAGTCAGGTGTGGTTTCAGTGTTTATTTTGAAAATATGTTTTACACCCACTTGAAATAAATAATTTTTAACCTCTGTAATAGTTTCAGCTTTTCAAGTTTGGCAATGACTGAGCCTTTTCCTGTGTTTTGAATGGGAGTGAAGTGAACAGAGCTGGCTTGCTTATTAGCAGTAACTTCAATGGAGCCTTGTCCTACCAAAACAGTCCATCTTTGTGCACTAGCATCAGCAATTGATGAAAGTATAGCTTTAGAGGTAGCCTGTCAGGCTACCTGCTGCCACAGACCCAGGACACGCTACAGAATGAGAAACGAAAAACAAAATAAAACAATCTCTTATGACGTTGGTACAAATAACTAGTTTTATTATTTTCCCTCATTTTCTTTTCGTTTTGAAGAGCCTTATCCCTTCAATATCAGCCTCTCACAATGTCAAACCCCCAGGTTTTAAGAATACCACTGTGTATTAAGAACTTCAGAACCCTAAGTATACAGAACAGCATGGTGTATTTTCACAGCATGAGGAAGGACTCATATGTCTAAGAGCAGCTGAGCACAGTAGTGTTAAATGTCAGGCAGCATCCAGCTCTTATACTCAGTTGTGCTTCACTTCTGTAAAGCATCTCAGGAGGGGCTACTCCGCTTACAATTCAGAAGGAGAAAGCAGGCTCTTCAGAAGGAGAAAGCTCCTTTCATACTACAGAAAGGTAACATTAAAATTATCAGGAGAACAGTATGTACCTCCCCCTGACATTTTATTTTAAAAGTGCTTTTTTTTGGTGGAGGATAGGGAGGAGAAAGGGCAGAGGGGAACAGAGACAGAACACACACACACAGACTCTACACTGATTTACTTGCTGCCCAAGAAAGCAATGATACCACCAACAGAAAACAGAAACAGATGGCACGATACTTTAAGTCAGAAAATCATTTCCAAACCCTGAGCCTTCTTTTAAGGGAAAACGCTGTTAACGACACAGAAAGTAAAGTTCAAACTAGACCAGAAAAGCACTGATTTATACCTGTCATTTGGCCTGCCCCAGGCTGGATGTAACGTAACATCTGCAGGCTGTACTTGTGTTGCTGTATTGCAGCTACATTCCTTACAGAAGGGGCCATTCTACTTTATAACATGTATCTACAAACAAGCATTTTCTAACTGAAACTTTACTCTCAGTTCAGAGATGCACATGCTTAATTGCTCTTACTTCTTAATGCTGTAAGTGAAAATGGCCATGCCAAATACACACTTCTGTAAAGACATTTAATTTCTACCAGTGCACCACATTATCGCCTGCAAATTACCAAGGAAGTTATGCATTAAAAAAAAATATCCTGGAAATACACAGATGCAAGTGAAGGGACAGTCTAGTGTAGAGGACTTTCATACTCTACAGGTAAAGAAACAGTTGGATTAAAATTCCCTTTATATATAAGCAAAATCCTATTCCTTTCTAGGTCACTGGAAACAGTTCTTTCATTTTCATTGGCAAGTTACAAAGCAGTGGAGAATTACTTTTCTTGTACATTTGGAAAGAGTGTAATTTCGAATTTATTTTCTTTAAAAAAACAGTAATAATTTGTGGAAAATACTTGAAGGACTCACCATGATTCAGAACTCCACAGTGGTAGGTGCTAACCAAATGAAATCCAAGTAGACATGATTCAAGAAGTGCCAGCCAAAGACAGTTCAAACTTTTACTATGCATTCTGCACCTGCCTTTAAGGCATTTCTGTGTTTTGAGGACTAACTTCATCAGTCTGGATTCCTGATTTGTGCTAGTGATATCCAGGAATTCTCCATCAAAATTCTTAAAAAAAAACCAAACCAAAAACTTGTGAAATACATTCTCTTTTTCAGTTCACTCATCCTCCCTCCTTGCTGTCAAATGGTAAAAATCCCCAGTGCTGCTGCAAGACAAGCAAGAATAAACAGCTATAACTTAGAGTTATTAGACTAGGAGCTACTTAAGTTGTATCACTACCAAATAGTGAAAACATCCTCTGTTTAGTGTGTGCCATCTCCTCCATAGAGCATTTTCACACAACTTCTTGCCTGTTGTTCAGTACTTCACAAACCATACTCCATGGGGTGTTTCACTTCTACTCCCTCTTTAATTCATTTCTCAACAGACTTGCAATAAATTACTTCCTGAATGCCTGTCTCATTCAGTTGCTCCACCATCTTCTCTGACAACCATCTGTACCATCACTCGAGAGTCATCCCTCCTCAGGAGGGAAGGGCTTCACTAGCCTTTATCAGGGCACATATCACTGTCCTCAAAAGGATCCAGAAGGTGCTCAAAATGGTCTATTTGAGCTGTCATTAAGATCATCTAAAGGCCACTTATTATTAATAAAAGTTGAACCAGAGTCTTTTCTATTGTGCCACCAACTCACAGAGACCAACTCTGAAAGGGTTCATGAGGAGGTTCCCCTTCACATGTCCTCTCAGTAGAGTCTTTGTCTCCTTTCACAAGTACCACACTTGTGGATGAAGCCGTGACAACGACATGGTGGTTCCTGCTCCACATGACATTCAGAGAGAGAGTCACTAAGGCACAAACACTGCAGGCTTGAGCAGACACCACCTCTTCTAGTTTTGGCAACAATTTGTTGTCAATGACTTTTGCATTAATTACCACACTGTCAACACTAAAAAGACACAAAAAGAAGCAAAATCTCGGGGCCTTTGAAGCACTTGCTAGTCCCTCGTCCTTCAGGTGAAAGACACTCAAAAGCGAGAAGCTGGGAGGGAATCGAAGTGTATATAACTGCAATCCAACCACCACCAGCACATCAAAGGTTTGACCTTTCTGCTCCAAAAGCAAGTCTTCCGAATGCTTTACAAAGCATATTTAAACACAGCATCAACTTAAATTCTCAAAGGTCATCTAGTTTTTACAACTTCAGCCAGAGGCTGAGACTCCAGCTTCATTCATAACTCTGAGGACCACTGTCAGGAGCACACTTACACACATCCGTGTCCCCAGGAGCACTGTGGAATGGTGCAGCTACACACCAGCGAGGGTCACAGCCAGCACCACCTGTGTGGGAAGAGACCAGAGTGGCTTTAGCCCCAGAAACAACCCAAAACCTTAACTGGCAAAACTGGCCTTGGCTGCCTGGAGCAAAACCCCACACCATTTTGTTTGTTTCCCATTCAAACTTTTTCACTCCACAGTCACATCTACGACTCTCCTAAAAAACTATGAGGATAAACTAGAAAGATACTCTTCAGAATGCACCTGAACTCAACCAAACCTTTTTCTTAAAGGCCTCTTAACTTTCTTTCTCATTTGATGACATGGTGCCATGAAGTTCTACTCCTTTTCTTTTTTCTTCCACAGAACTAGGTGTTACCTGCTCACATGGATTTGATATCAATAGAAACATTCAGATTTTACTTGTCCTGACCACATAGGGATAGAATTTATAGAAAATTACTTGTAGAAAAACAAATGAATGCCAAAATTCTCCTTTGCAAGAAGTGAACAACTATGAACGTGGAGAGCTCTCCCTTTTTGCCTTTTCATCTCCTGTTACTTCACTGAACGAATTAAAAAAGGAAACAATTTTACCTCAGTAATGCATTTAGAAAAACTGTACTGCATTAAATCATGCCTCTGCCTGCTACTACTCATCAAGCCTAGTGCACATCACCGGCAAGCATGGAGGTTATGTATTTTCTATTCTGGTGTTCTGGAATCCACATTGAGCTGAAACCTAGAGCAGAGGTAAAGCTTAGTCCCATGCCTGGACAAAATCAGGGCTGGGACACCGGGATGGCTGCCCATTGAGCTGGGTCACTCTCTGGCAAAGAGGCAAGCCAGAGTTAGACTGAGAGACTGACTAGCAGAATGCTTTGTTTTGCACTCCCCAGGGCTCCCAGAGGCTGTGAAAGCTATCTTTCATCTCTCCTCCCCACATGTGTGGGAAATCCCAGTGGAAGAAGTTAACCTGGGAAGAATAAGGGCAGAAACTGCAAACCTTGGAGGAATCTGACGCAAGCCCTCTCAGCCCTCCCAGCATTCATTAGGGGAAGAAGGAAAAGCACAAAAGCTCTTTGATTTTGTCCAGGTGTGCATATTAACAAAGCTTATGCTGATTTTTCTATTCCTTAGAAGACACAAGTCACTTTTACTAAAAGATCCAAAGATGCTCATAAATGAAGAGCTTTGAGGACAGCAGAACAAGCCAGATACCTGCCCTTTCTCAGCTGGAAAATAGAGGCCAAAAGACCAAAAGATCCCATATTTAAACTGAGCAGGTGCAGGAAGGGATTTCAGAAAAGAAGCAAGGGCCAGGAGACCATCCACATCCCATGATACATTTAAATAACCTGGGCATCTCAGGAGTGAGCCCTGCTTGAAGGGTCTCAGTAGCATTAGGAAATATAAGCAGCAAAGAAGCAACACCTTCTTTGTAATGGTAATGGCTTGTTTCAGCATGGGTATAAAAACATCACAGCCAAGCAACATAGAACCAGAACAAACCAACTCCCACAGCTGATTCTTGTAAAGTAAGATAAAAAGCTATCAGTTACCTCATTAATTAACAGTCCTAAATTCAGAGGGGGACAACCCTCCGACAGCGAGCGTAAGACTTGCAGAAACTGTCATCTGTGTTTGAATTTGTTACCAGCCAAACCTAACCCAGGTATAACCTCTTCATCTGAGTTCTCTGTTAAGGCACAAACTGCAAGAGCCCATGCTTATACAACGGGAAGGTGAGGAGGGAACAGGTTCAACACGATGGGATACAGACACAGCAGCAGCCACTGACCACTCACCTTCCCCCTGCCACTGGGCAGCAACCCTCACTTTCAGCATGCCTGACCTCCCAAAAGCATAGAGATCATGATGTGTTCACTGTAATTCATTTAAATACTTACCTCAGAAAACAAATTAGGAAGAAAACAAAAAAACCTAACTCCTCAAAGATCAAAATCCAATTCTCCCAATTAAGGAGATTAAACCAAAGTGTGCTCAGTTGCTTCAGCAGGTAATTTTTATGTGCATGATGCTCTCCCACGGGAACAATGCTTAAAAAGGTACATAGCTGTTTCCTTGTCTTGCTTACAACAGGAAATCATCTACAGTCAAACTCCAACCTCCACCAGGTTCAGGCTGGATTAACCCAGGTTCAGATCTATTCCAATGGAATAACACTGTTAACTATTAACAATAATTAGAATCACAATCAAAACCTTTCCCATGCCATTTTTAAATATGGACAGAAAGTTAACAACTATAAGATGATCAGAAGGCTGGAACACCTCTCTGATAAAGACAGGCTGAGGAAGTTGGAGCTGTTCAGCCTGGAGGAAAGAAGGCTCCAGGAAGACCTTAGGACAGCCTTCCGGTACCTAAAAAGGGCCTATAAGAGAGCTGGAGATTTCTTACAACTGCATGGAGTTACAGGACAAGGGGTAATGGCCTTAAAATGAAAAGAAGGTAGGTTTAGATTAGATGTTAGGAGGAAACTCTTTACTGAGAGGGTGGGGAGACACTGGCACAGGTTGCCCAGAGAAGTTGTTGATGCTCCATCCTGGGAAGCGTTCAAGGCCAAGTTAGATCAGGTCCTGGGCAAACTGGTTTAGTGGGTGGCATCCCTGCTCACAGCAGGGGGGTTGGAACTGGATGATCTTTAATGTCCCTTTCAAGCCAAACCATTCTATGATAAGCTGTTACAGAACAGTGAAAAAACACGGTCTCAATCTTCACTTGGAATCGCCACTTTGGTCTTCAGGTGTGGCCAAGCAAAATCCACAAATAGTGAAAATTTATCCCACAATTATTTATGTTGAAAAAGACAAGATCAAGAGTTCATTCTTCTACTATTCTGCTATGTAGTAGTCAGGTTCCTCACCAGACATGAAACCTGGAATAAGCTCCCGAGCTCATATTTGCCAAGCAGCATTTTATTTATTTCAAATAAAATAGGGCAAATCACTGTATATTTGCACAACCTATTCACTAATCTGTATTACTGAACCTCTAATACAGATAAGCCCAGCTGATATCATCAGCAATAGTTAATCAACCCTTGGTTTCTCCAGCAACAGCTGCTGTTATGTTTTACTGTTGTACCTACAGAAACACTTCATGATGCTTCATATTATTCCAACAGAAAGTGGTACTTAGCATAAAATAAAGAAAAGCTCTCATAATCAAGCAGAGGAGGTAGGAGAAGAGAAGTACACTCTTCCTTATCTCACTATGACATCCCAGAAGACGGCTACAAAACCTCACAGAGTTGGCATGGATGTGGGTGAATACTTCAAAACAGCGAGAACTTTTAACACAAATGTCTCAACTATTCTCTTCACCAACCTGATCATCTACATTCCCCAGCCCATAGATAAAAGGACAGGCATTTTATAGTTGTTCCTAAACTGTCCTGCTTTCCTTCAGAAAGATACGTACAAGTTTCCATGCCTTTGCTAGTTTTGAGGTTGTGAGTTTTCTCGTGCATGTATTAATAATCAGTATTTTCATGCTTGACTATCAGACATGAAACCAAATTGTGTCCTCTTTACTTGATGAATTTAATAAAGAAACAGCAGAGTTGCATAGGTACAAGCAAAACCAGAAGAAAGCCTGAAAAGTATTTTCTAACTGGCAGGTCATTGTCAGGAATAATGGTAGACATTTCTTAGATCCAAGGTATAATGTATGAGGTTAAAATACTATCACTTGTCTTCCCCTACAAACAAAGTGATCAAGTAGTGATCACATCTTTATGTGATCGAGTTGTTACAAAATAGCTAAGATTTGACTTACAAATAGTTATTTCGCTCTGCATTTTTCCAAAGAAAGCCATCTCATTGGACCAGTACCAATCCACAACACAGCTGGTTTTGGTGAAAAGCTATGCTAATAAAAGGTACCATGAAGTGACAGAAATTGGTAACTTTTACATGGCTTCAGTGATGGCTGTGCATGCTGACCCGTTTTCAGGAATAAACCTGGGAAAGGCTAATGCAGAACAAACTTTCAAGCTTCTCCCCACATGCCATCACTTGGACAAACCCTAGATACTGTGCTACAGCTCCAATTTCACATTACTTCATCGAGTTATTTCTCACAGTGCATTGTAAGTTGAAACCACATTTCGATTCACATTTAATGCAATGATGGATACAGCCACAACAGGGAGCAAACACACAAGATAAACAAGTACAAACAGCACAGCCTTCCCCAGCGGGCTGAGGCAAAAGCTCAAACCGTGACTCTGATTCATACTTGGAGAAGCAGGACTGAAGTCAAGTGTCACCCCAGCTGGGACCAAATTACCCATCACCAAAGAGTTAAACTGTTACCTAACACACCTCAGCAGAAACCTATAGCACAGAAGAAAAAAATCATCTCATGAAAGTACAATTCTGTCCCATAATTGATCTAATCCTGTAGAGTGCTGCACTTGTCTAGTGCACAGTAATTTCTAAACAGCTTATTACACAGCCAATCTATCAGAGTTAATTCTCCTGATGATCAAACTCTGGCTGTAATTTTGGGGTTGTTACTGTGTCAGGTCAGTCTACCCAAGAGTCTGCCAGAATAGGATCCCCACTGGAGCTGGAACTTCAGCTTGATTAAGGGACAGTTTGTGTATTGATTGCTGCAGACCTTGTTTGTGAAAAGCAGCTAGAATCTTTATATCATAAAACCATTAGAAACAGCAAAACAAGGGGGGAAGCAGACAATACAGGTGGTGTACACCAGGAAAATCAAACTGTAACTGTGTTTAGAACAATACATTCCACTTTCCACTTTCTCCTAAAGCAGAGAAAACATGAAGCAAGTTCATTTAAATTCCTAAAGGCAGTTCCATCAGCTGACTAGGCTATTAATATACTCATTTTCCCATCAGGTTTACAACAGGAAAAGAAATTACAACTTCCCATTTTTTACAAATTCTCCTTATAAAGACAAACCAAAGCAAACTCACTACTAGTTATGTCATCTGCTGTTTATGTATGCAAATCTATGTATAACAGAAAAGTATAACACAACATGACCCTTACTACAAACCTTTTACTACTTCAAAACGTTGATATGGATTTGACAAAGCTGTTGCAAGGTAGCGTTGTGCTCCGACAGCCTGCTTTTGTGATGAGGCAAAAATGAACAACCAAGGTAGACAAAGTCAAGTGCCCCAGGTTAGACTCCTGGCTAAAATCTCAGTGTTAACAGTGAGGAAGAGATTTGATCTGTGCAAAAGTACCGTTGTGATCAGATAAGGCTGTGGAAATACTTGCATGCAGGAGAAAAAAAAAAAAAAACCAACAAAACCATCACAAGATAAAATAAGGTTTCCTTTCCCTGCCTTAGGTCTTTAATCACTTTGAAAATAACAGCAGTCCCAGATAGTGTATGACTATGGAAAGGTGGCAATAACTGTTGACATCACTGAATTCAGATCCCTGCAATCATCCTTTTTGGCTGGTTAGAGAGACTGGCCTGGAACGGAAAGGAAAAAGATGACTCCTGCCTACACAGACTTCTCTTTCTGGATGGTATGCCACGTTATCCCTGTATCACCAGTTTAACCCAATGTCTCCAGTTAAGTGATCAGACACCTACATGGACCTGAAAGGTCTGGGGTGCAGGTCCAGCCAGGCCTCTCACATACCAGCTGTTCCCAGTATCCCTCTCCAGGTCTCAGACCCCTTCAGCCACTCCATCAGGCCACAGTCAGCCAAGACTGACATTATCTCAGACTGCACCCTGACTAATGGCTAAAAATTTATGGAAGAAGTCAATGTAGCTCTCCCTTCTTCCTTTCTCCTTTAGAGAGCAATTGCAAGGCTGCAAGGAGAGAAGTTTCAGTTAGCTAACACAGGAGACTGAAGTGTTTCCAATTGATGAAGCAGCTGAAGCAATTCCCCCTGTGACACATGATCACTAGTTCACAGCCCAAGAGAAAAGTGGGAAGCGCACCGACAAGGAGAGACTCTTGCAGAGGTAGCAGGCCACCAGTTGTCTTACCTGTCATGTCAATCTACACCTTCAGATCAAGTACCAAGCACATCTCATGTTAACTGTGTTTACTTTTAGGAAGCTACAAGCCCAAAATATGCTCAGCAGCTCCTCTCAGTAAAAAACAAAAACTTAATGGCAACTACAGCACCAGGGTTGGAGGGGTGCACTTGATCACTGACTCCATGTGAGAGTCTAAGCAGCAGTGTTTTCTGCACAGGTGCCAGAATTTCTGTTCTTCAGAAAGCAGCCTGTATTTTAGCATAGCTAGATGATTATTAGGTTTATGAGAACTAATGTATATTTTCCCATTTTGCACAAGTACTTAAAATGCTCAGTAACACGCACGAAAATCCTTCACTGAGCCTCAGGTCTCAGCCCAGCAGCTGCCCTAACACCCACCCCACAGCCCTTCAGATGGTCTTCACGCTTTCCACTTCTGTTGGCACAATTCCTGCTCTCCTCTCAGCTGTCTCCTTGAAGGACACAAGAGTCTTATTTGTAAAGATAGAGCAAGAGGAATAGTTATGAAGTAAGTAGTTTTTTTAAGAAATACATTACTTGTAACGAAACAACTAAGTTAATAGGTAACCTCAGCAACTTTGGACCAAGAAGCAGGGAGGGATTCCACCAACAACTGTCACATAGGCTACAAAACATTCTGAAGCAGCCGACTATAAGAACAAAACAATGATTATGAAAAGATATCCTGTGAACAGGACACCTCATTAACTTGACATACACTGCAAAAAGTTTTTACTAAGTATGGTTCATGTTTCTATTCCAAGAGTAAAGATATTACCTGTGCAGACTCCAAGTTAAAAATGGTTATAGTAGGAGAAACCGCTTACAATCAGAAGAAAACCACTGCTTTTCATTTCTGCAGGTACTGCCTACCTCTTTACAAATAAAAATAACTCAAACTTGTCTCAACATCATCCCCTGCAATAAACAAAAAAACCCCAAAACAGAATAATCAAGGATTATTGTCTACAAAGGTTTGAAAAATGATGAACAGGTTGTTAGACACCTAGATAGTTCACTTCTGCCAGCATTAAACTTTTGTAGGGCTCCAGAAACCAGTTTGTCACACTGAATTTTTATAGAAGCATTTTTGCAGTACCAGCAGGCACCAGAGTTTTCAAACCACTGCCAGAAAGGACTGCAGCCTGGGGTCCAGGAGGCGGGCAGGTGAAGTGAGGCAAAGGAGGTATCAAGTCAGCTATATCCATCTCCACTTCTGAAGCTATGGACTCTAGTAGTAATTGAATTCAATACCAGTTGAGGAAATGCTAGTTTCACTAATTATTTCCAAAGAATGTGTAAAGTCCGCAGTGGGAGAGATGCTACCAAGTAGGAAGCAGCACAGGAGTAGAAAGGAATTGTTACAAAGCACGGTAACAGAGAACACAAGAGGGTTTGTACACAAGGGGACATACATCTCTTCAACTCCAGATTTTGACAGACCAAAAACCAAAGTGTCAACAGATTTTGTGACAAAGAGACCAGCAGATAAACAGAATGATTGTTATCAAGGAGGAGAAAACTTTTCAAAAATATTTGATTTAGCATTTCGTTAATATTTTCATTGAAATGGTAACACCCCACATGTCAAACACTGACCTGTCTAGCCAAATATGGCCCCTCTGGAAATATTAATTTTGTTTCCGATTTTTAATGGTATAAGAACTATTGTTCTTTAGAAAAATAACCCAACAGTTCTTCCAGATCTTCACACTGTGATTCTTCCCTATGGTTAAGTAATCATTGACCACCATTTAGCACCAAAACAAGCTCCTGTAGAGGCCTGGGTAGCTGTCGTGATTCACCTCAGAAAGGGGAAAGAAGTCACAGCTGTGTTAGCTTGTTTGGGGAGAGGAAGAAGACAAGAACAGAAAATTCTGGAAAAAGAAAGAAGAGGCACCCATATCAGCCTTTTCCATAATTTGCATCTTTTCTCTCCTGCAGTTTTCCCCTGGAAAATAGCATCCTCTTGCCTGACATATAGGCAGAAAAGAGCCTAGTTTCCAAAATTTTCTGAATCCACCTAATTTTCCTGACTTACTTGCAAAGTCTCTTTTTAACCTGCACAAACAGCAGGAGCTGCCACTAAAAGCTGCTGTTGTTGCTACGCAGGAAACTGCTGCCCCAAAGCACACTGACTATCTGTGCAAAAGAAAGGCAGGAATATTTGTATTTGTGACTTTTGTGGCTTTGAGAGAATGCTCAAAAACCCAGGTAAGTTTTATACACTTTTCACAATGTTCCCTGCAACAAGGAAAATGGGTAGCATCCTGCTGCAGAACTAAGTTCTGAGTTGTATTCCCATTTCTCTCTAAGAATCAAAACATCGCTGCCTGAGAACAAACATGGCTGTGCTAGCTTCCTAATAAACTCAGCAATTTCAGAATTTCTGCTCATGCGTGTCTACTTTTGACTCTTCCCCACCACCCCAATACACTACAGGTTTTTGAACCTATAGAAGAAGAACCATAAAAGCTGAGAATTTCTGGCAGCACAGTAGGACAGAAAACCAGCTTGATGGTTCCCAAAAACAGACTTNCTGCAGGCGCAATATTTTAAACATTCCCCAACCACTAGGATTTCCAGTACTTGTTAAAACATGTCTCAGAACCTTCCTTGGTGGCAAGAGATCGGGTTCAGTGACTTCCCTATCCCCATATTCACAACTGGATAGGGAGGGATGGCAGAAGCATCCCTTCAGAGCTAGTCCCTGGCACTCCCCCATGCCCTTTATGTTCACACCTGCTGTCCCACTGTGTGCCTGTGCAGCTCCACAACTTCCTACAAATACAGAGGCTTACAAAAGGTTTAGCACCAAGTAACTCATGGTAATAACATTAGGATGGCACATCTGAAATTCAGAGGGTTAACTAAATGAAAGCCACTCTGACTTTCTTCCCTCACACACTCTATGTATTCCCTACATAAACTGAAGGTGACCTAGTTGAAACAGCTTAAAGAGCACATAAAAGACTAATTTTTTTTTTTTTTGGTCAAACTTCATTTAAGAACAGGCTAATTCACCCAAACAGCAAGCAAAAAAAGTAACTAAATAAATCTGTTAGAATTTATATTAAAATATCGATGGTGTGGTGAGGCACTGGATTAGGTTGCTCGAGAAGCTGTGGATGCCCCATCCCTAGAAATGCCCAAGGTCAGACTGGATGGGGCCCTAGGCAACCTGATCCAGGGGGTGGCATCCCTGCCTATGGCAGGGAGGCTGGAACTTGATTATCTTTAAGGTCTCTTCCAACCCAAACCATTCTATGATTCTGTGAAAATATAACCTTTCAAAACTGTGTCACTCAGGTGAAAATGACAAATATGAAAAAGCTAAAGGATGTTTATAGTTAAATCCACATGTCATTTGCTGTTAAGCAATGGTAAGGCATTATCAAGAGAAAGTTTAAGAATATTTTATTAAGTAATTTTTATTTAATGAAATATCTTTTATTAAAGGTGAAAGTAATAATTAGCTGCATTCTTATGCATAGGGTAACCTAATTATAAAGCCATTTTTAACAATGAGGTCTTTGGAGTCTACTTTCAACCTCTACTGAAATACCTGTCTCGTAAAATATTTTAATGTAAGTATGGTAAGAATTATAGAAGACCGAAGAAAAGACTCACACACAGTTCAAGTGGAATAGAAGAGTGCCTGAGTCTTTCAACTGACCAATGATTCCCCCAAATGATCACTTACATCTCATGTTTTCATATGCAGAATAATTATGTAAGTTTTGCACAATGAACAACTTAATACATATGAGAAAGTCTGACAAAACTATATAAATCAAGAAAATAATAAACATTATTAAAATTAGGAAAAAAATATGAAACCTCATACCAGCGCTAATTGTCCATATGCTTGCACAATTTGTGTCTCTAAAGTATAAATGGTTATGTTTAAAAGTGCACATTACAGTTCAATTTGATTTCTCATTTGCAAAACCGTAATCAGTAAGAAAGAACAGGCTAGCAAGTCTACACAGAAAGAATGATAAAACAGATCATGAAAGCATTTTTTTATGTGCCCCTTCAGCAATTTCTGCACACCAAACCTCTAAAGAAAATAATTAATTTCTCATTATAGAATACAAATGTCTTGCAAGCAAGAATGTCTTTTTCCTAACACCAGCTTAATTTACCTCAAAGCACAGCTCCCAATGATTCTGAGTGCCAAAGGTGAGTTCGCAAACAGAGTCACTGCAGTAAGTGGTCTTCTGTGAGAAGTCTCCAGGGACTTGGCTGGGATCACCCTGGAGGGCTCTAATAGTACCAGGAAGGGAAAAACCAACAACGCAGCTCTTCTGCCTTCACTATTACATTATTCTCTCTCATCTCAGGGCTCCTAGACTCATGAAAGTTTTAATAATCCTCTACTCCTCAAAAACACTTCTGTGAGAGAGTATCAGCTTCTACACACTTTTGTCAGCAAGGTGTAAATCGATCCATCACATACAGAAGGAAAAAAGGTAACTCTTGATCAAAGAGAATAACTACTAGCAGCAGCAGGCAGTTACCTTATGCTGATCCGCTGCTAGGGAGATACATGCCAGGAGAGATCACATCCTAGGCAGAGCAAACGAAGGGAGCAAGCAGAGCCCTGCAGCCTCAGCTGCAGCCTGCAAGCACCCAGCCTCTCCTCTGCCCTGCTGCCTCCCTTCCCCACATCTCTTCTGGTCTCTCTGCACCAGGATTCCCCACCCACCACGCTGGCCTTATTCCTCACCAAGCCGGACAGTCAGCCTTCAATCTCCCCATCAGAAGCCTTACTGGATGTCCACTGGAAAGCAGGCTGCCTTCAAGGACCGTGCCATGGCACAGCATCCAGAAACAGGGTGCCCTGTCCCATGCAATTTAATCCGCCACAGCACATTACAGGGGTCTAAAATTGCCAGCACGGACAAAAAGTGCCTCTAGTTTAAGTTCCACAGGACTGGAACACCTCAATGCTGTAAGAATTAGTGAGTTAAGCCATCTAATGAAAAAATCTGCAAATAACACATGATGAAAAACTGCAGTTAAATATTTCATTTCCTGTGTACAGCATTTGTAAACATGAAGACAGACATCCTGAAATACTGAGTTCCTCACTCAGTCACTGAAACACTAAAGAT
The DNA here is from genome assembly GCA_013398855.1 of Mohoua ochrocephala. Lineage (NCBI taxonomy): Eukaryota > Metazoa > Chordata > Aves > Passeriformes > Acanthizidae > Mohoua > Mohoua ochrocephala. Next base: position 156,847 of record VZTA01010597.1, on the reverse strand, counting down.
TTTTAGTGAAATAATCCAAATGTGATTTGTTGGGGTGGGGGGNNGGGGGGGGTTGTGTGTGGTTTTTTGGGTTTTTTTTTAAACCACAGGAACAACCAAGTAAGCGGGTTTCTCCAAAGTTTATTCTCTGAGTTTTTCAAGCTAACCATACACTAGAACTTCCCCCATAGATTCAAGTAGGACGGAACATTCTTCCATGTGGAAGGAAAAAAAGAAAATCTAGAAGTCTGGGTTAGGATTCTTCAATTCTAACAGCAGGCAATAAATTGCA
>VZTA01010597.1:140377-156530 GCA_013398855.1 Mohoua ochrocephala | reverse complement strand
AAATTAAAAATACACCTGCTGAATTCACAAAGGACTTCACATGATTCTCCTCCTTAGCTACGACAGCAGACAAATATCTTAGGATGGAAAATGTTGGATTCACATCCCACGTGAGACTAGACAAACTGCATACATGCAGTACTGACTACCCCACAACAGAAGTTCTTTTAAGAGACCCTTGGAAAACAAGACCCATCAAACTGTAAATTCGAGTACAATACAGCAAAGAAAACCTGGCCAACCTGCAGAAACTGCTTGAGATTTAAGCAGAAAAGTGGAACAAAAAGCAACAAAAAAAAAGTCCACATGAGTAGACTAGGGACTTTTACTTAGTGCCCACTAAAGATGGGAGCATCGCAGTTCTGCCTGTATTCCAGGAACTTTATAATTACTGAGGTGTGCAAATTCAGAGAGCAGAGAGGACCTAATAGCAGGAGTACAAACACAGAAATCCAAAAGAGAACATGAAAGGAGAAAGGAAGCTAAGCAAAATTTTGTATGTATATTTTTCCACTTTCATTACATGATCTGTAATTTAACTTCAGTATGAGAGTTTAATCATCATCACATTCATATTGTTACTGTAATCAGTGTAATTCAATACCGTATTTACAGGTTCAAAGAAATTTCAACAATCAAGTACCACTTCCCCAAATTTACAGTTTTGATGAAAAAAAAAAAAGTTTAGAATTTTGCAAGTTTGCAACTAGTTTCACATGAAACAATACCAAAAAGCACCATGTTTTCCCCAAAAAGCTGAGGCAAAACTGGTCTTTAAAGTAGGTTGAACTGGAGCTACAAGCAGGCATGATTCCAAGGATTTTTCACTGTGATCACCATAGGACAAGTATGACTGATCAGCTCTCCTAATTCTGTATTTTTCAAGTTTAAAAAAAAACCCCCAAAAATCTATGAGCAGTTTCTTGTTTGCTTGGGTTTCCATCATGTAGTATCAGCACAACTAATTTATCTGTTGTACAACACAAGACAAGATACATGCATAAAATTTCTCTAAAGCCTAAACTCCCAAAAACCAGTTTCTAAAATGTGAATAAGTGGTGAAAGCAACAGTATGCTAAAGCAACACTAAATTTCTTAATGCCATGTGATGTGTTCTGTAAGTTGGGTAGTGAGAGCTTCTCTGTTATTAAAAAAAGCCCTTTTTTTTCCTGGTCTCATTAGTGCAGCCCTACCTGCCCAGCTGCATTAGTCACTTCCTGCACAAGCATTTGAACACATACACGGCATAAAAACACCTCTTATTCCACCCAACACAGCACACAGGTTTAACTGAAACATTAAAGCTGCAATTGGAGTAAACCTGTCTCCCATGCTATCACGCACATGAACTCTACTGCTTCAGAAAGATTAGATCTTTTTCCCAATGCCCTCCCACTGCAAGCCAAATTCTGCTCAAAGAGAAAGAGAGGAGGAAGAAAAAAAGGAAGGAAAAGCAGATAAATGAAGTCTTAATCTCATGGTTATTCATGGTTATTATATACTCTTCTCCTTACTTATAGAGCTTGACAGGTGAGGAAAGGGAAAATAAAATCTCTCTTCTGCTACTTCAAGGAGATGGGAGGGTGTCTTCCAAATTTCACAACTGTTCCACTTTGCAACCAAAACTATCCATATAATAGCAGCACACGGCTATTGAGCTCTATCTTCAAAATCAGTGTGCTGGAATCACAGTTGAGTAACAGAGTAACACAGGGTAGCCCAGAACTTCTGCAAGCCACAAGTGACAACGCTTCCCACGACCATTCACTGCTTTGAACACAGGTCAGTCCCCTCTCCAGCCCTGTACAGAGCAGCAAGGAGCAGAGAAGCCAGCTGTAAATGATGCGTCACGAAGGTTCAGCCTTGGCTTAAGTGCCTTAGATGAACACAACAGAGTGACACCAGCAGTGCAAAGCATGGACAGCTCTCAGGGAAATCCACTACTTGCTTGAAAGCAGTTCCTCAGACAAAAGGAGGGGACATCTAATTACAAAGATCCTCCTGCAAGGAAGTCTCTCTCCCGGTCAATTAAAACATTGCCAGAAAGAAAAACAAGACAAACACTTCAAGACAACAGAAATAAGCAAAGTCCACAACTGAGTAATTTTCACTTGAATGCCACTGATGAACAATCTATAATGTGACCAAGTTTGTCTTCAATTCTACAAACCTTTTCTAAATGACACTACAAACACCGTATGCAAAAGGATCACCGTGAAAAGGAAATTGCATTTTAAAAAGCTCCTGACAGTAGAAAGGAAACTTATCCAGGAAAGGGAAGAAGAAAGAGAGCACAAGTTGGAAGCTGGTGAGAACAGAGGTCACTCTCCAGGATCTTTACAGCACTCACTAGATAAGCATATATCTTTTGAAGAAGTTCAACTTCCTGCCATAAATAAAGGTTTTATGACCCACTCAAAATACATATCAGCCAGCCATTTACTTCATTTCATCCATCTTATTACTTGGACAGTAGCATTGCATTACACAAGATATACTATTATCTCATATATTCCAGATACAGTTCTCATCAGTTTTTCCACCATGGCTTACATACACGAAGAAATCCATGAAAACCATACAACTTTTAGAAATATTTTCAATGTTTCAATGCCTATTGGTGTCAGCATGTAACAGCTTTCATGTTTGTGCAAGGTTTGTTCAAACCCAGAAGTAGGCTTGTCGTGATCCAATTTCTGCCTCATATTGATTTCAGAGCCAAAATTTACATCTCAGGGCTTCCAATAAATTTGTCTTTCCAGACAGACTTCACTAGTGAACTCGGAGACACAAAGTGATTTAACCCTGCAGGAGACCAGTTCAGTCTGGTATAAACCTAACTTAACAAGAACTGAATTAAAAAAAATTTCTGTCATGCTGCAGTTTTCAAAGGTGCAAACACATACAGAACATTAAAAACATAAGGCACGTGTGCATGGCTACCGAGCCTGTACCTCTATGCAAGATTTATTGATTTTCCCTGTGGATCTAGCTTCTACAGAAAGCAGCTATAAAGAGCACAACAGCTTCAACAGGTTCATCGAGACAGTTTGCAGATGTATTTCATGGCTAGTACAGAAACTCAACGTTTATTGCATCTCAGCAGCAAAGCCCTCCCTATGTACACCAGGCCAGGCATAGAGCCAGGATGGATTTCATCATAATCCCCAATAAACCACCTTGCAACCATCCTGAGCTTCCAAAGGACTACCTGGCAGCCAACATAAGTATTCTAAGAATGCTAAAATCCATCCACAAAACTTGTCAGATATTGGTATTGAAAACTGGAAGGAAACAAAAAGAGAAAACAACCACTTAGAATGAGCTATCAGGAGACAAATCCAAAATGATGATGCTGCAGCCTGTCAACTGAAGCACAAAGCTAAACTACAGACTAACAGAAAGACAAGGACATTCAACAACCAGCTACTTCCTTCCAGTAATTTACAGCAAATTTGCCCAGGTGGTAACAGTTAGTTTCCAAAAAAAAAAATCTTTTTCAAAACAGACCCCCACGCCCAAACCACATGATTTCAGAGATTGTTTTTCAATGTTACACAGCTCTTCCACCTCAACCATCTGTTCTGTTCATTGTTTTAATGTACAAGCAATCAGTGGAAACTAAAACAATCACTGGTCTTTGCTAAATGTTCTCTCTCGTTTCTTTATACAACAGCCTGCATGAATTCCCTTGGAGAGTTATTTCACAAAGGCATCCTCTATAGCCTAGGTCAGCTCGGGTAACAGCAACGCAGTCTCTCCTCTGCCAGCAGAGGGAAGGAATCGCTTGGAAATTGCTCTGATTCAGCCGGATCGGTCTAACCAGAAGCTGTCTCAAAAACTCCGTTTTGAAATTTATCTGAGAGCTATTTCTCCTAAAACCAGAGGGAGACGCCTGACTTTACCTTCCATACAGACAAAACAATGCCAGATACAGAGCACTGTTTGAAGCGTGCTGCTTGCAGGTACACACTGGGCATTAAAAAGTATTTTACTGTTTTCAGTGGTCAAGAAAAAAGTAATGCCAGACAATAAAACTCTTCTACCGTTTCCTCATTGGACTGCAGCTTGCCAACAGACTGCACTGAGAAGCACAGGCAGCCTTGCCATCCAAATGGGCCAAATTCAGCACACAGTGGTGCCACATGGAAAGCCTTCTTTTGAGAGTACTGAAAGTGCTGGCTTTGAGAATCGCTCTGATACTGCAGCTTTCTTCCCAATTTCAGAGACTGGAAAGACTCTCCCAAATCCCTCCCTCCAACAGAGGCTCATACTGATTTCTAGCTTAATTCATTGCAATTTTTAGAGTTTGTGTTGTGCCAAAAATTCTTTACAAGCGCCTACCCAAATTATCCCCTCTTGCATTTAGACAGAACAGTCATTTCTTCTTCCAGTTCTCCTTATGCTCAAGTAAGCAGTTTTGCATCTGTGCAACAGCTCTTTTCTCCTTGCAGTCCTTCTTGGTTCCTGCCATTTTTCTTAAACCTGATTTATGGGGTTTGCATGGCCTGGTTTGGCAGGGGGGCGGGGGGGAGGGTAGTGGGGAGAGAGGCATTACAGGAGTGGCCTCTGTGAGAAGCTACCAGAGGCTTCCTCCATGTCCAGCAGAGCCAATCCCTGGTGGCTCCAAAGAGGATGTGCCGCTGGCCAAGGCTGGGCCCATCAGAAATGGGGGTAACACCTCTGGGATAACAGATTTAACAAGAGAAAAAAAAGTTGTCGCGCAGACGTAATTGTGGCCAGAGAAGAGCAGGGTGAGAATATGTGAGAGGAACGGCCCTGCAGACCAAGGTCAGTGCAGAAGGAGGAGCAGGAGGTGCTCCAGGCACCAGAATTGGGATTTCTCTGCAGCTTGTGGTAGAGACCATGGTGGGGCAGCTGTGCCCCTGCAGCCCAGGGAGGATCACAGGGATGCAGAGATCCACCTGCAGCCCCTGGGAGAAACCCACACCAGAGCAGGTGGATGCCTGAGAGGAGGCTGTGACCCTGTGGGAGACCCGTGGAGAGAGGGGCCCACACTGCAGCAGCCTGTCCTTGGGGGACTGCACCCTGTGGAAGTGTGACCCACGCTGCAGCAGTTTGAGGAGTGTTGCCTGTGAGATGGGCTCACATTGGAGAAGTTCATGGAGAACTGTCTCCTATGGGAGGGACCTCACAGTGCAGCAGGGGAAAGACTTCTCTCCCTGAGCAGCAGGAAAAACTTGTGATGTGATGAACTGACCATAACCCCCTTTCCTGTCTCCTAGCGCCCTGGGGGTAGGAGTTGGAGCTGGGAAGGAGGGAGGGGTGGGGAGATGGTGTTTGTAAGGCTTTATTTTACTTCTCATTATCCTGCTCTGATTTTGCTAGCAATAAATTCAATTAATATCTCTAATTGGATTCTGTTTTGCCGATGATGTTATTTAGTGAGTGATCTCTCCCTGTCCTTATCTCAACCCATTAACCCCTCGTTGTCTTTTCTCTCTCCTGTTCAGCTGCGGAGGGGAGTGAGAGAGAGGCTTTGGTGGGTGTCTGGCATCTGGCCAGCGTCAACCAACTACACCCGAGATTCCAAACAAAGCCTCACCAGATGCAAGTGCCTCATTCCTCCCCTCTCTGTACTAGAGCCTCAAATTGCATTCAGGTTTTTAGTGGTTTCTTCATTATCAGCTGCTTGCATCATCTGCTATCATTCACCCAAATCTTCTGTCTCCTACTAACATTCCAACAGTTGGACGAGCTCATACTTGAAAAATAAAAATAATCAAAAACCTCTTCCTTGCTCCTTCTTTTCACCATAAGGACAGATAAAATTCTCCTAAATGGAAACTTGAAACAGAAGCAAAATTATAAGCTAGTATCAGGAAACTTATCATCTGGTGCCAGTCCATTACTGAGGCAATGAAACGGGACCCTTCTCCCGCTCTCCTCTCCTTTCCCCAAACATCTCAAAGCTTCTCACTAAAAAAACATGCTTCTGGCCTGTGAAAGCTGTAGTTACAGCCCAATGCACATGCTAGAACTTTTCTTAACATCTAGATTAATTTTAAAAACAGGCTTAAAATTTTTACGGGTCAAAAGCAGTACACCTATGGAAACACAAGAAAATCAATTAGAACGGAAAAGAATATGCTGGAATAGTCATTATTTTGGTTGTCTTCTTCAATTGCAATTTTTAGTTTTTTACTTATACCAAGAGACTGTATGACCAAGCTTAAAAGAACCTTCACTATCAAAATCTAATTATGCATACCATAGCGCTGTACCTTGCTCCGTTGTATGTTTTTAAATGTCATATTCAATACCGATGTGCATTTTGTGTCTTTGCAGAAATAAAACCCCAAACAAAACAAAACACCAAAAAACCTAACACCCCTATCCCTACTCACCAAAAAAAACCACCAACAAAACACAACATAACCCACACAATAAAACCCCAACATTTTTCCATAATTTTAAGTTCTGCACCTTTTCACTCGTAATTCAAACAGATTAGGAACAACAAGAAACTTCCTTTGAGAGCTCTGTGGTGCAGAAAAACATTTCTCCCAAGAAAAAAACGATTATACTTGGCATTGCCTGGCTGCAGCAAACTAAAGCTGTTGAAACAAGCAAGATCAAAAGAGAGGTTCCTCACCTGCAACAATATTCACATGGAAAACTTCACCTGTAAGACTATCTTAGGAATAATCTATGTTACAAAACACATGAGGATGCTTTTGAATTCAGCTAGTTGAAAGCTCATATTTAACGATGCCACAGGCAGCAGAGACAGGACCAGTGGGTACCAGCCTGGGCTTGACTGGGCACCTCAGTGCTGTGAGCAGCTTGGAGTAACTCCCCGGACCCTGCCTGTCCAAGAGCTGTGGGTGCAGATGCATCTTCAGGCGCTGGATAAGCTGTGACTTCCTTCTGGATTGTGAAAGAGGAAATGATGCAGCAAAAGGACTAAATTGCAGTTTTGATTTCATCAAGCTCCAATGAAAAACCCCATCTGTCACCTTCGTGAACATGTCATTTTCAAATGTTTTGGTCTGACAGGCTGCCACAGTTGCCAAAATAAATGGCTCGGCTTAGCACTTTATTCAGTACCACCTTGTGGTGAAATAAACATTTGCATATTGTGCATAACACAATTAGAAACTGGATAAGAATAAAATAAGCAAAAAATGACTGTGAGAGGTTACTTTTTAAACCAGATCTTTTTTTCTGATGATGGATCAAGTGATGCACAATAGTAAGGAACAAGTAGAAGACTGGGGTGAGCAGCACTGCTAGCTAAAATCACCATATACCAGCAGCTTTAGACAAGTCTCTTTTTCTTGTCATAAAAAGAAAATAGAATGAGATTCAGAACTCATTTTAGATCCTTAATTTACCAGAAGTGATAGCCTGGCCTTGTCTGACTACCTGTCATGGCTTGGGTGAGGTTCTCATGAAGCATTACACTCTGGGATAATTCAGGTAGGATTTGATGAGTTTCTTTCACTGAAAGAACAACAAATCAAGCCTTGACATGAAATACCTACTTTGCTGAGACAAAAGCACTCAGCGATGTCCATCAGTAACAGCTGCAACTCACTGCAAGGAAGATTTATATCTAACTGACTGGGAAGATGCCTGTAATTTAAAATAAAGTTTGAACTCCGAATAATGTCTTGAAAGAATGGACATCTTCAAAAGTTTGAAAATTACTCTAAGTGTTACTGAGATCTACAACAAAAGCAAGGCTGAATTTACTTTCCATTACACAAATGAGTGAAAATTTCTGAGTCTGCTTGATTTCCACTGCCCTTATGTAAGGCAAATGAGGACCACCAAATATGTGCACACTTTGAAATATCCAGATTTTAATACTGTATTTCACTTTGGCCGCTTTGAGATCTAGGTGGACCTGTATATGTCAATATGCACAAGTGTCTAACAGCAACAACACTTAGACTGAACTCCAGTGTTTCACAACTCATTTTCTGCCCTAACCTCCACACATATTAGTTCATCACAATAAAACATATTATCACCATAATTCTGCCTGGAGCCCTAACATGCACATTTGGAGTTGGTATGCAACACTAGGCATCTAAATATTATGGGCCATGTTTGCTCTTTTGCAGATCCATCCATTCCAAAAAACTCTGACATTACACATTCTTTCCCATTTTTAAGCGGCATGCTAATGCCATAAAGTTAACTACACAGAGTTTCCAAGCTATTGCACAACTGAACTGCACGTGCACATGAAAAAGCACCGAGCAATTTACATGCTTGCTCCTGTGAGGCTTCTAAGCAGACAAATTTTACCTGACACTGCACAGGTGCACTGGAATGTAAAGCCATAAGGTGTCCTCTCCCCAATCAACACCCTCATAGTGAGCAACATGAAAATAGCCGAAAGGTTAAGAAGCCCTTCCCCACCATTTCTTTGCCTCCATACAGCAGCAATAGTACTGGCTATAGTGAAGGAATTCCTTTTGCTTCTGCAGGGAACTGGCATCTCTCACAGGCACTCTGTAATTGCGTCACAGATGGGATGCTTCACCTACCTACTCCACCCACCCTGCTGCCAATGGGGCATAAAAGTCTTCCAGCAGCTCAGCAAAACACTAACCCACCATTTTCCTGGAAGTTCTATACCTTAAACTGTGTTTAGAATCCTTACTATTTCTTTTTTCTTTTTAAGGCTAGATTTATTTCCTGCCTGCCTCCATCCAATAGGAAACCAGAAAAAGAGCTAGTCCCTATCTCACTTTCTGGCCACAATTTACCAGAATAACTGGCCACTATTCAGCTGCAGCTTTAAATAGAGGCCAAAGATCCACCCTACACGGAGGCCACCAGTCTTCACAATTCCCTTTTGTTTTATGAAAGCTTACTCTGAGCAAGTCCACCTTCTGGAGCAAACCAATTCCTCCACGATCATCGTGCCCTTCCCATCCCAGCAATCTTCTTCTGCCTTTTCTTCCTTCCTTGTATTGTGTGAGCAACCCCATAGAGCCACGTCACAGCTGAAACAGTTTGGATAGGACTTCCCTTTCCTACAAGCTAAAGGGACAGAGTCATTCAGATCCCCATCCTACACCCCCCAAGCTGATACACCACCATTCCTACGAGATCAGGAAGCCAAACCAAGTAAACTAGAGAGGTACCTGCCTTTGCTGCCATTCGTATCACGTCAGTGGTAGGAAACAATACACAGTGGCATCAGGATGACTAAGCTCGAGAAAATGAAACTTTGCCCCTTCTGTTTTCCAGTACAAAATCTTATATCGTTTGTGCTGTACTTAATAAAAACATCATCGGGGAAAAAGAGTGCTCTACAGTCTACTAGCAAGCTCGTAAGGAAATAGAAGTGTGATAGACTTAGAAATTTCTTCACCTTTTCAAGGAATTCTAACCCAGAAAGTGCACAGCCCTTCTCACAATTAAGTAAGCAAACAAGAGCAACAGCGCATCCAATAAGGCTGTCAATGAAAATATACATCAATCTCAAATTGAAGCAGTGAAGTAGCATCTAAGGTAAATGTGGACTCAAATGTAGACTCTAAGACATTTCAAGTTTAATTCCAAATCTGGCCTAAACTACTGTTAAACTTCTGACCTTCAGCACTGAAAACCACAAAATTTTCTTCTCTCTTAGTAAAGTCTTAAATTAGTTTTTCATCCTAATTTTTAACTTCCAAGTAAAATTCATTTCTTTGCCTTACCAAAAATTTTTCGAGTACTTAAAAACGGACTCAAAAATTAAATAGGCTGTTCACCACTAGGCAAATTTGTCACTTTTTCTAGTATAGTAAGTATTTGGCTAATAAAATCCTATAGACAAGGACTTTTTTACTTTTAAAATATAATTCACCAAGAAAGTACTTTAAAAAAGAGAGCAAGAGAAACATAAGCACAAGCAGATAAAGCATACAGAAAGACAGATAAACCTGGGTGGGAAAGTAATGCTCCTCTTCAGGGGGAAGCCTCCAGTTTGAATCCTTTAAAGAAATTACATCCCTTACAACTCTTAATCATTTTGACAATGTAATGACATCCTGGCCATTTAAAATACATACTTTCCTCGAGCCTGGCGGGTTTAGACAGCAGGAAGCAAGATATTTGTACAAGAAGAAAAGAGGAATGAAGGGCCAAGAGGCCCCAGAGCAGTTGGAAGAACAGTTGTTCTGGGTGGATAAGCAGGAATGGGGCAGAGGTGAGCTGAAGGCCTTCCCAACCCTCATTTAACTCCTTCATTTCTTTTTGTTTGGGCAATTAAACCCCGACAATTCAGTTTTCAACTCATTTAATTTTACATTCCCTGGACCGATTCCATACCTGTGCCTGGTAGCTCCTGTGAACAGCTGGTGGGAGCAGTGGGAGGGAAGGCACGCAGCAGATGATCTCCCGATGGCTCAGCCTGTCTGTGGTCCCCAATGCCAACACCACCCACAGACCAGCGAGGTGCAACACTCTGGCTGTGAGAGACAGCTGACGAGGAGGGCTTCTGCTTCACAGAAATTACACATTTTCAAATTAGGTTTCAACCCCAGCTAAAACAACACTGGTTCTCCATCTCCCACTGCAATTTCCCATTCATAGGGAGACTTTACACTTCAAAATCAACTTTACTATAAACACCAGCGAACTCGTGGGATCACCATAGCACCCACCATTTACCCTCACCCCTCGCTACCAACATCGACAATTTCATGACACCATTCATCCTCCCCTCAGGAACTCAGGCATTTCTCCATTAGCAAAGCCCTTCCTGCAACTGTTCAAAAGGGACACCATCTTTTCTATTCTCAGTATCTTGAATCCCAGAGTTTTACTGAAAATGTTCTTAGCTGCAAGAACAGCCACTCTCTTACCCTTCACTTCATAACAGCATGGCTAAGAAAGGACAGCCACAATACACCTGGCAAAGACGTATCCAAACAAGAGGAAGTCATAGCCAGCCATGCAGAATAAGCTCGAAGCTACTTCTGCACAGGGAACAAACACACCACAGGCAGTGCTCATACGCTGACAGAGCACCTAGGCCTACACACACTAGGGTAACTAGGCAGTATTATCATTCAAGAACATTGCTCAAAACCACTTTTCTTTAGAATTAATTTCAAAGCATTTTCATCAATGCTGGATTTTTTAAACTGTTCCAAACCTAAGTTTTGGCACAAACTGGATTCACCAAGAAGCATTCAAGATGGACTAAAAGTCTGCCATATGTCTTGTCAACTTGAAAGACTAACTCTTACAATCTTAGAGGTACTTGGGTATCATCCTGAACTGTGACACCTGGCTACGCAACAGCATTTTGGCACTGCATACAACACATCAGGAGAACACAACAGACTTTCAGAAGCTGTTTGCTGAAAACAACAGAAGAAGTTTAGGTGCTCCTGCAGCTTATAGGCTGCTCCCATCTGATGGACCAAGTCCATCTGCCTTCTCCTGCTCCTCAGGAGCACAGCCAGCTTACAGTGTCTGAGGCTGCTGATTGGTTTAGAAAGCCTGTAAACCAGCAGGTTCTTTTCTCCTCCTGCGCCTCTCTTCCTTCTTTGGAAACTTCTGTGTTCTTGCAATGTCAGCTGGAGGGGTGGTCGCTCACCCTGCCATCACCTCCCGGTAGGCAGTTTGCAGCCGTCCCAGCAGCTCAGTAGCTGGTGTTAGAGCATGGTTTTAGATTAATTACCCTTGCAAACACAGAGCTGCTTCTGCACTGAATGACAGTGGCCTTTCTGAGCTCTGGTTTGACTCAGGGCACAAGCAGCTCATTAACCATCAGATGATTCAGCACTAGGTGCCTACATTTCTGCTGGCTGGTTTTCATCAGCAGACTACAGCTTTGAAGATGTATCATTTATATGATACCATCAGGCACCTGACAAGACACAGGTGTCAAGGCCCTCCAGCTCCAAGCCAGTACTAGTTTTATGTGATACAGATTGCTCCTAAATTTTCCTCTTTGGTATGCAGCTTTATAATCACATTCCCCACAAAAATCCTGACTCTAACAGTCAGCAGCTTTTTTTTCCTCCAGCTCTTTCAGAAAGAAATCACGCACAGAAAAGAAAGGGGTCAAAAACAAGATCTCAGGTCACAGAGAGAGAAAGAGTGGTAAGAGGTCCTGAACAGAGGGAGGATGATCTCCACGTTTCATGCTCAGAAGAGAGTAGGATTCTTGTCCCACCAAAGCTAACCATGCACAAAATGTCAGATGCAGTCCCTCCCCACCCCCAACAATCCCTTCTGATTTACTCATGGCTACTAATCTCATTAGAGTTCCTATAATTAAAGCACCATAAAATCTGATGAAGAATACAGTATGCTGTTTAAATTAACTCACCCAAAGTCTTTTAATATAAGAATGATTACTCCAACAGAGTTACAAGATTTACAAAATAAAGCATCACTAATGAGCACAGGATCAAAACTGGATTATCAAGTTTCCTGATTTGCATGTAGAAAAAGCAGGCACCGAGGATTCTATAAAACTTTTGCAGCCATTTTATAGGAAAAGTGAAATGCTCCCTCTGACTTAAATATACAAGCAGCCCAGAGAGGTTAGGAAGTGAATCACTCTTTTAGCAAGCCTCTGTATGCACAGTTTCTGAAATAACCTGGGTTTGGTGCCATGTTTAATAGAGAGAAAGATGGGAAATGAGGGAGATGAAGGAGGTACGGATGTAATATTACATGTGTGAGGTTAAGTGTCCTGGTTCTTCCTTCCCTGTCCCAAGTTTGTACGCTGGATGAAAGAGTGCAGAAACCCACAGCTCCCAGCTGAATGGGAAATGGTTCTTCCACACTTTTGACCCCAACCTCACTCCACACATACCTGAGAGTCCATGGAGGGACAACACTGGCCTTTCAGACAATCACACTCTTCAAGCTCATCCGTTAAGCATAACAAACAACAGCTCTGGGCTGCATCGACTCCTGGAGACAAGGTTTGCTGGGACCTGATTCAGGCTCTGTGGGATCCGCACCAGATCCTGAGCTGTGAAAGCCATCACACCACATCCTAAGCTGTGAAAGCCACAACTTCTGCCATGATAACCCATCACCCATACCTATCAATTACCATATCATCAATTTCTTTGAGTCCAAACAAATCGTCACAGAATGTTTTTGTGAGTGGTAGATCAAACGGTCATAGTCAGACCCCGAAGAACCCTGAGAGCTCTGTGACTATCAGGATGTGAGACAGAATAGCTAAACTGAGGCAGAGGTAAAGTTACACAATTTCCCAAAATCAGGCTTCAGATCAGCCTGGGCATTCCAGGCTCGCCTGCTAAGCTTCTGCTCCAGCCATTAAATCTTTGAAAGGGATTATGCAGCAAGGTGGCAGTGATAAGAAAGACTGGACTTGACCTCTAAGGACCTTCAGATGTTACCCTCATTTTCCAGCATGCTGGTAACATGATGAGCAAACGCTGCAGTTGGAGTATTTTCATCTGGCATTCCTTTTAAGAATGCTTAAAACTTCAGTTGATTTTCTGATCTATAAAGGGCTCCAAGGCAGAAGTTCTGATGCTCTCATATATTTGCATAGAAGAAAGCAGAGTGCATTAACAGAGTTTTTCCTTTACTACTCCATCAAACATCATTTCAGGAATCACAGAGAAGCCATCATGAAGAATACAGCTTTCTTCAGTGAGAGAACACACACAGACATCAAAGGCAACACTAATTATTTTAAGTGCTATACTTCTGCCAATATATTCCACATTTTCAGCATGAGAGACCACTCCTCCAGAGATGTAGAGTCAGCCAGGACACAGATTACTATTTCTCTGACAAGGAAACCAGATCTAAACTGTGCACAATGCTGCTTGCGGTTTTGTTTTTCAGCTGTTTTTTGTTTGTTTTCAATTTCAGGTACATTCTTAAATTAGGCTGATCATCTCCAAAAGTAAGAGCTTTTAAAAATTTCAAACAAAAACAGCTTTTCAGCATTTATTTCTTTTGATCTTCTCATAAATTTTCTTTTTAATTTGCTACAAAAAGTGCAAAGTCTGAAAGATGAAAGGTAACGATATCTAACCCATACTGGCTTTTCACTCATCCTTCCCAGAAATTCTTCTAATATAAATGACACGGAGAAGCCGTTCTCTCTCCCCAGGATGACTCACAGGGTCCTTCCATAGCACAAAGGAAAGACAGATCACTTCTTGTTCTTCCTGAAGAAATATCACTTTCTCGTCCTTTTCAAAAAGGAAGATAGGGGAAGAACACATTGGACTGTTATTTGTTATATTTTGTTTCATTTTTCCCTAACAAATTTATCAAGCAGCTAAAATTCTGCCTGGTCATAAAAGCATCTGTAACAACATGTCCACAGAAGTGCTCTGTGAATCTCAATCCTCAAGATCAGTATCCCTGCCCTACCTTTAATGTACAGGAGTAAGCACCCATATGGCTATGTGCCATATGGATACCTTTCAACAGCTGCTGGGATCAGCTCTGCGGGTGCTCAGCCATAGCAGTGGCTTCCTTGAAGGGGGGCATCCCTGCATACACATCCAACTCCTGGACAATGCTAAACCCACTTCATAGCGCATATACCTGGTTCCTAGGCCACTCAACTATTCCAGCCACCAAGCTACTGCTTCATTCTCCAAGAGTCCAGCCTAAACCAGGCAGAAGAGTTCTTCAGTATGGCTTTAAGTACCAGATCATGTAACTTCCATTACATCACTGTAAACTACAGGCACCTGCAGAAGATAGGGAAGACCATCCTGACATCACAACACTTGGCAATTTCCAGCTTCAACAAAAGTCAATATTCTGGCACGTTACCTCAGCGGCAGATATCAAAGTGGCACAAATGTGCACTGACAATATAATCTAAAAACTTAGTGAGAATTTCCAGTCTACCACTTACCTACAAATCAAATCATTCTGGTCTCTGTGCACAAAGTCTCAAGAAGGCTTATTAAGTGCTCCTGAGTTTCAGTGTTACAGGAAACACACAAAACGTAACTCCGACCAGCCAATCCATCAGTTCCCAAATTAAGCTCTTCGCTGTTATCTAAACATATCCAAACTGGATCGTAAAAATGCTAGTGAGCTTACATAGGCAACCAGGGCCCAGAGAGGAGCAAGTACTTGACTTCTGGTAGCACATGCAATTTCCCAGCAGCGAAATGTACTCTGGTCAGAAGAGGCTTGTCAACTATCTATACAGTGCAGGGGTAGGTGTAACCAACCATCCGTCCCTTCCCTACACGCACAGCCCAGCAGGAGCACAAACTGCCCCAGCACAGCACCAAGCCCCAACAGGTGTAAAAGTTCATTCCACAAACCAAACTAGCACATCTCCACCAAGCACGGCCTAAAAATTTCTGCTGAATAAAAGCATAAAGGTGGTGAGCAAAGGGTTTACTTGGTTTTGTTTTTCCCACATCCACCATACTTCTCCCATTGTTCTTCGTGTTTAGGGTATGACTACACTAGCAGCAGAAACACACAAGTATTCTGTGGTGCTAAACGAGCTACTGAAAACATTAGCGAAGACAGAGCTTAGTTGTCAAGCTGCTGATTTTGGTTTGAAATAGCAGTTCTGACCGACAAAACAGTGATGAACATGTAAGCACCCTATATGCCAGCTATCTGCCCAGGATGGAAAAGTTGTGTTTTCAAATTTTTTCCTCCAAATAAGTTATTGTTTACTGTTGTTAACTGCAATTGTTCACCAATAGTTACACACACTCTATTTTAACCTTGCATAATTGGCGTAACACCAAACGCGATGCGTCCTGCGAGGACCAGGCCGAGCGGCTGCGCCAAGGGCCCGAACATCCGCAAGCCCGAGCGGCAGCGGGCAAAACCCCGGCCCCAGGAGCCGCTTCGGAGGCGGCTGCCAACGCTCCCAAACTCCGCTTCTTATCGCTCCTTGGCGTCCTCTTAAAAGAAAGCTGGTGCCGCCAGCCAGGTAACAGCAAGAGTTTGAGATTTCAAAGCGAAAATCCTTGTAAAGATGGGAAGAGCCTGAAAACACAGAAGTGACCAGCCCGACCGGCTGCGTACGAACGCGCACACCAGCGCTTCGGGAACGGGAGGTCGCCGAATCCGCGGCTCGCACGCAGGTGGCGGCCGAACGCGTTCCGTACGGGGCGGGAAAGGCTCCCTCCCGCTCCGCACCCCACGGCCCAGCCCGGCTCGCCGGGCCCGGCGCAGCGCTCAG
>VZTA01010597.1:36735-130133 GCA_013398855.1 Mohoua ochrocephala | reverse complement strand
TTTTTTTTTTTTTGGAAGTCCTGCCTCCACTCCTCTACAGGTTTGCTTCCTGAAAAGCCACTTCTGTGACTTTATCAGTACAGATCTCTTTGTTTCTCAGTTTGCTTTCTCCATTTTTGTACATGGACGTTTCCAGGACATTGTTCTCCTGCCTGATATCTTGCCATATATTAAGTGATTGTGGTGTTATCTGCTATGGATTTTTGCTTTGCAGATTTTGCTTTTAGTACTTGTATTTTCATTGCTCCTCTGCTGATTATCTCTTAAGCTCTGCACAAAGTAAGGAACCACTGTAAATGCTTTAATTCTGGTGTCTTCTGGGCTACGGGGAAAAAGCCTTCACTACATATAGGAGGGTATTGTAATTTCAAATCCTAAAGCATTCAAATAGCTTTGGCTGTATCCGAGAGGAAACCAAACATTAAGAGTTTTTAAAAATGTGCTTAGTACCTATGGAGTTCTATAGTTAATATTTTCTAGATTATATTATAAACAATATATGGAAACTTGGTGTGAGAGCTTTCCTTCACCTAGGCTAAATTCACCAAGGCTAAATTCCCTTTCCTTCTGACTTTGAGATCTGTAATTAAAACAACCAGAGAAATGCACCAGTTGACTAGAAAAGAAACCCTTAGTGAATGTAGGACATTGTGGTGTAAAATCAATATGAAGCTTATGCAAAAAAGCAATTTTATTTAATGCATGAGGCACTAAAAGCTAAAGAGTGATTATTAAGAGAGCACGATGGATGTGAGTGTCATTCTGCCATTTCAGACCAAGGACATGCTCCTTCAAGGGCTAACTCTGCCTTCAGCTGGCAGCTAGGTCGTGTGTGTGTAGAGCTGGATCTGATCAGAGATTAAGAACAAAAACATTTTCCCATTGTAGCATTAGTTTTGATCCACAGTGCTGTTCATTAAAAGCTTTAAACTTTGGAAACATTTGGGTCCAGATCCTGCTTCATGCCTCAGAACCACTTCTACTTTTGTACAACAGACCACAGACTATTTAAAAAAATATCTGACTTCAGAGAGAAGTTTATTTAAACAGAAAGATTTTATGTTTTATTCCAACCCCATAATTCTGCATGCATATTTCGGTCTGTCTCCCATCTTTCAGACGGGCATAGAAGAGACACAGTAGGCCTTCAGTGATCATATAAAATTTAGAGATCAATAATCAATCAAGATTAAATGATGGTGCTGTGTTTTACCTTTTGCCTGTCTCAGGATATGGAGTATGAGATCCAATTTCTTAGTCTGGCATCTGCAGCATGGCAGTAATTTAGAAACACAAAGAACTAATGGTCAAAGTCTTGTCATATCAGTCAAAGAGACTGTGAAACCATTGCTTATGTTTTTAGTGATTTTCTTCTTTCCAGTAATATTGGAATTTGTCCAAGACCAAGAACATTTTTTATTTCCTTAGAGATGTTTGGGCTGAAAACCTGACATCTTGTGTTTAAGGGAAGAACTACTAGGACAGTACTGTTGGGCAACAACCAAGTCAGACTTCCAAAGTATAGAAGTGTACAATTCTTGAAACAGAAAGCTGTAGAATATAATAAGTATTTTAGGAGAAAAAGCAATATTTTCCATAAAAATAGTAAAACCTATGCACTTTTCAGATTAGGAAGAGCAAAAATATAAAGACCTCACATTCTGAAGTCCAGCTCTTTCCCCTCTCTTCTTCAGAGTGCAATGTAAAAAAAATGTAGAAGTGGAGTACAAAGAAAAAGGCAAGAAACATTAAATGTGTAAATATTCTTTAGGTTTTCCCTACTTTATTGGAAAAACACTGATTAAATTTAAATTCCTGTCGCAATTTTTTATTAACAGATCTCTGTAACTCAGAAGGTGAAGGAACCTTGAGGATGAGGAGATGATTAAAAAAGACAAGAGATACAGTTGTAATGCATAAATTCTTAAAATTTTTAAGGGAGAAAATACATATAATTTGTTGAAAGTATAATTATGGCATATCAAGTTTTGACGTTTATAGGATCAGGATTTTCCCCTTTGCAATTTACTTTCAACAAGTGTGCAGGGAATGGTGACCACCCCTAAAAGGCCTGAGTTGAATAAGAAGGTGGCACTGTGAAAAAGTTCACCAAGACTGCTCATAAAGACAAGACCTTGGCTAATTGGGTCTGTGATTTGGGGAGGTTTTCCACATGCCCCTGGGACATGGGACCAGGGCCCTGCATCTGCCCCACATGTGGTTGGCTTGCTCAGGAGTGCTGTGGAACAGCAGTGTCTGAGTGCTGGCCCTGCTCTGGGGACTCTGCGGGACACAGCATCTACATGTAGTGGGGTGAAAGCTTGACAGCGTGTGCTGCTGATGTTTTGAAGTGACATAGGTTTTCTTGTACAGATTTGCTCAGTTAAGCTATGAAAAATGCAACTTCAGCATGTTTGACTGCCACTTTATGAGGCCATCAATTTTTAAGAGGGTTTTATGAAGTCTTGATCTGGGCAAGCATAGTTTTTAGATAGCTTCTGTCTAGTTTTAAGGAGTAAATAAAAACGACAAATAAAACAATAAAGATGGGCAATAATAAAAACCCATAAGGATTTTGTGTACGCAAGGTGAAGATTTAGGTTTCAATTTGACTGACAGGAAGAAAGGGAACTGTGGATTTCTAAGATGAATCATTGTCCCTTGTTCACCATAACGTGTAATTTTCAAGCAGTCTAGCAATAATAAAAACCCTTAAGGATTTTGCATGTGAGGTGAAGATTTAGACTTGGTTTTGACTGACAGAAAGAGAGGGAACTTGGATTTCTGACATGAATCATTGTTCCTTGCTCATCATAAAATTTAATTTTCAAGTAGTTTAGCCTCAGATTACCGGAAACAATTTCTGGTTCCACTCTAGAGAATGTCGATGAGACAGCTGTAGATTTAAGGGTCATTAAAAAATTCTTATTCATAAAAGTGTGCACTTACCTTTAATCACATATTTAACTCTTATTGAAGCTAATGGGGTTTAAAAATGTTCTTCATTCCTTTCCTTTTTCTTTCAGTGGAACTTCAACATTTTCTTCAACTCTGAATTCCCTTTAATATTTTTCTTAATTGGGGACTTTCCCATCTTCCTGCTTTGCAGAGTCAGCTTCTAGGTCATTCCTCTGTGGCAGGCACCAGCCTCCCAGGTACAGGGAGGGGCAGAGAGAGCCAGGATATAAATGGGAAGCAGGGCAAGGCTCTACCAGTTCCCTTTATTCCGTAATGGGAGATACACTCTGGGCACCACAGGCTCTGCTGTGTGCCTGTACAGTGGACAGTCTGGAGCCACCCTGGTAAATCCACTTGTGAATTCCTGCTCATGTGACACAGGCAACAAGTACTGCACCTTGTTTTTCCTGCTGCAGATACAATTAAAGAGGATTTTCCCTGAGTTTCTATAGATTTAGAAAGAGGGGGGTGGTTTCCATTTTTATTTTTCTGGTATAAGTGCATTTTATGAGGAAATATCAGTTAGGATAGATAATTTTCAGTCATTTGTCCTCAGGATCCCTTTAACCCTGATGTATTTTCTGCTCTGTAGGGGATTTTCTGCTTCATACATCCAGCAAAACATCCCCAAAAGTTCACAAGAGAGTAAAATCTTAATATTTCATTTTAGAAGATTTTATAGAGAACCATAATGATGATTATTGTTTACTATTTTATTTGAAGGAGAAGCTCCATTCAGGGGCAAAGAAAACAACCAGTTTAACAGAGCTAGTCGAATGACTTTCCAGGAACATTAACATCACTGGAGGCCCCTAGTGACTGAAACTTCAAAACATTTGGCTTCTGTATGTCTGTTTGGTGACAGAAATGTTGAACCCTTTTGCAAAATTATTTGGAGGAAACTTAGCAGCGAATAATCTGAATTTTCTGTCAGGTTTTTCCATTCCCTGTGAAATTCAGTAGAGGTCTTAAACTCAAGCATGGTGTAGTTCTACCCACAGAATAAGAAAAATAAGTAGGTTAATAGTAAAAATGCCTGAATATATTTCAAATATGAGGCCAAGATGGAGACGCACGGGGTAGTCAAGGAGAAACATGGGTAAATGGATTTTATCTACTTCTCTGTAGAACAATGCAAAAACTATTTCTTTCTTGCTACCCATCAAACAAGCGTATTTGCCTAAGTTTTTATTTAGCAAATAACTAGTGTATCTTTTAAATTAATTTTTAATTTATCACTACATCGCTGGAAGGAAAGAACATAGTTTAAATTCATTTTTCTTTGCTAGCCAGTAGATATGTCCTGATTTGTTGTCTTAAAACCTGGAAAGGAGGAGATATAAGAGTACAGTTCTTAATTGTTATATTACTTAAGCGTTTGAAAGAGCTTAACTTACTGAGTCCAAGAGTTAGTTATGCCATGTTTCAATTTGTACCAGTAGTACAGATATCCAAAGGACACTAGTTTCAATGCCCCAAATAACTTTTGCTAAGCTGTGCTGTTATTTTATTTAGAATTAAATAAAAAATGGCTTTGTAATTCAAAGTTTTGCCAAGACTTTGGATGTAATAGCTCTCAATAAATCCCAAATTGTTTTATGAACTTAGGTAAATGTAGTCATCCATGTCCCATGTCTATCTGGGCACAAGCATCCATGTCTGTCCTACAATCTTTATGCTGCATTAAAATGTCCAGTTGGTATCGCAGTGCTGTTGTGGCTATCAGATGTTCCTCTCAACCTGGTTCAAGATATTCCTGTTGGCACAGAGAGACACTTGTCTGCGCTGACAACAGCCCATACCTGAATGTGCCACTCACAGAACTGGCTCTGCTTGTCCTCTGTTGGTACCAGCCTTTCTTGGCACTGGTAAAAGAAACTCAGGGTCTCAGGAGTTTTTCTCAGGACTTGTTTGTGCTCCCACGTGGTGAGCGCTTGCTTTTCATCCTTAGCTGTCCCCGTCAAAGCCCAGGGACCAGAGAACTGTGGTGTCCCTCTCTTGTTTCCCAGGGACCCCACCTGGTACCACACTTAAAAGTATCCCCAGTCCTGGACCAGCAGAGCTGACCAGAGCCAGGAACATGGCTGTGAACACCTCCCGTGGGTTTATGGGCAGGGTAAGCGTTAGGATGGCTGGGACTCTGAGCACGAGTCCTCTCCTCAAGAAGCCAGTCAGGGGACAAATGCTGCGCACTATTTCTGGCAAGAGGCTGTCGCAGTTTAACCCAGCCGGCAACTAAGCACTACACAGCCACTCACTAGCTCCCTTTTGCTGTTATTCAGTTCCCAAAATAAATTTGTTCTTTTCTCTCCACAGAGGCTGAGGAGAAGAAGATGTCCCCGATGCTGCAGAGAGGAGCCTCCCTGCAGGCTCTGTGCCCCAAGGCAGTGCAGAAGTCACAGCAGCTGCTTTTGACAAAAGAGTTCCTGAGTAACTCTAGAATAGCCTGAAGCAGGTCATTTCACAAGAAAATAGAGCAGGCTTTAGGCTTAGCACTGCTTCCAGGTTTGGGCCCCCAAAGAAACCTCATTCAGCTGCAGGGACAGTGTGATCCTCTGCTCCAACTCACCCAGCCAGACCCCAGGATGTGTGGGTGAGTTCTGCCCTGGCGTCCACCCCCCTCAGCTGCCTCCAACAGCACCACAGGGTCTCCTAAGAAAACCAGCACCTGTTACCCCTCCTTAAAGAGCTCCTCAACCCACTGTGTCTTTTATTCTGGTCCAGTTAAACCTTCAGTTGCACAAAGTGTTTAGAGGAATACCAAGGCAAGGGTTCTGCTCTCTGTTTCAGCAGTGTTCATGGAAGCAAAAAAAAAAAGCTAAGTAAGTTTGCTGATGAAACAATTTGAAATTGGGAGGAACTGTTGACTCTCTCAAGGGCAGAGAGCCCCTGCAGAGAGATCTCAACAAATTAGGGAGATGGACGGTCACCAACCATATGAAGTTTAACAAGGGTGAGTGCTGGATTCTGCACCTGGGATGGGGCAACCCTGGTTGTGTGTACAGACTGGGGAATGAGAAGCTGGAGAGCAGCCCCATGGAAAGGGACCTGGGGGTCCTGGTCAATGGCAGGTTGAACATGAGTCAGCAGTGCCCTGGCAGCCAGGAGGGCCAAATGTGTCCTGGGAGGCATCAGGCACAGCATCGCCAGCCGGGCAAGGGAGGGGATTGTCCCGCTCTGCTCTGCACTGGGGCGGCCTCATCTCAAGTGCTGGGGGCAGTTTTGGGTACCACAATATAAAAAAGAGATTAAATTATTAGAGAGTGTCCAAAGGAGGGCAACCAAGATGGTGAAGGGCCTTGAGGGGAAGCTGAGGTCACTTGGTCTGTTCAGCCTGGAGAAGAACAGACTGAGGGGAGACCTCACTGCAGTTACAACTTCCTCCTGAGGGGAAAAGGAGGGGCAGGTGCCAATCTCTTCACTCTTGTGACGAGTAACAGGACTTGAGGAAACAGCAGGAAACTGAGTTAGAGGAGGCTTAGGGTGGCTATCAGGAAAGCATTTTTCACCCTGAGAGTGGTTGGGCACTGGAACAGACTCCCCAAGGGAAGTGGTGACAGCATTAAGCCTGGCAGAGTTCAAGAAGCATTTGGACAATGCTCTCAGGCACATGGCACGATTCTTGGGGTGTCCTGTGCAGGGCCAAGAGTTGGACTTGATGATTCGGATGCTCCAACTGAGCATATTCCAAATGCTCCCCTGCAACCTCTGTATTCTCTATGTATCTTCTTAATGTCCTTGCACTCCAGAAGATTTCCTGAGAGGACTCCCTTCTCCAGTCTAATGGTTGACCCAGAAGAAGAGGACTTTACCATGACTAGGATCCATGCTAAAGGCCAGTGGAGGAAGAGGAAGGTCTTGGGGTGTCCTGTGCAGGGTTTTATAGTAGGTGGCACTTACCCCTGGTTGCAGTAGAGTGGGGCAGATACAACAGTATTTTCTGTCCAGATGAAATACAAGGATGTTAGGCTTGTCCCTGTGTAAGTATTCATGCATCTGGGCTATGAACAGAGCTGGTGTCTGTTTACAGTGACCATCTGGCCTAGAATAAGCTTCAATGACTTTTGTTTTCTTTCAGACTGGGGGTGGGAAGGAAAGGAAAACAAGGAGCTGCCTGGGAACAAAATTAGAGTCAGACACACACACTTGTGGGATGCCAGCCAGTGAGGCATGATGTTATTATCTAGAGCTTTTCCAGTTCTGCTGATAATTACCAGTAACAGAGAAGAGCTCTGGATGGAGAATGGAGGGGAGATGCTGTACGTGTGAGGCAAGAAGCCAGGGGAGAGTCCAGCCATTGCAACTACGCTACCCAGGAAGGTCTCTGCCAGGGTGGTGGGGGAGAGGCACCTTTTGATTCTGGCCACAGCCCATCCCTGGTGAGAAGAGCATGTTGGCTCAGCAGGGCATCTCTGCACAGTTGTTCTCCTGCAGCTGCCTATGGCAGGGAACTGGGACTCTGCTGGGTGCACCAAGAGTGTCAGCAGCTCAGCACATGTGTGAGCGGTGCGAGTGCTGGCCAGGCTGTGCTGCTTTGTGGATCCCTCAACAGACCTGGGCTTCTATGTCTCCTTAAGCCTGGAGAATGTGCAGACCACCTCAGTAGGTGGAGATCTAGGTGCCCCATGGGAGTTTTTCCCCAATAATCAAGGTAGAATGTTCTTTTTCTGACTCTGGTTAGATGCAGTCAGAAGTTGCAGAAGTTACTCTTGAAAGCGGTGGGAGAGACAGCCTTGGAAATCATATTAACCTTGTCATCTCACCTTGCTCCCATGCTTCCAAACCTGGTTGTGCACTATTTGCTTTTACTTTGACAACCATATATATTCTGGTTTAGCAGCAGAGCAAACATCTAAAATGCAGTAATTAGGTAGCTACCATAGAAGTGAAAATGTAAAAACCTTGTTTAGGAATAGGAAACTTAATTTGAAGAAACAGTCAGTCCTTGAAGGCAAGAAGACTTTACCAGTGTAGTTCAGATCCATCCAGATATCTGTTCTGTTTAACATATTCATAAACAACCATAATTAAGACAATGTCAAAGATTGAAGATGACTTTAATTTGTTTAAGGAAGTAAGGCTAATGGTGGGTTGCAGGAAGAATTCATAAGACTGACTGAGCTGGCAGCAAAAAAGCAGATGAAATTCAATGTAGGTATGTGCAAAGTAAGAAGGTGATTCTTTCCGCTGTGAGACATGAATCCAACTTCTCAACCAAAGGCAGTAGATGTTAAAAGAGGAGCTGGAACAAGTTGATAGAAGATGTGCTAATTGCAAAGAAGCTATATCTAGCCCTGAAAGTCCCCAAGATGGAAATAATTGATGTCTGGAAGAGCTTAAAATGTATGCATTGCATATACTTCTCCTGTTCTTACTCTTCCCTGAGCAAGTTTTTATGGCTACTTTTGGCCAGAGCACAATGGGCTAGATGGACTCTTACACAGCCTGCATTATACAAAATAAACCATGAGCATATGTAGCGTAGTGCTTACTGTTCCTTCCTGTCTTCTTGCTTCCCTGTTATCCTCCTCTCCCTAATGCAGGAATTATGTAAAAATGCTGATGGTTGAACAGACCTTTAAAATTTTCAGCAGCTGCTCTTTGCAGGAGGGAGGAAAACAAACCCAGGTGTTTCCAAAAGGAAACTTTCTAATTTCTCATGGTGCTCCCTTAGCATTCATTGGGTGCAGACACAGGCAAGGGACAGAGTTACCTTCACTGAAAGACAAAAGATGACCAAGAGAGAGAACAAATTGCTCCCTGTTAGTGGAATGATTTAAGGATTTATTCTATACAAATGGAAACACTGATGTAATTGTGATAGTCTAAGGATGTAGATGCAGCAATATTTGAAGAAGAAATAATAGCTTTTGTTAGGCTGGCTGACACATCAGCAAAAGCCATCAGGCAGTGCTGGTGCACAGGCGCTGTGGCCTTGGGCACGGGACCCTTCCCCCGGGCTCAGACAGATGCCTCTGTCTGGGACACACAGGCCTTTCTTTACTCTGAATCAGGAGCTTTCCTCGGAGATGGGAAGAAAGGCTTCTGTGCTGGCTTGTTTTCTGTAGCCCTACCAGCTGGCCTAATACAGGAGCTCATGCCTCACTTAACTTGCTGGTATCTGTTAGGCTTCTCACAAATGAGGTGCCAGAGATTTCGGCACCATTTTTGGATACCGCAAGGCGATTTAGGGTTTTTTTGCATACATCTTCTGTGCGCAGTTTACATTGGGACTTTATGACAGGGACGTCATTAAAATAAAGAATGGGGAACCCAAGATGAGTAACTGACAACAAAAATGCTGGTATATATGGTAGCCAGTCACAGATCACGAAGGCCTCCCTTCAGGCAGAGTCCTGCCCAGCTCAGACTCAGGACAGCTAGCATGTGCCTTTAGGAGCCCCCCTGGCATGAGCAGTGTTGCTGGCTGTCTTGGGAAGTGGGGATGAAACGTGGCAAGAGGCACAGCTTGTCCTGTCTTCAGTTGTCTGAAGTTTGCTCTTTCAAGTGGTGTAAGCATAGTCAGGATGGTGCCATATTTGCAAAACCACTTTGCAAACTGAGGAATGCAGACAGGGAAGAATTAAGGGATTTACTTACCCTGAAGTAGAAAGGCAAGTCACAGCTCACAATGGCACCAACGTCCTCAGTTGTGTCCAAGGCCAAATAATGATAGAAGATCTGTATCTTTGTGTGTGTATCCTATTGTGGTGTGGTCGATTGTCTCGATCATGCCCTGTGATCACCGGGCCTCGTTGAAACTGCAGCATAAGAGAGCTGTACTCATAGTCATCGTGCTGTCAGGGGTGGCAGCTTCGGCTGCCTGCTCTTCTACTGAATTGCTTTGATGTGGATCTCCCACATCTTGAGTGAGCTATCTAATAAGTCACCTGCTGTGTAAAACCTGGATATAGTTCCTCCTCCCACTGTATTTTTTAATGAAAATAACCATGGCATCTGCTTTAGTCAAGCTTTCAGGGACATAGCTTGTCTCATCTCATAATAGGGCCTGGGAAGAAAATAAGAGCCAAAATATACCTAGGTTACTGAAACAATATGTACAGAATTTTTCAATCCAAACAAGGTTTGATTTAGCCTTGACCAGGAATTTAGTTTCATCTGCCATTGGTCACCTAAAAGGGAGGCATCTGCTCCTGGTTCTGACCTTCTTTTGAGCAGTGGAGAAAGTACCTTGCAACAGGAAGGCAAGTCATTCCCTCTCATCTAAGTCCATTTTTAGGGATGGGGTAGGAGGAGGCAACTTTTCTTCACTTCTGTTGGTCTCTACAGTAAGTCCAGGTTTACCTTGCTGTGCGCAAAATTTCACTGGTGCTAAATACCCATTATTCGCATGGTCTCACAATTATGCATCGTGTGATGTAAGTATGCACAGGCTGAAAAATGTAATGGTCAGCTAAAAGGCAACCATAAGTCATTACTGTTCTCTAAGAAAAAAGGTGTCAAAACCATCAAATATTCCCTCTGAGGTAGAAAAAAAATCTAAAACACTTCCATGAATTAGTTGTTGGCCAGCTGCTTCAATCTAAAGCCCCAGTTTCTCATTACCATATAAGATAAAGGGATAAAACCTGCAAAAAAATACAATTCCGTGGGGTTGGTTTTCTGCGGAAAAAGACGTATACGTTTCTGTCTTCTGATTTAAAGGACAGAGTGGCTTTGCTCGGTCCAAGCACATCATAAATATTGACAAAAGAGATGTGTAGTATGCGTTTTAACTCTGATAATGGCATCAGAGACATCTAAAATGCTCTGCCATAGCTGCATTAATCTCTAAGTCGTGCACTGCAGAAGACATGGGCTCCCAAGGCTCAGTTTAAGAAAACAAGCTGTCTGAGGTAGATGAAGTGCCCTGCATGTGGGAAACAAAACATCAGCACATATGTTACAGTTTTGGACAACAGCTCAGACTATTCGTAAAGACATGATAAGTACTCCTGGTAAACGTTGTTGGGAGCTTTCTTTTATGCTCGGGGAAGCTTTTATAGTGGATTCCTGTGTTTAAATCTACTGAATTAATGGTTTTGGTTCAGTTTTTAGAATATCTTTCAGAAAGTTATCTCACGGTGCAATGCTTGAGCCACTGTAATCAGATGGGGGATAATATTAAAAAAGTGATAGCTTCTGGAGGATGCAACCATTACTGCTGCACCATTTGCAAATAAAGTTGTAAAAAGTCTAAGGAGAAGCAACCTGGAACAGACCTTCTGCACACAATAAAGGGACAAGGACATATTAAGGCAGGAAATTTATTTTTCTTTTTAATCTCTAAACTCCATGCCTTTACTGAACAAATGTAAAATTATCCTTATTGCTCTGCAATTCCCATTTTTCAAGCTGACCTATCTCAGCAGTTCCAGGAGCCTGTTTTCCACCTGGCTTCCTCTTCTGCATGAACTAACACTTATGCCATGCTGATCTCATAATCCTAGAAGGTGTTTATGTCACACAAAGCAGTCAAGAATCTTTTTAAGACATATTTCTGCAGTTGGAATATACAGGTAAGATTAAGAGCATCCATTGATGTTGGAGGGCTTTAGGGCTGGCTATAACACAAAACTGTTTAGAAACTTAAAAAAAAATAGCTGACAATAAAGTTCAAGCTGTTTCCTCATTATTCCTATAATCCTTTAGTCATCATCGTGTGTTCAGCTTTGCAAGGCTCCTTTAGTGAAAATCAGTCTAGTCCTACAGCCCCCTCTCCTGTGCATTTATCATCAGTGCAAGAAATTCAGCAATTTGGTCAGCTCTAGAACGTTTGTTTCTTGCATACTTATGTAGGGACTTGCAAGTTTCCTCAGTATTTCAGGTTTGAACAGTTCATAGCTAGTAGTGAATTTATAGTCGTGGCACTTCAGTGTGTTAGGGGAGTACTGTTAAAGAGAGCAGCTAAAATGGAGACGGAAGTAGCTACATTTATTAAAATACTTATGAAGATACAGATCATTACCTGCTGTGTTATTCAGAATTGCCTGAGCAAGCTACGTATTTAATTTTCAAAGGGAGTTTATTAGAACTCGTTTATGCTTATTTGTCTGTGTACCAAATGCCAGCCTTCACCCTGGGGCTTCTAAATGCCTTTGAAAGTCTGCTGGAGAAGAGCTGAATGTCGAGGCTGTGGTGGCAGCATTAAAGTACTTGAGATCAGGATTTAATTTCTCAGTGTCACTCCAAGGTCAATCAGAACTTTCCTAGTAGAACTAGAGATTAAACCAGGGTTCAATCATGAAGCTATCATTCCTTAGGTAAAAACTGAAGCTAATTTTATGGCTGCCTTCACTGTCCTGATGGCTCTTCCTCAAAAGCCACCTCTGCCAGGCACTCTGCCCTCTCTGTCGCACACGGTCACTGTGGCTTCCTTCACCCAGGCAGCGCAATAGGCAGCACAACCATGGCAAACTCCTGGCCAGCCAATAACCAGTGGAGCCTTCTGTTCCCTGGATGAAGCTTTTCTTATGTGCACATTTCATCCCAATGTACTACATTACTGATTCTCCTATTGTTTTTATGAGATATTTGTGTGACATACAGATACATGTGACAGAGCTGGTGCCGTGTGCCTTCTCAGGTGTGGAGCTGTCTCAGCTTGCAGACAACTCCTAGAATGAACAATATATGCTGCTGCTACACTACCTTAACTTGTGGCTTGGTAGCATCAGCGTTGCTTAGCACTGTTGAATAATACTCAGCCCAAAACAAACGGATAGACTGCTAACCTATTGTTACATACGCTCCTTGTAATAAGGATGCCAGTACCCTTCACAGCACTGTCCCTTACACTGAACTCTGAGGAAAAAAAGAGTGGAAGAAGAACAGATGTAGAAGAAAATATGTGGAAAACAGAGGTGAAATAACATCTTTTATCTTTTCTTACACATCACAAAATCCTTGCAGAGGGACTGCAAAGAAACTGCAGACAAAATTTAATACAGTTGGCATAGCCCAAAATGGATAAAAGGTTTGCCATTCTGAGGACATGGCATATCAAGTCTGGTAAGGAGGGAAAAGCCACCAGAAGATATGACATAACTGCTGCAGGTAGAATATTCAGATTATTTGGCTGAAAACAATTTTTGCTGTGCTTGTGGGTTTGTGATGGTCTTATAATTTGACCAAGTTTGGAGGAATTTTTCACACAAATTGTCAAAGATACTATGTTGAGACCTGTCTTCACCTGAGCTGTAAGCATCATTATATTGTCTCAATAGTTATAAAGACATTTTTAATACCCATAAACAAATTGTCACTACCAACTGCTTGTCTGGCTTCACAAACCAACAAACTATATCAACAGAACTTCACCTGCTTACTCCCCTACTGGTAAGGGTAGGGGAGGGTGCGTTTTGTACCTATTGATCAAGCAGACTGAAATGTCTTACTGCCTATTTTCTGCAGAATAACATACTTTGCTAGGTATATCTATTCTAGTCTAAAACAAGATTGTATCTAAGAAATCATGTTACACATTTTGCAATTCAAATAATCTTGCCTTTCTAAATTACTCTTGTGCAAAACACTGTGTCTGTGGGACACAGTTATTGAAAAAGAAGTCACCTTTGAAGAACAGTCAATCTGATGGGAACAAAAGGAAGCATAACATTTATCTGCACCATTAGTGGTGGAAGCACTACTGAAGATTAGAGTTTCAGCACTTGCCCATAAGGAATTTGGATTCTGACTGTACCACAGATTAAAATAGAAGGGAACATCTGCACTCCTAAATATGGTTTTTCCTTTGCAGTATACCATTTAAACTATCGTGGTTTAACACCAGCTGGCAGCACACTGACTCTTAACAACTGAGGCTTTGGTTGGCGCATGTGAGGAAGACCTACCCTTCTCGACTTGCTCAGACATTTATTGTGTCAGTCTGTCCACAGAGGCTCACTTGGAGGAAGCCAGGTTTTCTTTGTATTCTTGGAGTTGGAGTTGCCTGGCCTATTGATCTATAGTTGGTGCCTCTGTGTCTGCCCAGCTCATGATCTCCAGGGTGTGAATGTATAACATCAGAGCATTTTGTGCAAGCTTTTGCCACATGGACTGCGTGTGGATTCTATCTGTGTCTTTCAATGTCTAGTTGTTATCCAGTTTGCTATAGATCACCTCCAACATAACTAATTCCCTCAGATACTGGATACCTCCCTCAATGTTGGTCCATTTCCTTTGAAATTCTGCAGGATTTTCCTCGAAGAGATACCTGTCCTTCACAGTTTACAAGACTCTTGCCTTTTTTAAATCCCTTTATCAATGGCCTTATCCTTAGCAAAGGATCCCAGCTGCTGGGCTTCCTTGGTCTCAAATGCCTGACTACTGGCTCCAGTATACCAGCATCTGAGTAACCAGGTGAGAATTAACTGACCTGGTTGATGGATAAAATTTTCCGTATATCTTACAGCTCATTTAGGGATAGGGACCAGGTGGCTTTTGTCTCATTTATTATTTCAGTCTCTTCCCCCTCCTGTTCTTCTGTCTGCTTTGCTGCAGAACAGGCTGCCTCTTCTGATTCTTTCTCCTACTCCCTCTTAGAAGAAGCTTCCTCATCCCTTAATAAATGAGATTACTTCTGTTTTCATTGTTTCTTTTTCGTTACAGGAGGGACCGATATAGTGTCTGGTTTAGCTATAATGTTTGTTTGTTTGTTTGTTTTCCCTTTCTTCTTCCTGAGAATGCTGCATAATATCAAGCAGAGTTTGGCAGATCCTGGCCAGGGCCCAGCACGGTGTGGTCAATTGTGCTGCTATGGAATAGCTGCAACATTTGTTTTTCAAAATTCTATCCCTTCATCATCATCCTGTAGTTGTTTGGGAGTGAAGTTCCAGACCATTGGAGGTGAGAAGTTCTCTAGATAGCTGCCCATATTCTTCCACATGCTACGTACCCCGTGATCATACTCTCATGGAGACTGAGTCATGCTTCTAAATTGCTCATTAATCTTGGGCAAAACCAAAGCAATATTTCCAAGAAATACCAATAGAGCTATTTTAACTACCCAGTGGTGTTCAAGACACTGGCAATTTGTTGTAATGAAGGAGAAAACATCACAGAAGAAAGTAGGGAAGGTGCCACTCTGTATTTCCTTCACAAAAGCCTCTCAGAAGAAGAAATATAATTGTTAACTGCCTCCAGGAGATGGTACCCAAAGTACAGGAATGACTTCAGCACAGGGCCCAAATACCAGATTAAGTTCAAGGTCAGTGTTTTAATAAAAAAAATCTCCCAGTCAAAACATCACTGCTCACTACAGAGCACAGCAAACTGAAAAAGCCAACCCCAAGCTTTAACATCTGCAGAAAAAATGGTATGGCACAGATCTGATAAACTAATATTGAGAACATATGAATCAATGTTGTGACCTGCAATTGTTAATAGATAAAAATCCTTTCTAATACACTCTGGTAACCTGCTATTACCTCAAACTCTTTGAGCCTCATGTTGGGCACCAAAGAACTGTCGTGGTTTAATCTCAGCCACCAACCAAACACCACATAGCTGCTCACTGACTCCCCTGCCCTAGCCTGCAGCAAGCTGGGGGGAAAAGAAAAAGGTAAAAGGGAGAAAATCCTTAAGCTGAGATAAAAGAAGTTTAATAATGGAAAAATAATAATAATAATAATAATGAAAAAGAAAGTAAAATGAAACCCAAGAAAGACAAGTGGTGCAAACAAAAACAATTTCTCACCACCAACCAACCAATGCCCAGCAAATCCCCAGGGAATGACCCCCTGCCCAACCTTCCCAATAGCTTTTTGCTGAGCATGATTCCAGATGGTCTGGAATATCCATTTGGTCACCTGGTGTCAGCTCTCCTGGTTGTGTCCCTTCCCAGCTTGTCCACCTCCTTCATGCTGGTGGGGTGGGGTGAGAAGCAGAAAAGGCCTTGCCTCTGTGAAAGCACTGCTCAGCGGTAGCTAGAACATCACGTGTTATTAACGCTGTCCAGCACAAGTCCAAATCATAGCCCCGTAGTAGCTACTATGAAGAAAATTAACTCCAGCCAGAATCAGCACAAAACCCCTTGTCTCCCCCTGCTGTCATGGTTTCCCTTCTTGTTTTCTGTTGCTGGAGTAGAGCAGTGCCATTCTGCTGAGGCTGCAGCATCCCATGTGACTGCAAAGAAGAGAATGTCATGCTTTGAATGAGGGCGGTCTTGACCTACGTCAAGCCTAAGTGTAGGACACCCCAGCAGTCCCTCCACCATTAGTATGTGTGGATCTGTATGAGAAGCTGCAGAGAGACATTTCAGGAAGCATCAATGTCGAGGTCATGAAAAAGTTGTGATTTATTGCCTGTTGTTGGTAACTGGTTTATCACTGCTGCTGACCCATGCATTGTCCTGAATGCCAATGGTGACAATCAAATCAAATGATTGATTTGACTGAAATGAAAGCTGATTTGATCCCAATAGCCAGTGCTGGCAACCAGGAGCAAGCTGGAAGCTGTTGCTGTGGTAGGGTAGGTGACTTGACACCTCTGCTGCCTGCTTGCCACAGTGGAAGTGTCCCCAAACTCAGTTTTGCTGAGTAGCTGGCCAATCTGCCAGCCACAAGGCTCCCAGACAGGGGATCCTCCTGCTGCTCCCCTCCAGGACCCAGCCCTCTTCTGTACCATGCACCCTGAGAATCCTGTCTGGAGCTCGGAGATGTTCTGGTTAGAATTTGGAGTAAAAACTGTTTTGGAGAATGTGATTTAAATCAATAGTTTTTAAGCAAAAACTTGGCATGAACTCTCGAGTTTCCTGGAATGGAGTTTTTCATTTCCCATCTCATCTATCAACATCTGGCCCAGGTTGTGGAGTGGTGGGGTACCAGTGATAACAATCTAAATGCCTCCTGCTGAAGTGTCTCTGTTTCCCATGAAATAAAAAGTGCTTCACAGGAATCGGAAGACAAAGAGAGCACTGTTGTAGCTGAATAGCTGGGATAACCCTATGTTTTCCCTTCTTGGCTCCAAGGGCTGCTCACTGACTTCATACTGTGACATACAGGCATGAATGACTTGAATAGAGATGGCTCAGAGGAAAGATAGGAAGTCAGGGATTCCTCTGTCAATATCAATCCCTATCATATTTCTTCTGGTTTTCCTTCCCCTCTTTCCTCAATGTTTTCTTCTCATTTTCTATGCTGTAACTGAAGAAAAAGTAGATAGGAGACAAATTTCAGTTTTAGCAAAGGCACGGGATTTTGGGAGGCTGGAGTTGTTCAAATACTGCTTTTAAAAATCTCTGCTTGGGAGAAAAACCACTGTAAACTCAAAAATTGTAGTATCATTTAAATGCTTCTAACCAATTTAACCAGCAATTCAGGTATATGAAGAAAATGATACTTCTATTCATCACACATTATGTATTTAATGGAATTCATTAAAAATCATCATATTCAAAAAAAGTGCATAGAAATGAAATGTAGCATTAGGCACATGTTAAAGACTATTTCATTTGCCAAATAAGTACTGCAGGATTTTTGTGGAGGGTAAAAATTTTAGCACCCCCTCCTGATATTTATGAGATTGGGGATGGGGGGGGAGGGGGGGCAGGGTAGAGCAATTATATATTTTTATCCTTCTTGGTTTTTGTTTTCTTATGAGTCATTACTCTCTTCTTCTTAGTGCTCCTTATGAGACTCTACATGACTCTACACATTCTCTTAGCTTATTTATGGATGCATTAAGTATTTTTCAAAGTTCAATGCATTCTCTTCCCTCCAAGCTACTCAAGCCCTTTTATTACTTTGTTCTTCTGAATCACTAACAATATTTTACCCTACTCTGATCATTACACAAAAGTAGCTATTATATGGAAAAAGAGATGTGAGAAATCACTTCCACTTATTTTCCTGGAATGAAAGCCTCATTAACAAGACTAATTCTGCTTTGGCAACTGCTCATTTTGACCCTGGTCTGAAAATATATAATGTTGTGTGCAGCACATCACTATACCTTGGAGGCAGGGTTTTGTTATGTATGGTCCCAGTGGGGTGCCTAGCTCAACGGGGCTCTCATACCTGCAGAGAGCCTCTAATGTGATTCAAAGACAGGAGCAGGGTTAAAAGCTCAGAAAAGAAGTATCAGTTGTATTTTATCAGTGCACACAATCAGATTGTGTGGGAATAAGGTAGCCATGAATAGATTACGGTTTTCAATTAGCAGAAAGCGTCTAACTATGTGAGAGAAAAGGTTCAGAGACAGCATGTTTTGGCAGCAACACAATCTGACCACGTTTTTTTTTTTTATCACTTGGGTTATTGAAGGGTGAGGAGAGCTCATCTGCTACGCTGTTCCTGCTCTGAGGATGGTTGGTGCAGCTATTGCAGAGTTATAGCTGACTGTGCCCTTGACTTGTTTCCCCTGCCTCCATGCTGATTTTCTACATGGATTTAGATACTGCAGTGGGAAGGTTAAGCTGTTCTTCTGATCTTTCTTGGTCTCTCAGACTGTATTCCCAGTTCAATGTCTATCACTATCTTTATCTCACAGGAGACTTGCACTGCTCTCTCAGATCCTGCCCTGGACTGCTGCCTCCTGTGCCTCTGTGGTTACCTGAGAGGTCTAACTTATTTGACATGCCTAAAACACTCTGGGAGCAATAGCTTTGCTTCACAAAGAAAAGTTACTGCACAAAAGCACAGACCTTAAAGCAACAGAATCACGCACATTCACTCCTAGTTTACAACTCCCACTTCCCAAAGCCTCGAGTTCCTGAATGCTGCCTTCTGTAATGGCAAAACTGTCTCTTTGCTCTGGAATTTATAATTTAAAATCCAGACCAGTTGCTTGATCTCTTCACTTAGATAAAAACATGACTGCTTACCTGTCTATAGCCTTCTGATGCCAATGACTACCTCTAGCAACAGTAAACTGCTCCTGTGACGTGATGGAGACGGAATGGAAGAGCTGTGAATTGAACAGCTCCTAACGCTGTTTTACAAATGTAAACCAGAAATCCCACATCCTTTGTTTTTATTTTTCCAAACCTTTTATTTTCCCTCTTGTTAATAGGTAAATAAAACCTTTCAGATGGGAAGCTTTAACAATTTCATGAAGGTATTCATTGTTTCTGATCAGAGATAGGGCAGCAATCACATCGAGGTGTCGAGGAAAGAATTAAATGGAGGTGTTGAACAGGTGGCATTGCATTGAGTGGCTGGATGGTATTCGGACACGTGAGCTCAGGCTCAGCTCCCAGTGGAGGCATCTAAATTCAATGTCACATGAGCTTGGTGACCAGACTTTCACTGTTATCAGAGTTATTTATTATGTCATTGAACAGAACAAACACAGGTGTCTTGTTTGAGGAAAAAAGTCATCCGAAAACTCCATGCATGATATTGTCTAGTGCCTTGATTCAGCTGTTCTGGAAGAACAACTGGAGGCCAGTGGGACACTGCTGGGTGTACTCCTTGACTCTTGTGCATGAGTGTTTCAGCAAAAGTACTGAACCCTTAAATTCCACAGAAAACCAGCTCACATGCCGAGGTTTAAATAGGTTTCCTGTTTTCAGGAACTGATTCATACCTGTAAGTGGCTTTTCTGGCTACGAGAATACTTGATGAGAAATAAGGCTCAGCTAAATGGCTACAGGTATGTCCAGTGTGCGGTGGGGAAAGCCTCCTGCCATCTGACACGGATCCTGGGGGAGTACTGACCCCTCCGTTCCCTACTGGCATTGAGTATAAGGGAGAACTGCTACCAGGAATCAAGCGGATAATGAGGCTAAACAAAGCCATACGGTGAGCACAAGGACAGCTCCTGCCTCTTGCAGTTCCCGAGAAATCTTCAGGGTCTGGGAAGAGGAACAGGCATAAAGCTCAGGCTCAGCAGAGGTACCACAGAGGCTCTGCAGTGGTTCCCCTCTCCTGTGCTGGCTGGCTGAAGGTCGTTGCAAGTGTACATTTTGCAAGAAATGCCTTCAGCTTCTGCTCTCTCAGCAGTAGATGGCACTCGGCAGTTAGCAAGAACCACGGCTGTTTATGGCATTTTTGATCAGTGAGTAGACTGTTTCTGTGCTCAGTGCTATGCACTTTTTATGTCTTAAGATCACATTTTCACAGATTCTACCACTCTTTCAAAATTTTCTTAGTTATAAAGAATGAATGATACAACAAGAAGCTGGCAGATCTGACAAAGAGCCTCAGTAATAGTAGGCATTAAGATTCTTTAATTGGAATTATAAATATGGCCTGCAATGTCAGTTTTCTCTGTGAAAACTCTGATCCAATCTTGATTTGCCTTAATTTTGTTTGTAGCCATAGTTTCAGATCAAGCTCTTCAGCACTATTCTGAGCCGAAAAGGACATCTTGAGGCTATCGACAGGATACATTTTCTAGTTTAATAGAGTATAAGGGAAAATGCCTTATGAAGAATGAGAACGGGAAAGGAAAAGGTGACAGTGGGAGACTCCCAGGAATTCCTGATCCCATGAATAATGTGAATCTATCACAGGCAATCAGGAGGGGGAGCAGACATGATATCTCTTTTGAGAAAAGACAGGTATTACAATCTCACCTGTAATGCTACAGCTTTTCCCCTCAGGTCAAAGTAGCTAATCCCTCTGCTGCATGTCTCATTCCCTTTGTAACTGTGTGATTGTTAGAGAAAAGCAAGGGGAGAGCTGATAAGGTACTTTTAGCTCTTGTAAGAAAAACATTTATGGACCAGGATTAAGATTTTTTGATGGAATCAAGATAAAGTATATCAAAACCCCAAAAGAGGTACAAGAAGACCAAAAGGAGCAGATCCTTCTATTTGTGTCCAACACACCAGGTACAAAGGGCTGATTAGACTGTTTTGCAGGGCACTCTTAATGTCTTCTTTTGCTTATGCTTGCTGGGTCTGGCTCCTCCCTTCTTCTTGTATAAAAGAGAGATGAGCAACAAGCAACCTTAGTTTGGAAGGAATGCACTCTGCCACAGTTATTAACTGCTTTTAAAAATAGAATCGCAGCATTCATGAGAGAAGGAAAATCTGTAGCTGTCTGTGTTTGGATTGCACTCACACCTTTAATTACGGTGTCACGCAAAATTGTAATCTCAAAATTAATTCAAATTGAGTTGGAAAGGGAAACTTGTCATGCAGATTAAAAGCTGACTGCAATGTCATAATCAAAGGGTGATAGTAAATATGGATGTGTCTCATTCAGACCCAAAGGCTCAGGGTGATTCTGCGGACTGATAGAGTTTAACAACTTAGTGAATAATCTAAAGTGAGAAGCAAAGGTTGCCGTCGTCTCTTGGCTGAAACTCGGGACTGGAACAGAGTCTCTAAAACATGAGGCTGATACACAGCCTGAAATGTTGATTGGGGCTGGAAAACAACTTATGTTCCGCAAATTGAAGTACCAGGGGAGTTTTTTATCTTCCATGCAGCAATGGGTGACATTGATAGTATGAATACAATTGAGATATGTGGGTACCGGGAATAAATGGAAACACCCAGAAAGACAAAGGGAAAAAGGCAAACGGTAATAACAACCTGACCTCAAATCTCAGAAAAATAAAAGAGGTACTCATGGGGAGTGTGTGCGTTTGTTCAGGTTTTTTCTTTTTCTTTTTTTTTGTTATATCTTTTGGTTGGATCAGGTTAGGAAAACAACAAAATACTGTTCAGAATAAGACACTGAGGAAGAGGATGGGTGCAATTTAAAAAGCATGTTCAGTGGGACAGTGAAATGTAGGAGCACTACAGCTGAAAGGGAGCAATGGATGATGGCAAACAGCAAAACTGCTTATCTGAGGGCTTCTGAAACCATCTTGTCATGCTACTGCTGTGAAGAATCAAATCATCACTGGGAAACAATGCCCTCAATAATATTTTATTGAAATAAACATGCAAACTAAAACTTTGGAAATATGAAAAACTTACATAATGTATTTTATACATGTGCTTACCACTCTTGTGCTTATCACAATAGTCTCCAGATACAGAGGCCTGCCACAGATACAGTCTCCAGCTGTATCTTTCAGGCACCACATAATGTCTTGTTTCTCAGAGGCCCAAGGAGTTGCTCTCTGAGCAATGATGAAACCTGGTTTTAGTGTCTGTCTTCACTGCAGATGCCACATTGAAGGGTGATATTAGCCACTCCCTCAATTCCTTTTCAAGCCTGCTCATCTGTCTATCTAGAAATGCCTCCCGCCCAAACCTCACCTTTATAGGAATGGAGTAGAGCTGTGATCTCTTCCCCTCTGGCCAGTTTATTTCAAACAAATTCAGAAGTTTTCACTTAAACACAGACTGTAGAATTGTGTAAACCTTTTTTTTTTCTGAGGTAAGAAGGCAGAAGTACAAGTAGATCACGTCTATGTAGCCTTTGTTTGGTTTGCAGCATGGACAGAGTTTGTTTACGAATGCCTTCAAAATGCACTGAAAATTCAGAACTCATGCAGAGCCAAGGAGTATGACAGAGGTCTGTTCGGTCAGAGACCTGACTGATCGGTGTTACTTAACCTGAGCTGCAACAAAACATGGCAGCTCTTTCCTACTGGTGTATGCCTAAGCCCTTTAAAAATTGAGTTCTCCAAAGGTGCTATAAACTGTAGAATAATCTTGTATAAAATAGTGGAGGAGCCATTGCTTGAAAATGTGTTAAAGGGAAGAGTATTAGGAGATACTAATTTCAGAATGTCTGAACATGAGGCGTTTGTAAGCAGGCTCTTAGGTTATTCCTAAAAGAACAATTATTTTCTTCCAATTATTTTGCAACTTGCAGATACACAGGCCAGAGCAAATGTAGCACTGCACTGTAAACCCAGCAGACTAAGTCTGGACTTGCCTCTGTACTCTTGCCCACAGTATCTTCCCTTTAGCCAAGAGAAAAGGGGAGACTGGGTGATTAAGGATGGTTGTGAGGTGGCACTGGGCACAATGAATGCTGTAGCTGTTCCTCACGGGAGCTGAGCTCCAGGCCACAGGCTGCTGCCACCAGGGCAGAGATTATGGGAGCTGCTTCTCCAGATGCTGGTGGTGTGGTGGCACTGAGCCAGCATGTCCCGCATTCACCTGTGCTTGCTGTGCAGATGGATGATTCAGAAAAGCCCAAGAAAGCCCTCTTCTCCCTGCCACAATATCCCAAGGGGTTAAATAAATCTAATATCAAACTGTTGAACAAGTCTTGAAATGGTGGCCTGCCTTCTCCCGCTAAATAGATTTACAGATAAGTACCGTTTCCTTTGCAAATCAAACTCCTTGACACTAAGCAAAGTAATTGTAGTGGGTCTTCTGGGAATTAAATGTATTTACTGCTGATGTTTTTAAAATAGTTGTTTACAGGGCGTCAGATAGTAAGGCTGTGTATGATTCATAGCAAATGGCAGCAGGCCAGAATTTTAAGCTCTCCTTGCATGGTGACTTGCCTACCAGCTTGGTTGGATGGAAGGAGAATATTTAGCTTTCTGCTGTAAATATATTTTACGATTAGCACTCTTAAAACAGAAAATGGGAAATGCAGCATAGCAAGCTCTGTTAACATTTATATAAACACCATTAATCAAGAGCCTTCTGTATTGTAGTCTCCTTGCACTTGTGTTCCCAATTGACCATTCTTTTCATGTTAGAAAACATTTTCTGTTACAACATCTTCCCTATTTTTTTTTAAATGGTTATGGTTTGAATTCCATTTTGATGATGGTGATAGACATCTGGGACATTTTGAAATACATACAACCAGTTACTTCATTATTCACTGCACTGTAATTGCCTAGAAATGAATGGAGGATTCTGCTGTACTGGCCATTGCGCAGCTGATGTAGAACCTGATTAAACCTGCTAATGTGATGCATCCATGCCTGGACAGCTGCTCTGAATTTTTTTGTGTCCTTATAGAAACTGCTCATGCACAGGGTGGCAGCTCTTTTGAGTAGTTTAGACAAGAAAGGCAAAACTAATTTTTTGTAGGCCATTTATTTCACCTATTGGAATGAAAGATGTCTTCTGCACGTGGAAAATAATGCCACATATTCTTTGTAGAACTACTTAGCTATTTCCAAGAATGCCTTCTATCTTCAAATCAGATCAACAATGGTAGAGGTGGTCTAGGAAGGTCTGAGAGAAGGTATCTGTCCCTGCTTCCTGGTCAGTGGCATCATCAAGGGACCAGGAAAGCGGGGGTGGAGAAACTGGGGTAGGTATCCTAAGCTTTCCTATAGACAAAATCTACTTTACATATTCTTCCTTTACTTTACTTCTATAGCTAGAAGAGAGACACTGGATCTATGTCCTGTTCCATGCTCAGGATAAGTTTTTTCATCTTGCCAACCTTTCAAAATACGTGTACGCTTGAGTGGGCATTGGACAGCTCTGGGATGAGAGACGAATTGTTCTCTTGATAGACGGGTCATCTACTGTTGGGGTGACTCGGCCCTCGGAGGGGCTGAGGAGCCCTGGGATACATCAAACTCTTCCCATACAATGGTGGGAACACCCTAAGGAAGAGGACCCAGGTTCTGGTTAGGGTGATCTCCCAACAACCCCCTGTTTCTATATCCCCGATGCATATATTTCCCCCTATGTTGAATATTTATTCCCTCGTTTCCTATGCATTAAGTTCTGGAACCTTCGTCTTTATTCAATGTTCTATTGGTTTATCCTTCCCTAATCCCTCCTCCCTCCTTTCCTATTGGTTACCCTGGTTGTCCCTCAGATGTCTTACTGTACTGTGATTGGCTGGTTTGTTCCCCTTATAAACCCAGACCCTCAAATGTCTAACTGTCTTCGTCCCTGGACCCTCCACAATAAACCATCTTGCTGGAACCCATACGAAGACCCTTCCCTCCTCCTTTGCCTCCGGCGCTATCCCACCAAACATCTGAGAGCTCCCTTTCCCACTCGGGAAGGACTGCACAGCTCAGAACAGCAGCCAGCTCCTGACAGCAGTGGCCAGTTCAGGTGGCCAGGGACGCTGCAGGACAGCCGCAGATTCCCTTTGAGAGGGTGGCTCGAGGGAAGCGACGCGGCGATCTACAATACTTTTATGAATTAACTCTCTTTCTCCCACAACATGCATACACATGCACAAAGAGACAAACACACATTCACTCAATTTCTGCAGCTATTTCCAAAATCTTTTTGTCTAGATGTTGTTCTTTGCATCCTGCACAGAACTTCCTTATTCAGCCTTCTGAGATGAAAATACCTCCATGAAAGCAGAAATAGATTTAACTAAATTTTGCATTAAAATTTCTACTGCAAATCAGAGCTGTGGTTTGTGCTTGGATAATGATAATTTCTGACCTCAAGACAGACTTGTAGATCTCCAAAGCCTACATCACTCTAACAAAATCAGCCTACTATGGGCTATGCTGGAACTCAGAATAATGACAACATTTATCCAAAAAGCATTCAATGAAATGTTTGGTATGTCATTCTGTTTAACAGTTACAATTAGCAGAAGTTCATTGGTTTGCTTTTTGTTTTTTCCTAATGAAAAACATGCAGAAAGACAGCTTTAAAACTGGTACATAAAACACTAAGGGATTCCTTTCCCTTAAGAAGAAGGGATACTTCATGGGCTAGTTTTTCTGCTATTGTACTTATAAATCTCAGAGTAATGAAAATTTTTTTTTTCATTAAATTAATTAATTCCCACGTTTTTTTCTCTTTTCATCTCTCATCCCAATTATTATTTTCTTTTTGTAATGCTCTCGTTAAGTACTTACAATCCTGCTGTAATCTGTTGCCACAGCATTTGCACAGCTGAAAAGAAAACATTACTGAATTGTCAGCATGTTTTCAACTTCATTAAAGTTGACAACCTGGAAATCAGCTGTACAGACTGTATTACTACAGCTACAGGGAAATCTGAGCTATTTTCCTGCCATTAAATCATCTTAACAGCAAGCAGCATACTCCAGAGTCAAGTTGCTCTGCTCACACTTTCATGTTTCCTAAATAAGTTGCTTTGAGAGAATTTGGAATTTGTCTCATCCATCTCTCTGGAAAAAAAGCTGCTCCTTAATCACTGTTTGAACTAGTGATAGATTGTCAGTGTAGCTGTGATAAGTTTACCGAGGACAACTGGTTTTGAGATTAAGTTTGAGCTGCTCTTACACTGATTTTAAGAACTGAAATTTTTAAGGAACCAAGACGCCTGTTCAAAGACAACTGACTTTGCCTAATGCTGCTTAAACTACATCTTCTTTTCACTAAATTGTGTTCTTTTGGAAATGTCATTGGCACACAAGCAGGTTGTTCTGATTTTTTCATAATTTGCCAGTTCAAACCATACTGCTTCCTTACAGGAATGTTTTGAAAGAGTGCAGACACTAAACTTGGCACAAATGAAAGGCAGTACAGTCAAGGAGAATTCTTTTCCTTGAAAAAGGAAGAAGAAACTAATTAGTAATGCATGACTAGACCTTCAGGATTAGTACAAAAGTATTTCAGGATTTGGTAGAAGAAAATAAATTACTTGATGCTAAGTTTGCAGCTGTCCATGCAAAGTTTGGAGGTTAGTATGGGAGAAAGTAGAAAGATGCTACTGGGAGAAAAGTCTAATTAGAGTTCATGAAGACAAGCAGAATTGAACCATGGGAAAAGAGACAAATTGCTTCTC
Organism: Mohoua ochrocephala; assembly: GCA_013398855.1. Taxonomy (NCBI): domain Eukaryota; kingdom Metazoa; phylum Chordata; class Aves; order Passeriformes; family Acanthizidae; genus Mohoua; species Mohoua ochrocephala. Next base: position 103,614 of record VZTA01010597.1, on the reverse strand, counting down.
AGACGCAGGCAAGGTGATATTTTCTATAGGAAATAGGAAACAATCTGAAAGTGATGCAAAGGAACTTCATGGAACAATTTTAGAGACAGAGACGAAGAGATATGCAAAATAAATGGTTCTTGGGCATCAGATGAATTTAAATTGAGAAATGTGTATAGAAGGAACAAAATGACGGCAGCTGCAGTAGTCAGATGAAACTTCTCTAGGAGAAAAATGAACAATTTCAGACAGGGGAGGACACAATAAGGGTGAACAAAGACAGGAAAGGAGCCAAAAATTGCTTCCTGGGTCAAAAGAATCATTCATGATATATATGTGATGGAAAGCCATATAGCCAGAAATAAATTTAAAAAAAAGAAAAAAAAAAGTATGAAGGCGACACCAAGGTACAAAAAGCAGTTGAAGGAAAGCATGTGGCAGAGCACAATCACAGGAAGCCTGTAGTGTCTGCTAGACCACATTATTCAAAGGAAAATGCCCCAAGCAGGACTTCTTGCCAAACAGGTGATGTTCTAAGACCAGATAAATTTGCTGTAGGCTAGAGGCCTCACATTTTTTTCATCAAAAGTCCCCAGGTAGAAGGCATATAAATGCATATATCAACAGCAAGCATCTGACACATTGTGTGAGCGTCGTGCCGTGGCCGTGCCTGCACTGGTTGCCCGGATTTGCGGTGCATGTGCAGATTAGTCGGACAGCACGTGCCCAGTGGGGAGCTTAATGCACTTTTGTTATGTTGGACTTGCTCTAAGGGAGAGACAGCTACTCAGTGAGAGGGCAGTGGCCATTTTTCTATGATTTCAGGATATCTGCTAGCCTGAACTCATCTTTTTCTGGAAGGTGGAAAAGGCGGAATAGAGGAGGAAATCTGTGCCAGTGTTGTTGGATAAAGATATTAATGAAATGTGTAAGAGCAAAGGCTTCTGCACAGAATAGGCAGAGAGAAAAATACAGTTCAGGTCCTTGCAGGAAGGGATGGAAGATTTAGCAATAGTGCAGCCACTTTCACTTTTGCTGCAATGCAGTTTGAGAAAATGTATGTGGGCCTCATGGTTACGTTACCTGAACTGCCCTGCCAGCACAGGCAGAACAACTCGGAATGTTGAATCTAAGCCACAACATCCGTATAGTTTTTGTCAGCAAGGCTGATAATGTCATGAAGGCCTACTGGGGAAATGCAGGTTTAGATGTAGGCATTTGGACAAGTCTTGATGCCTGTGTGATAGCTGTGACAACAAAGCCACTCCTAAGAGTATTTGTCTTAGTTTCAGGAAGCATGATAACAATTTTATAGTCTATGGGATGCCCTTAGAAGTTGCCTTGCAGCAGAAAAGATTGAGGAAGCTTTTCTTGGTGTGTTTAAGGGCCTGATGCCTCCCAGACTCCAAGGATTTGGGTTCTTCTAAATGCAGTGTGACGGGGGACAGCAGCAGCACGTGGCTGAGCAGAAGTGAAAAAGGGGAAGCCTCAGCAGCTGGGATTACCAACACCAGTGTGAGATAAGTGAGTATGGGCCTTCTGTAGCTACCAAAATCAAGTATCAGAACTAAGGGTCTCTGCTGAGCCTGAGCTACTGTGCAGCACCCAGTCTTCTCCCTTTTTCTGCTAGATTATGTGATCACACAGGACCTCATCCTTGGGGCAAATGTCTCACTTCTCTTTTCTTCCTCCCTACAGCCCAGCTACAGTCTAACCCGCCTAAAGGACATCATTAACAGGCATGCTTCAGCAATTAAAGTCTGCTTTGGGACACCATGTCACATTGGACAATCTGAAGAAGAAGGAATTGAAGTATACGCTTTTATCTGTCTAGAAGACAACTCTGCCAGAATACACCTTCTCCTATACTCATATAGCACAAGTCCAGAAAGGGTACAGTGAAATATTAGGTGGAATAGAAGTCCTTGCTGTTGACAATCTAGTATATAGAGACACTCAACAAAAACCTAATGGCATAACTCATAAGATGGAGTGCCACCTAAAACTGAATCACAGCAAAATAAAAGTAGGTGCTGTGTGAATAACTTTGGTCAGACCTTAGAAAGAAATACCTCTGAACCTGTTCAAACAAAGTAAAGACAATAAAACATTCTCAAATCTCTGACTTCTTGGTGGAAAAATCAGAATCCATAATAAACACTATGGTTTACCTATTAACAGATTTATGCAGATCCTTATTGTGAAACCCAAAATAAAAAGCACATCTTACTGGGAAAATTCGATGAGAACTTTGAGAATACAAGGACTGTATCATTTAAAAACCACAATAAGTGGCAGCAACAAACTCATTGGATGTGTTCCAGGGTATGTTCCTAGAAATTCAGGTCACAACACTGGAAAGGTAGATAAGCTGTAAATAGTGGCTGAAGCAGTATTTTACAGGAGACACTTTGGGGGCATGAGGATTGAGAGTGTAGAACTATCACAGGAAAATTATACTCAAATAGAAAAGAATTTACCACTGTCACTGGATGTCAGCACATACTGTGCAGTATAGCTGAAATAGATTACAAACCTTAGGGGATATTTTTTGACAAATCTTAAGCTTCTGCACCATCTAGACTTCGCACATGATCATAAACCTACAAAGGCATGACTTCAAAGTGAAATACAAGCCCAGAAGAGAAATTCCTGTAGCAACATGAACTGGTGTCTGCAAAAAAAAAAAAGCTGCAGAAATTCTAAAGAAAAATAGAGAGCATTAATATGATGAGTCTTTTAAAGGAATAGGTCAGGATGACTTGTCCAAAACCAAGTTCTTCTGTCCTATCAAGACCTCAGGAGTGTGAAAAAACAAAGCTTGAAAATGAATGTAAAGAAAGCAGTGACACTGAAGAAAAGTCCTTCCAGACATCTGCAAAGATTTATGGATCTGACAATGATGTTATGGGAAGTCTGGGGATCAAACACACTTCACCAGTTTCAAATGTGCATGAAAGACAAGATATGGTTAGGATATGCTGATGATTTGTATCTTTTAGAATTTTTTTTTTCCTATGGCAATAATATGTGTCTAACAGCATCTGAAGCATTTGAATAAGTTGATCTGCATTAGTGAATTAATGGATACTTCCATTATGAAAACTGCTAGAGGCAGAAGCAGAGGCTCTTATACTAACAGATGATGTACTTTTGAGAGCCCAGGAGCAATGGATAACTGATCTAGAGGATATCCTTAGCCTGCTTATTGTTACAAAAATATGTTTGAGGCAGCTCCAATAGACAATGCACTGATGATCTCTGGACTGGGTGACACAAAGGCGATGTTAATGAGCTAAAGGAGCAATAACAACCTCACTTCACACAATAAACCACAGGGCATATTTGAAAAATTTCCGAGGAGTAGTGTTTGGTTTGCGTGCAGGCACACGCAGACCAACAGGGGTAGAGCCACTGGGCTCACCANGAGCAATAACAACCTCACTTCACACAATAAACCACAGGGCATATTTGAAAAATTTCCGAGGAGTAGTGTTTGGTTTGCGTGCAGGCACACGCAGACCAACAGGGGTAGAGCCACTGGCTCTGCTCACCGTCCCTGGGGCTGGCTGAAGGGTACACAGCTCCACCAGCACATTCTGATACTGTTCAAGGTGGTCAAGTGTGCTACCTCTTTGTTTTATATAAAACACACTTCTGGAGTCAAATATTTTATCTTCACAGGCAAGCAGAAAGTGCAAAGCTGTAACCCCTGTGAAAAGACTGTGTTTTCCTTCCCAAAAATCTCACGCCAGGGTGAAATAAAACAGCTGAGTGAACAGAGGGGGGAAAAAAAGTAGAAATACTACTTGTGATAAAAGTGCCAGTATACAAAATTCCTTCCAAAAGAGGATTATAAAAAACAGTGCCACTCCAGTGACATAACTGAACGCCCTGGGCTGGGTGTTTCTGAGCCAAACGAGGGGCTCTTCTCTGTGTGAAATCACAGATGCTTAAGACCCACGTGTATCTATATGAGTGCGGGAGGTGTTGACCACACAGGCTCTGTTACAGGTGGAAGGTGATTCCCATCAAGCCATCTACCCCTGGGAGAAAACAAGCAACACAGCTCACAGCCTTGTTTAACCTGTGACAGTACATAAGAATGTGCAGAACAGACCATGATACAGATGTGGGAGAAAATCCAAACTTAAAAATTAGAGGACTTTTACAGCATCTGCTGAGGTGTCTCCCCTCTGGCTTAACCATAATAATTCCTAGCATCCTTATCCTGATTCAGAGCCTGTGGTTTCCTTGAGCTTCGTCTTCCCTATGAAAACATGTATACAGAGCTTCTGGGCAGAGACCCCAGAGATGCATTCACTCACAACATTTACTCTACACAGTGAGCTTCCTAATTGCAATGTCCTATGCCTGAGCTTGTATACCCCATGGAAAGAGTGAACTTCACTGTCACACAGACTCAAATGGAAGATGTGCCCACCTGCATCTGGGTAGGAAGTGGGGGAACTAACTCGTGGTTTGCTCTTGTAGAAACTGACCAGGATCTCTCTTGGCATGAAATATTCTCACCTGTGTCTCCACCTGATCTGAAACTCCTTCACTCTCTAGGGCTCTTCCTCTACCATGCACTTGCCTTCCTTTTTTAGCTCTTGACGAGCTTGTGATACCCTTCATAAGAAAGAAGTAGAACAGCGCCAATCACCTCCTCAGGGTGTTTAGGAGAGTTCATCCTACACAGGAGCTCAAGATCTAGCAATTCACTGTGATAAGGTCCTCCAAATCTCTCCAGACACCTTACTGTCTTATACCTTGAATTGTTTCCCATCGCCATTTATGCATTCAAGGCAGGTACTGAGCTGCATGCTGATTTAAGTATTCTACAAGCTGTGATTCTGGAACAGTATGTTTTTCAATTTTGTATGCTTAATCTTATGTAACAGAGAAGTATATAGACACTGAGTTTGTGAGAAAGGCTATGCTTGCCTTGCATGAAAAGTTCTGTTTACTGGCTGACAAGGATGGCTGAGGCAGCTCAGCAAGAAGCCACATTTGCCTGAGTCACAGAATGGCTGCGGTAGGAAGGCACCTCTGGAGATGGGCTACTCCAACTCGTGGCTGAGAAGGGACACTAAGCAGGTTGCCCAGGGCTGTTTCTCATTTGGTTTCTGAAATCCCTTTACACATCAGAGGTCGATATTGAGACAGCCTTTCATCGACAAGAAACTTTAGGGCTGGTATCACTATTTTCAATTACGTGCCAAAACTGCAAATGATGGGATGAAAGAATCATGCACTTCCAGTCCAAGGGATTCTTCGCAAATAAAAAGACATGGGAACGTATTTTTTACGTCAGCTTACAGTCTTCTTTGGAAAGACAACACCCAAGAGAGTGATCTGCCTAAGGAATTAGGCCCTAATTCTGATAAGTGTTTCCTGTCAGCTTTGCCAGCTGAGCAAATCGAACAACAGAGCGCAGGCTCAGCCAGCACATGAAGCAGTTTCAAGGTGTGCTACCATTTCATTTCTTTGTACTGAGTCCCAAAGACAACAAATAGTTCCTGACTTTTTTCCATCTTTTTTAGAGAAAATGTCTCCTCTTTAAGTTTTCTTCCATTTCAGAAGCTATTTCAGGCTGGCCTCATAAATATTAAACATTTTCCTCTTCAGGTTTTGAAAGGTCCCTGGAAGATGCTGGTTGCACCTAGGGCACTTCTCTACTAACCAAAAAGAACAGGTAGCAGGGGCTACCAAGCTGGTGGCTAGAAATATCCCCTGCTCTCAGCCAAACACAGGGATCAAGCAGTGGGGACAGGTGTAGATGGGCTGGAAGCCGAGTGCTGTACTGACTCTCACACCTGACTACTAGCTGGCAGCATGACTCACTGGTGTGACTCAGACCTGCAAACCCATCATGGATGTGCAAAGACTGCAAATTCCTTGGGGAGAGAATGCCCCAAACTCTCGGGTGCTGCATTAGGGCTCTCCAACTCCCCACCTAGTCTGTGCCACTGGAGTTCATCTGCAGCATCTGCAGATCTCGTGTGACAGAATGCAGTTGTATTGCAGCAGTGCCAGACATTACATACCTGTGACACAACTTTTTCAAGAGAAGAATTGTAAGCAACCCTTAAGTAATGCTTCTTGGTCTCAATCAGCATGTGCCAAGCCTGAGTTCCTGGTAAAAGAAGGTTTTAAAAGTTTTCATTAATTTGAAATCCTGTTGCACTTCTTTCAAGCTAATCTGATCCTAGATCAGTCGTTCCAGAAGCCAGTGCAGTAGGACAGCACTGTCAGCTGTCACAGGCAAGCGAAATTGGAAGAAGACCTTTGTTCTGAGTCTGTCATTGCATGGGTTAGTAATTTGTTCCTATGCAACACTGTTGATTTCCATTCGATTCAGAACAAAGCCTGACACTAATCTGGATGGAAGTTAAGGTGAAGTTAGGCTGCTCAAGATGAGGAAAAAAAAGAGAAAAGACTCTGGACTTTTCACTCAGACAGCAATTAAATGACTTGGTACCTGATGTTTAGTGGTACCTGCTACCTAGGAAAAGCAAATACTGTATATGCAGTAAAAAAAAGTTGAGGGATTCGGAAGTTGCTTATTTAAATTTTGATTCTGCAAAAGCTGTCAGGTCTTCTTTGAGAAACAAAAAAAAAATCCTATTGTTGTAAATCAGTTTAGTCTCCCTATCTCCCGTTTTACTTCCCCATACCACACTACAGCTGCTGTACATACTACCAGATACCTTGAAACCATCCTCTCCAGGCCACCAGAGTACATGTACCATGCACACCTCATGCCCCTAGATTTAGGTCCCATTGCCAAGCCTGTGGGTAACCCAGACCTCCTCACAGATTTTTCCCTCTTTAACAGAAAGTGTCAGCAGCAAACCACCCTTGTGCTGGTAGCATTTCTGCAGACAGCTGTGCACAAAAGCCAAAGCCTGACAGTTACCATGGGATTATCTCATTAAGCTTTTACTGAATATACTGCATTCTTCAATGTCTGTTAATATCTTTGCTACTCTTCTCCCTCTCCTCCTCTTCTCTTGCCCTCTGTGCAGGAACGTGAATTGTGTCAAACCCCGGCAATGGTAAGGGAGCTGCTGTGCTGTCACCCAGCAGTGTGGTTGCACGGTCGCATTTGGCTTGAAAAATCCTGTCTTTCAAACCCTCTCCAAAAAGGCATTGCTGTGTATTTTGGAAAAAATAAATCAGCTACTGCACCTGTTGTTATTTATGAATAATAATAAAAAGCTCTGAAGAAGGAGGGTACTTAACCTGCTCTCCTGCTGAGAATTGGATCAGGTTCTTGTTTTTCCTAAGCCGCCTTTGTGTTCTTTGGCAAGTGCAGGAGTCTTCAGATGGGTGTGTTTTACACTGTCGCTCCCATGAAGGCCTATTTACACTTCCAGAGAGATATGAGAGGGTCCCAGCAGCAAAGATGGTTATTATTTCACGAGAAGCAGTCTTTTCTGGTTTGCACATATGTCCTGTGTGCCCAGGCTTGCAGGAATGGTCCCTAGGGAAGACTTGGCTCTATGGAAATATTAACTGCGTCTTGCGTCTCAGCAGAAAGATTTCTGTCCCTTTGGATTCAACAAAGAACATGGCATAACCCAGCATACCCAAACCCCCAGGGAGGCTGGTGCCACATTTTAATGCACACCCTTTTTTACTTAAGGGGTTTTCTTCCCCCTTAGCTCCTCAGGTAAAGGAGCCTGAGTGACAGATTTTCCCCACCGTCGTCCAAATCTCCAGTATACTCCAGATCTGTCAAGAAGATTGTCAGCTATTGTGCTGCTCGCCTGCTACGGACGTGCCTGTTTGGAGACAGCTGCTAGCCTGGGTCAGGCTGCCTGCACTGGCCCCAGGTGTTCCGTGGGCTGCGGCACAAAGCTGCTGCTGCTGCCGTAAGCCCGCAGTAGGTTTTAGAGAGCTGGGAAGGGAATTATGGTGACTTGCTGCTGGCACATTCCTGTTAATGTGTTTACTCACTTTCTTCAGGATCTTATGAGAATTGCCAGTGAATTCACATAACTGACAGGATCTTAGTTATAATTAGTAGCAGCTTCCATTCTGACACATGGGAAGGGCTAACAGCATTTTTCTTAAGGCAGAGTTGTTATGGTCTCCTCCAGAGAGGTACTTAAAAAAGTACATTTTCTAGCAAAAAGCCTCTCCCACTTGTTTAGGACAGATGGGAGAGGAAGGGATTCTGAAGTGATGGAGTTTGAGGGTAAAAAATTATTGTACAAACTGTCACAGAGCGTGGGCCGTCACAAATCAGCTATTTTTGTTATTACTGACATGCATCCATTATATCAGGAACTCAAACAGTATCAGGGTAGGTGTGGATGAAGTTTCTATTTCTCTGTTCATAAAAGCTGTGAAAAAACACAGGGAAGTTAGCAGAGTGTAGTACATGTGGAGACCTGAGACTCAAGGGCTGAATCAAATGACTGAATTTATTTAGCCTGACGAGCAAAGTGTACCTGTCCACAGGGTCTAATCACAAGACACCGATTCTCAAAGGTCCTTTTGTGCCACTTCAGAGGAATTTGAGAAAAAACCCCAAACAGTAGTGGGGCATTCAAAAAGGCCCAAGAAGCTGAATACCCAAGAAGAGTTTAAGATCTGCTGACTTTCAGTGAAACTGGGGATCTGATTTGAGGGTAACTCTCCTCACAGACACCACAGAAATGAAGTGGCTGAAGGAATGGCGTGGGCTGCTGAGTCCAGTTCTTTACAACTGCAAGCACCCCCATAATGTTTGAGAAGGCCCAGCCTGAGGGGCCCTTCACGATCAGTATTTCCTCAGAAAGTCCCTTTCCTATACATGCCTGCAGGTCCTTCTAGGAATCTGCCTGGTCTCTTTCTCCAGATTCTGTTACGGACTATACAGATGAAAAGCAAATAATTCAGGGACAAAAACTGAATGATGAACTTCCTTTTCACAAACCTGGGGCCCTTAAGAGTGCAAATGCCAGCAAAGGCGATGGGACTGGGGGGTGATCTAGGACGGTGACCATTCAGCCATTTAAGTAGAATTTAACAACCTGAGATCAACGGAGCTTCTGGCCATAATTGTATGACTTGCAGGACTGAGGAGCTTTTTTCGCAGTGTAAGTGGTTTATAGGCCTGAGCTTGGGGACAGTGTTTGAGGTTGATCCTGATGGTTAACTTAACAGTATGCTGGTGTTGTAGAATACTTTCATGTCAATTTTTTTCTGCTATTTCCTTTGATTTTTCTGAATGTAATAGGTACTTCTAAACGTGAAAGGTTCCCCACTGATACAAGGGATTTTAAAATAATAAGTAAAGGAAGTATTTACATCAATAAGCATTAATAAAAGTAATGACACTAAATAACTGTGCATGTGACTCAGGATGTCTTTACATCAATAAAGGAGGCTTGAATATGTTCAAATTCAAACAGTGGATTATTTTTTTTTCACCTATAGTTTATTTTTCAGAAGTACACCTGAACTATAACTTTCCTAATGCAAAAAAATCGGAGTGTTGTCCCTGCTTGCCAAAACTGCCTCCTCTAATTGGCCTTGCTCTTTAGTAAGTGCAAAGCGAAGCAAGGTGGGGCTTCGCCATCTCATATGTAAAAAGCTGCAGCCAATCAAAAGTCTGACTTCTCTTATGAGAAAGATATGATCTGATTTAAAACAGAGACTTTGGAAGTGATTCCTACAGATGCAGACTTGTTTTACCTGCTGGTGGCAGGAGGATGTGACCTCTTGGATGTTACCAGTGGTCAGCTCTGGATGCTACTGGTGATGGAGCCAACACAGGGAGTGGGAGTGTTTGGGGCTCTGGCAGAAGCTGGGAGCAGGGACGTAGATGTTGCTGCCCTTCCTGGTTTCCCTTAACTGAAGGATTCTCAACTCCATTTGTGCCTAGGTTTGTCCCTGCTCAGGTGGCACAGCACCACTGGCACACTGGATGCTATTCCACTAAGGATGTAGAGACCCTACTTATTTTTAATTGGCACTCACCAGTGGTTCAGTTCAATAACTCCATGTGCCCATGAGAACTGAGATGGTCAGGGGGCAACAGTGTCACATGTTCAGGTGTGAGAAGGACAAGCTGAAGGGAACAGGCCTGAAGGAGCAATGCTAGTTTCTCACCTACATCCTTTCATGGAGAAGAATATGGGTTGTACACATCAGTGACTGTCAGGGTAGGAGTCTCACTCGTACAGAGTTCTGTCAGGAACTACATTTCAGGCTGTAAATTAATGAACAAGAAGCGTTTTTGCACAGGAGAAACTCCAGACTGAGAAATGCCTTTGGCAAAAGTATTGGATTTCCAGAAGTACTGGATATTATTAGCCCATCTTTTGAGGTGGTGCTTTATCTTTCTGTTTATGTTCAAAAATTTCCCTGCTGTTGAATTAGTTTGCTCAATGGAAATCTTATCAAGTCTGAGGAGTTCTGTGCAATTGAGCAAGAAGCTAGAAGGATGTGAAATACTTACACTGAGAATTCTGGGTTACAACTAATATTTAACATGTTTATATTTATAAATATAAAGGGAAAAGAGGTTATGTAGCAGACTCCTACTACCACAGTGGCCAAACAGCTATGCAAATATCTTTTGATTTCTCCTTAATACTCATGTTTTGCAGACAGTCCCCTAGGGTGTTAATCCCCTGGGTGATAGTCATTCACATGAAATGAAATACACGGAGGAGTGGGAATGATAGAAAGATTTTACTGGCACAAATGTGGCAATGAGCAAGTTATATGGATCAGCACAAATGAGTACAGATAAAATTTTTATATCACCAGACCATGTATTTTGCAAATGCTGAGCATGAAAAGGGAAAAAAAAATCTCAAGTTTTGTAGAGCATTTAAAAATTAGTCAGGATAATGGCTGTGGGTTTTTGTTTTTCAAGCAAAGCAAATATTCGGGCATCTTGACTGCAAAGTATGAGATCTTGAAATCTCATTGAAACAAACAGCAAGATTCCCACTGGCCTTAATGGAGCTGGGATTTCATCCAAGTAGCCAACTATAGGACACTCAAATAAGGGAAAGATAATAACCAATACATTTTAGAAACTGATGGGTTTTTTTCCTCTCTTAATAGGCAGACCTCTTATTTTCACTCCAAAGGTTAATTCTGAGACTCCCTCAGACCAACAAGAATGGTTTTTGCATCCTCTTGAGATGCTAGGAGTATTTCCAACAGGGAAGAAAAATGTAGCTTGAATGAGAAGCAAATCATAGAATCAGAGAATAGTTGAGGCTGGGAGGTGCATCTGGTAATCACTGAGTCCAGCAACCCTACTCATGCAGGGCCACCTACAGAATGCTGCCGAGGACCACGTCCAGTCAAGGTTTGACTGTTTCCAAGGATGCAGACCCCACAACCTCCCTGGGCAATCTGTGCCAGTGCTTGGTGACTCTGAAGGTACAAAAGTGTTTGGTGATGCTCAGAGGGAACCTCCTGTTTTTCAGAGTGTGTCACTGGGTATCACTAAGAGGTGTCTGTCTCCATCTGTCTTTTATAATAGGTTTAATAGGTAGGGTGGAGTTTTCTAAATCCACTGGGGAAGGCTGTCACATGATGAAGGCTGCCAGGGCTCTTGTCACTGGGTCTGTGATCTTTCACTTTTCCTGAGAAGTTTTTCCTAGCAACCTAAAAGGGAAGTAAGAATTTGACCACTGCTGAAGATGCCTGAAAATCACACCCATGCTGCATGTATGCATGCAATGAATACGTTAATCTAAAAAAAAATAATTATTTAGAGGTTCAGTGTTCCTGATAGTTTAAAATAAAAATATTTGCCCAAATGAGACTCAGGACTTTCAAAGAATGGTTTCTTTTTGGTTTCAGTACTTTATCTTTCATAGACCTCTGTTGTGCCCACTATTTGCCATTTTGTAATCTGTGACTTGACCTAATTTAGCCATTTCTATGTATTGACTTTGAAGAACATACTGTGATGGTATTAAAATAGAAAATCATAGAATCATGGAATGGTTTGAGTTGGAAAGGAACTTAAAGATCATCTAGTTCCAAAACCCCTGCCGTGGATAGGGAGACCTTCCACTAGACCAGATTACTGCTACCTGCTGGGATGAACTAAGCAGGAGGGAGCCCGTGTCCCTGTGTGTCCCTGTGTGTCTCTGCTGCCCAGCGTTGCTAGCGAGGTAATGAAATAAATGCACTCTTTGCACTTCGCCTGGGGTTTGATGGTTGCCTTTGGTTACCTGTATGTGTCAATTTACTCACCATCCAACCTGGTCTTGAACACTTCCAGGAATGAGGAATCCATCACTTCTCCAGGCAACCTGTTCCAGTGCCTCACCACCCTCAAAGGAAAGCATTTCTTCCTAACATCTAATCTAAACTGCCCTCTTTCAGTTTTAAAGCCATTCCCCCTTGTCCTATCACTACTTGCCCTTGTAAAAACTTATCTAAACCTATGGAAAACATGGTGAATCTGAGGAACTTCTTAAAACATTCTTGCACTGTTTTCCTGGATTTGAACTGCAAAGTATAAGGAAAAACCAAAGAGGGAACGGTTATTCTATTTAGTGTCAAGAGCGTTCAAAATGTTTTTCATAGTAAGTTTCTGTCTAAAGTTTAAGCAGGTTATGCTAGACAAGAACTTACATCTTTGTCGTGTTGAGCAGACACCGAAAGCAAAGATCAAATGGAAAACACATCTTTATATTAATTATAGATGGCTAGTGTTTCTCAGGACCTGAGGGAAATAAACAAAAGTTCTCAGCTACTGAAAGTTTGGAGTGTACTGCTTTAAATCAGTAAATGTGGACAATTTACATGCCTAACATGCCACACATCAGCATGAAAACATTTGTCAGAAATTGATGAATGAAACAAGAAGAATAATAAAGAAAAATGACAATATATAAACCCTCCAGAGAGCAAAATAAACAATGTAAGTGTTTGGTAAATAAATCCCTGCAGAACTCTTAGAAATGAGTCACTGATTAATTGAATCAATCCATCAACCTTTTGTGATTACATCAATATGCAGTCCCTTTGAGGTTGTTCTTCTTCCATAGCTACTGTTTTAAATGCCTTTAAAATGTAAGTTAGGATATAATACATCTATATGGAGCTATCATAAATTAATTGGATACCCAAATAAGATATAATTGGCTGATTCTTTGACTTAATTCTTATAAGTAATGCTGTAAATAACCATATCACCTTATAACTGCACTCCAAGTTCTTGTTTCCCTGCTCTTTTCCTTTTTCTGATTTTTTTTGTCACCCACTTCTGTAAATAACTGAAATTTAACAGCAGAGTGAGACTGTGAGATCATATTTTTCTTTTTTTTCTTAATTGAAGTATTCTCATTAACTTACTTTATTTATCATGTAAACTCTTTGCAGAAAGGACTGTCTTATTTACTCTGTTCATAGATTGCACAATGCTTGTACATCCAGTAATTGTCAGAAATAATAATTTTTGTGTATCAAATGCCTGTCTAGAAAATAAACACTTGGGACTTTGAATGTTTCAAGACGAGGGATAGGAAAAACTAAGCAGAAAAGGAGAGAGATTCTGTGTGGTTATATATCTCCACCATAAAATATAGTCACATAGCAGGAGTGTGTATGCGTGTATGTATGTGTGACTGAGTGAACCGAGCCAACATTCAGCACAAATGCACACAGATGCATCAATGCTGGGAACCCCATGTAAATTAAAGCAATTGCACCTACTTACGTGCTCTCCTAGGAACAAAATATTCACCTGCACTCATAGGAACCAACTATCGAAATGTCTGCAAGGGGAAAAAAAGCAATCCTGAGACAATTTTGAAGAAAATGAAATGTGAATCTGATCCAGTAAATGTGCTCACAAACTTTTTTTATGAATTTTCTTCTAATTCACCTGTGCCTTTTGTAGCTCTGGATATTTATGACTTTCTGTGTACTCAGTGAACTATAGCTTTAGCAAACGTAATTGCACATGTGAAAATGATTTCTACCAGGGCTTGCTGTGTCTTGTGGCTTCTGTAATGCTGCCAACCTTTCCCATTCTGTTAAATGTCTCCTTGTGTGGGACCTTTAGAGGATTTACATAACCTTGTGCTTCCTCTTTTTGTCATTTCACACACATCCTCAGTGGTGCTGTCCCTCATGACTGCCATCACCACCTTTATGTGAGTTGGAAACAATGGATGTGGCAAAGAGCAGGATGTAATTCTGGGAGGGTGTTTGAGGTTGTGTTCAGGAAGAGAGAGAGTGAGAATGAGACAAGAAGATGGTGACAGAGAGAAAGAAATTAACTAGATCTGAAACATCATTCTGTGTGGCAGAACTGGAGACTGTTGGAGAGCACACGCTGAGTATGAGCACGCTTCTTCACCTTAAGCTCCCCATAACGTATTTCCCAGCAGGGAAAAGGCAAAGCTGGGAAAGTGATAAGGTACCGGATGGCAGTAAAGACCCTTTTCCACTGGTGGGTGCAGAAGTATGGCTTTTGTACAGATTTAATTTTGATTTAGAGATGACCACACCCATTATTTGTTTGTTATTCTCAGGTTTCACAGTGCTCCTATCTATCCAAAATAATAATCCCAAGGCATTTGGAAGTCCCAAGAGCTAAGTCTTCTACTCAACAGAGAGTGGAAAGGGTGGTGTTTTTACTGGATTTTTTATTAAAAAATCTCTTTTGTGATCTTGGCAGGATTTGGAAGTGACTTGTAAAAGACATAATCTGTCTCGATTGGTTTCTGAGCGATAAAGGAAAAGTGCATTTTAAAAGACCCTTCTTTTGTACATAAGGAGAGAGATGTGCAGCAAACGTATGCATGATGCTACTTAGGACTTCACATTTGGTTCAATATCTTCCTAAACCCCTCAGCCATGGCAAGGTCTCAACTCTAACTAGCTGCAATTGCTTCTCTTGTTGAAGGTCTGAACAGAGGGACTTGTTAGGACATGAGATCAAAAAGAGGTGATTTCTCCAATCCATGTCAGGAGATGAAGCAGATCGGTGACTAGAGGAAGAAAATCTCTTTTACTGATTGATTCTGTGCTGCACCACTTCGGCACGTGAATGAGTAATTGCAGTCTAAAGGGCAGTTTCTTTTATGCATGGTAATTGCATTTAATATTGCACATAGCTTGAAGCAGCCCAATTAGCATAACAACTGTCTTCATCTTTCTCCAAGGGGCAGTGGGCGCAGTGCTGTCTGCAGTACTGCTGTGCATTGGTTCTTCAATAAAACCTGGCTTACCTTTAGTGTCTGCTGTCAATCCGCATGCACTGGGAAGAAGCCAGACTCAGAACAGCTAGAAAACAAACTCAAGAAGCCCATCAATTTCATCTCAGCTACTCATTAGTAGACAGTCAGCAAGCAATGCATACACATAGACTATTCATGGGGCTTTCCATCTTTGTGAGAAAAGTCCTCCTCCTCTTAGTATTTGCATGTAAAAATAAAACAGAGGACAGGAAATGAAAATATTATGAGCTGGAGTGACTCATGGTGTATGGAGTTTTGCTTTGGCTACTATCAATGTGCTCAAATGGAAGGTAAGCATGCAAGTGACCAAAGCCTTCAGACACTGAGTTAATAGCCATTCCTATCTGGAGACATCCAGGGATCAAAACATAACTGCTCCAGACTTTGTCAAAATGCTGTGCAGGAGTGGAGTATTGTAAACAGTACTTAAATTAGGCAAGTGGAGCACAAACCATTTCTCCTTACCTGACTGAAAAGTATCACTATTAATGAAGACCTAAAAATTCCTAATGGAAGAACTCTCTTCCTAAGGAATCATCCTAAGAGAGCATGACCGAGTATCTCAAAACGTGTATCATTCTGCTCCACCTTTATTAAATGACCTCAGGCAAGCTGTCAATATATGTGAGCTCTATAAACATTTTGCCTAAGACAGGATTTCATCATTTCAGTGTAGGGACAATAAACAGCATATAAAAGAAAATGAATGCAGAGGAAATATCTATGTTACATAGCTCCTTCTTAACAAGGATTACTTTTGCAATACTTAACACTGTTGGCAACTCTATACTTATCATAGGCTTAAAATTCCTGATGAGTGGGCAAAACTAGCCCTGTTTTCTAAGTAAAGAGTCTGTTGCAGTCAGCCTTGTAAAAGAAACCTTTTAGTGTCACTGATAATGAAAATACCTGGTACATATGACAGTGTTAAAATGGTGTCATGACCCGGCAATTTCTATTCAGGGCTGTCACATCCATGCACTGCACGGATCGGGATTGTCATCATGTAAATGTAATAGGATTCTTTATCCGGCATTGTTGCTCAGCTGGGAATAGTAATTCAGAGTTTCCTGTAAGTTCTGAATAGCAGCAGGGGGCCATGAATAGCTTGGAAACCTATATTTTTTCCATTTATTTTTTTTAAAATGCAAATTACACTAGTAAGTCAAAAAAATCACTTCTGTTAAAAATACATTCAGAATTAACAAATGCCAAAAAGAAAAGAAAAAAAAAGACACATTTGGATTGTATCTCTTGCCTTCTGAATATTTTAGTTTATAACAAAAGCCCAGCCTAGAAAAATAACATTCTTTACTGGATTTTGAGGAGGATACAGCTGTACAAATCAAAAATGCCATCCAGATATTCTCACATTACTGTGCTCTAAACTGCTTCCAGAAGAGATCTGTCCACTAATCGTTTAGTTGAGTAGTCAACAGTCCTAATTTTTTAAACGGTGGTGCTCTAACTGCAACTTAAGCAGGGTTATGAATACTGACTTCATATAGGTATGTATGTGTATATATATATGTATACTGTGTGTATGTGAGTGTGTGTATCTACTCTATATGTAATATATGAATACACATTTATATTGCAATCAGTAGTAGTTAGATGTGCTTCCTATTTCCTAAGCATTTTACAAACATTAACAATTCAGACCTCACAAAAAGCCTGTGAGGCACATATTATTCCCGTATTATAGATGGGAAGACTAAGACACAGAGAAATTAAGGCCAAAATTTTCTAAATTAAAATCAGGCCTATAAGCTACGTGTAGACACTTCATTAAATCGTCTGACTTCTAAAATTGCTAACTACCAGTAGCCGCCGTTCCATGGGAAATCACTGAAAGGGATGAAAAATTATCTTCTGAAAATTGGATTGCTGCTTAGGTGCCTAAACTGGTTTCTTTTCATGTTAAAAAATGATTTTTATAGAAATATCATTTTGATTAACTGGTATACAGGGAAAGATAAAATAACCTGTTATGACATTTTCATCCCATTTAAACCTCTTCATTGTGTTTAATACTATGCATCTGCTATATTTAATACTACATAAAAGTAGAAACTTTTTAAATTTTTCAAGTTATGGGAAATTTCAGCCTGGCACTTGGAAGTCGCATGGGGTTTCCAGGGGGTGAAAAGCAGCTCTATCCAGTAGGAACTCAGATTTTCAGGTACCCGAGTATGAAAATTTAAATTTGAGATCCAAATCAGCAATGAATGCTTTACAGGATCAGGCCTAGGGGACGTCCCTGTTTCACGCATGAAATTCCCAGCAGTGTCTGAGACGGGAGCCCTTGGTCCACTGCATCAGAATCTTCCTGGGTGATGCAGCCCCCAACAATAGTTAGTCCTGTGTATTTTATATACATAGACATACACACACATTCACACACTTACATATATATATATCTATCTATATCTATATAAATCTCACTGAATCGATGTAAGTATAGCTCCTGAACATGTCCCGGATCTTGTTTTCACTGGTGAATGCCTGTTCCTCTGTCATTGTCCAGAGTTGCTGCTTGTGACACTGTACATCCATGCAGACACAGCAAAGGGCACTGGCTTGTACAGGGATGGGTGAGTGGTGTGAGCGCACAGGACTTTGGAGCGAGGGTTTGGCCAGCAGGGAAAAGGGGGTTGCCCAGGGGTACCTTGGGCCTTTCCAAGCGCCGACCTCCCCTCTCGCCCTCAAAAGCTACGTGGTCACCTCAGGTGTGGTAGGTGCGTGTGTTTGTCTATGCAAGGTCTGAGCAAAGAAACAATGACAATCCAAGTTTCTGAAAAACCTGAGCAAAATATTGGGTTTTCCTAGTGAAAGCCATCTACGTTCTTGAAAATACAGATCAGATGTAGAATAAAACATATGTTCCTAGGAGTTCAGAGTATTTCATATACACATTGACCTACTAGCAAAATTCCCAAAGGCATCTTGTTGCCAACTACGTAACAGCACAGGGGTTTTTTTTCAGCCACAATAATACAGGAAGATAAAATACACGTTCTAACACACAACAGATCCCCCAAATATACCACGAAAAGGTCTTCAGTATTTCTTCAACTCAACTAGTCCCTCCCCACCCTCTCCAACCAAAATCGAAAAATAAAATATGTGGGTCCCTTATGGTGCAATTAGAAAAAAAGCTCACTTACAGAGAATTTTTAGTTGAAATTAGATATAAAAGAGTAAATGTAGCTAGTACATATTCAGTTGGCCTTTGTTGATAGAAATCTGCAGATGTCTCTGTAGTTAGTAAAAGATGTTTAGAGATAGCTATAAAAGCACCTACAGTGCGATAAAATAAAACCAGCGGGATTAAGAAGTACTGATTCTGCTGCTTATTTCCAGTAGGTTCAATTATTAGTTTCTGCTACCCCTTTCCCCACCCTGACCCCCAAAAGGTCTCATTTATTTCTTGATTTATTTTTCTTTTTAATCATTATAAACTGTTTCTTGACCACTGTGGAGCCCCAAAAGTAAAGCACTTATCAGACAGCTGGCAGTTTTCTACTTGGTTGCTCTGGAGCCATGGACCAACAGAGCCTTATTCCCTGACATGAAAACAAAGCAAAACCAAACAGAAGAAAACCACTGACTTAGAAATCGTTCGGAATTAACAGCAGCATGTTAACTTCAGAAAGCTTGCACGTAGTTTCTCTAATGTGCAACGCAGTTGGGTTAAGGCAAGTATGAACTGTACAGCCTTGAGGGCAAACAATGTGCTGTCTATTGACTTCTGCTGCAAGGTCATCCTGGTATTTCAGTGTTGTGTTGACTAAGGAGACTCGACGCGGCCCGGAGTGTGGAGGAGGATCCCAAAGCACTGAGTGGGCTGGGTTCATGTCTTAATCCAGATGGGCCATGCTGGCGGTGGCCGGAGAAAGAGAGGGACAAAAGGTGGCACCAATGCCTCTGCTCTGTCCCTCTGGTGCTGGGAGGCAAGAGGTCCAAGGAGGGGGTCTGGGACATCTCCTTTAGTACCTGTTAGAAAGAGAGGCTGAAGGTCTCTGTTGTTTTCTGTCTCACTGTTCAATCAGCTCTTATATATTATTTTTAGCACAAAAACTGGATTTCTTTTCTCTTTGAAGAACCAGGAAGCCATCCTGAAACAGATTTTTTGACAGGTCCTCCAGCCCACCTTGAGTAGTCCCCACGTTTACTTTGACCTAGAAGAAAGACAGAGAGAGAACAATACTTATAATCCACCATGTACTTATATGATCCCTGCCCTGCTGCTCTGGTGCCCTTTTGCAAGCAAGTGTAATCCACAAACCAGTAACAGTTCAGATACACACGGGATGAAGAGGACAGAAAGACAAAGTGTTTGCTCAAGTAACTGCTTGGCTCTCTCTGGAACACTGTCAGAGAAGTCAGCACAGGTTTTCTAAACAGTCTCAGGCAGGAGTTATATTTAATTATAAACTTAACTGTATATCCTTGGATCAACTGGAATATGACCTGACTTGTATAATCCATCAGATGTGTAGCTGTCTTTGTACAACCAAGAAGTGACACGGTATGAGGACAAAAGGGCTGAGTTGCAGGTGCAGGGGAAAGCCGCCCATGGCTCACTCACAAAGCAGAGAGCCTGTGCAAGTGCCACAGCCTGGACTCCTTAGCAGTGTTGTCCCAAACCCATGCTTTGTAACTAAAGCTTTCAGTCTAAAATGGACAAGATGTTGTTTGTTGGTAGCGAAAGCTTAGGTGGCAGTTTGTTTAAATGTGTCTGAATCCCAAAACATGAGGAGATAATTACGTGGAAGATTTGTACTGCATGAACTTGCTGAGTGTCGTGGTGGTGATAATCAAGGTGCTGGTTTTATATCTCTTTTTTGTGTTTCATTTATACTTTAAGTGAATGGTGAAGTAGGTAGCACCTTCAGTATGTGCAATTATCTAGACAAATGCCTATATATGTGTGTGTGTGCACAGGAGTACAGACACTGCAAATATTCTTGGGCTTGACAACAGGAGGAAAACATGCTTCACTTCAGGGCTGCACTGCTTTTGAGCAATTTCTCCAGTGCATTAGGCATCAGCATCAGACATGCATGCTTTTTTTTTGCTTCACTTCTTCTTTTCTTGAGCAAACAAGTTTACTGTGAAGAACATAAAGAAAGATCTCTCTCCCCTCCCTCCTTCCTACTGCTCTTAGAACAGTGATCATGCAGTGCAGTCTTGTTCCACAACTACGACTGTGTTTTTTCATGTGCAGCAGGATCAGTGTCAGGGAGTGTTTAGTCACCTTCCTCGGTCACCTCCCAAGAGGAGAATTTTGTCTTGACAAATGATTTCCGCCATCTTATTGTGTCCTTCTCCCATGGTCTGGAAATGAGCACTGGCATCTCCGGCACAGAATGCCAGGAAGCTGCTTTTGAGTACATCAGCTGTGGCCACACTGCAAGGAGGTACATGAGCATCGGTTCTGTCCCGTTCTGTTCAAAAAGCGTATTCGTTTTGAAGGGACTGTCTAGGCTTCTTGGCTTGTACAGCATAGAGCACACTGTTGGCACTTAAATAATAAAAAAATCCCATTTATAACAGGTAGATAAATGTCACCATAAGAATTCTTCCCCAAAACATCAGTGTTTTATTTAAAACATAATTTTAAATTGCATATATTTTTCACTTTAAAAAGTAAACTGATTTAAATTAAATATGAAATTGGAAGAGGTGATAAGAAAACTGTGACTGGAATTCAAAGCCTAAAGTGTAGAGAAAAAAACTCCGAAGTGAGCCTGAATCTCATAATTATAATGGTAAAGTATTAAAGGTAACAACAGCCAGAGATAGTCACTTCAATTAAGTACCCAGAGATAATATTTCTTTTTCAGAAACCAAGATTTTTCTTTTCCTTAGGTATCCTGTTCATTTAGGGTAGTTTTGCATAACTGATGAAGCACTACACAAAGCAACTATGTGTGTTTAAACTGAATTAGAATGTTCTTAAAAGTAGACCTTCATTGATATCACAAATAAAAAGTAATAAATTTTTAGATAAAATAGTCCTGACACAATAGAAATGTAAGTATGAGAAGCCTGAATAAATCAATATAATTATTTGCACGTGCAAGTTGGTGTAGGTTCAATATAACCTCCACATTAACAAAATGAACTAACTAACTTTGGCACACAGGAGGAAACTGGTTACAAAACAGTATGTCTTAACAGCTAGCAGTTACTAAACCCAGCATTCCTTCAGGATAATAATTAAATAGTGCATATATAAAGGAGTTAAAATTGATTTAAATCACTTGGATGCCAAACTGTCTGACTTCCAAAGAAATAAAAGTTTCTGTTGATGGACTTCTGTCATTGCAATCCACTAAATCAATTCACATCAACAAGCAGCACGTGGATAATGACTGAGACCTAACACAAAATTCTGCATGTCCTTAAGATTTGTACTAGTTCTGTATATGAATCGATCTGGTAAATATATAGGGGCTTCTGTGTTCTATATTACTGAATTACATGTTGAAATTTGTATTTTGAAAGCATCTGAACAACTATTAGAAGCTGATATTGTTTTGGTGAGCTCTTCAAAGTGGAGGCCATGTGTTCTCCTTCCCTTTTGCAGCCTGCCCAGCACACCACAGCATGGAGAATGAACTGCTGTTGTGCCTCTGCATACGGTTAGCAATCAGATGATTTAAAGGCGACTGTCTCCTATTCAATTTCTCTCATAAATCCAGAGCTCCATATGAGATGTGCCCAGTGTGAGCCTGAAGAGGAGAGGATGCAGTGGTGGTGACAAGCGATCTCTGCTATTTCTTGATCTTTTGCAGGAATTGATGCTTAATATATGGAATGCTTATATATTGATGCTTAATAGATGGAATGATGCTTAATGTATTTTCTGCTGCCTATGGACTCAAAGGCATTTTGTAGCAATTTGTAAAGTTGTGGAAATAGTTATATGAATACAGATTCATATAACTATGTGTAATGTATGTGTAATGTGTAATATTAATGTAATGTATGTGTAATGTGTAATATTAATGTAATGTATGNNTCTCCTCTCCTCTCCTCTCCTCTCCTCATTATTGAATAATTCTTGTCTATTACACATATTCTAGAGGTGTTGAGCTTTGCAAACTGGAGGTGATACTGGCCAGAGAATAACATAAAGCCCTGTTTGTTCTGTTTTTTTCTTTCTCTAAATACTATGAAGGATTACACTGATGATCTTTGGTGAACAAGCTCCGTAGGGAACCAAACCTTTCCTCCCAACAAATAAAGCTTTAAAATATCAAGTATGGCCTGCTGTTATCATATCAGCATGTTTTGATTTCTAATACATAATATTGCTGTAAATAGTGCTACAAGCAGATCAAACCTTGACTTGATTAACTTGACATTCGAATTTGTCACTCCACTTCCTAATGGACTGCCTACATTTACAGAGCAACTGCAGTGCGAATACATATGCATGTCTGCCGCAGCTGTAAATAAAGAAAGGTATTACTAAATGCTGTAAAAGCCTCTTAAGGACAGATTGTAGCAATCCTAGAGAACCTTGTCAAATATTATACAGTCAGAGGGAAACATGAAGTGTCTTTGTTTGACTGCGGCTGGGACACGGCAATACTTTTGTGGGTTGATTGGACAAAATGTCAACTCACATTCTGATTTCTGTCTCTCAGTAAAGACAGCAAAATCACCTCTAGTCCAGTGAAAATGCAGCATTGAAATAAGACAGAACACAGTTTACACGGATTAATAATCTATCTCTTCATCTCACCTACAAGCTTAAAAATATTGCCTTCTTTTTTTTTTTTTTTTTTTTTTTTTTTCCCCCACAGGTNTTTTTTTTTTTTCCCCCACAGGTCTAGCTTTCTTTCCAGTCAATATGAAGATGCACAGTAAATCCAATCTGCTCTTCTGGAAGAAACACTGAGAGCATAAAGGGAATGGGATAGTAGCTGGAGGGCTCCATATGTTGATGACAAGGTATGGTATCCTGAGAAAGAGATAGGATTAGCATTGTTCTAAGTACCTATGTACCTCATATAATACTACGAAGGAAATAACATTTTCTAAATGCGCAGCACTGTGCCAAAAGTGCAGGTGAAAAATCTGTACTTGAGCACAGACAGATGGGAAGCTGAAGTTAAGACGGCATTGGAGATATGCACTATTGTAATTTGAGATTATTAAAAAGCTCCTAGCAGAGCTCCTGAAGGGCCCAGTTCTAAACACTACCGCAGAACAGATTGTACCACTGATAAAGGAGTGAATGCAAGTTCCTTGCAAAAATACACTAATCCATTAGCAGACTTGCTTCCACTAATCAGAAGAAATGAAATTGCATTTGAAGGTGAATGGAACTGTGTGTTGGGATGGCTATTGTTTGCTTGAATTTAGTTCTTTTCCTCAAAAAAGATGTTCGGAAGATAAACAAAGGAAAAAAAGTAAATGTTGCCCCTTTATGAGCTGTTTGGCGCTGTGCTTTTAGTGTGTAGGCCATTGATGGCAAATAAAAAATATTCCAAAAGGCTGCAGCAGTGAGGTAAGATTTATCTGGGCAGTCAGGACTGTTCTGAATTTCAATTGGCATCAGTACAAGAAATATTTGGAGACGATTATTCCTGGACTCGTCTACGGCCGTGTGTGAGCTTTAGTGTGAATATACTCCAGTTGTGTGTATGAGCTGAGATTTGATTACCCATTTAATTCCCAAATATATCAGACTGCACTCTAAGATGGAGCTGTCACTCACTGGTTAGGTAACATACCGTCTTCTATTCAAACTAGTTTTAAAAGCCATATGTTGTTTGGTTTGGCTTTTTTCAATGTGGAAACTGGAAATGAGGTACAGAGGTGCCTTGGCGAACAGATGCTCTGTAAGAAAAATGCTAAATGCATCCACTAAATTAGC
The DNA here is from genome assembly GCA_013398855.1 of Mohoua ochrocephala. Taxonomy (NCBI): domain Eukaryota; kingdom Metazoa; phylum Chordata; class Aves; order Passeriformes; family Acanthizidae; genus Mohoua; species Mohoua ochrocephala. Next base: position 79,518 of record VZTA01010597.1, on the reverse strand, counting down.
AAGTTGCTGAACTTTTGATAAAACTTAATAAAAATCCACTTTTTTCGCAACCAAGATCTGTCATATCTGACTAGTGTTTTTTCTGCACCGAACCGTCACTGTCTCTGAGTGGAACCTGCTTGAATGAAAATAGGGAAAAACCAGGTGAGAGCTGGATGCTGTTTGAACAACTGTGACACATGATATCCTGCCCTATGAAATCATTATAATTCAACACAAGAGTAATGTTGCTGCTTAAGTGCAGCTTGAATTCAGTCCATCAAAAAAGGCTTCTGCCTATTCTGAATTTTTAAGTCATGCCATCTTTCAGCTTAATGATCCTTTAATATCAGGCTGACAGTCTGCTGAATATCCTAGAAGTTAAGTACTTACATATACATGGGCTGTAGCTGTAAATGAGATGTCTTCTGTGGACCTTGATAGCCGTAAGAGTCAAATCCACCTATGAAATCAACTGAAATGGGAGAAATTGCTCACATTAGCAACATCTTTTTGGAACTGATAGGCACTATCATTCAAGAACCACCCAGCACACAGATTATTTTTGACAGGTCCCCTAATAATCTGTTAAAATTAGACCAGCTAATTGGGAAGATACAGAAAAAACAGTTAAAAGGTAAGGAAAGGCAAAGTCCCCTCCTTTTTTTTTCTTTACTTTTAAAATCAAACAAATTTTAAAACCACATAAAAACAGTAAAAGATTTATAATAGCCATCTGTCCACCAGGAATAAGCACACATCCCTCTTTTTCAAGTAGACCACCTCACCAACACAAAACAACATGCTATTCAGACATTACAAATGCTGAAAACCATTTATTTATTGGCATGAATGCATCGCTTCTGACTGCGATTACTGTGTCTGGCTTGCTGTCATACCACGGCTCAGTAGAGGATATAGAGGAGGCAGCACATTGATCCAACTCTGTCTGAGAGACAGAAGTTTCTCTGATTCCCTGCTTTGACATTTGGGTTGAAATGCATGAACAGAGAGCTGGAACAATTTATCTGAGCTTCAGAGATGAAACTTCACAGATGTAAGGAAACCTGCATTTCCCTCAAGATGCTGAAGGTCTGCAGGAAGGTTGTAGGGGGGGAATTATTTATTAATTCACACAATTGCCAGTTCCTGATGGCCTTCTCATGTTTGTTTTAAACAATTTCCAGGAAAACTCAATCTCATCTGAGCCCCAAACCCTATTTCTCTGCTATAACACTTTCTTTGCACAGGTAAAAAGGTGCCCTCTGCTTCCTTTGTCCAAGGAGACTCAAGTATTGGCTTATAGGGGTTATTTGGGGGCAGTTTTCATCCCTGAAATATTGTCTCTTACATCACAGATGTGAATTTGACTCTACTTTGATAGAAAAGGGCCAAAGAGTTCAGGTATGGAAGTGCATTTTTCACACGTTTGGGCACTGCTACTGACAGGCTGGCTCTATGTACATTAAAAGCAAAAAAAAAAAAAAAGAAAAGGTTATCGACAACTACTTCTTGTGGTTCCAAAATGCAGTAGCAGTCACAAACAAAAAAAAAAGCAAATTTACATGGTTTGAAGACTTCCGCAGTGGTTGGACTATTTAACACTGTCATTTATAAGGTTGTTTTAATACTAAGGTACCCCTCAATATGTGCCACACTTAGTCACACTTATCAATGCAGTTTCACCCATTCCAGACATGTTACAAAAAAAATAAAAGTCTTGTACGCCTCCATCCACCATTTACTCTGCAAGCAAAGAGCCACCAAAACACTAGACTGGCTGGGTACAGCATGTCTCCATTGCAACTGCACACATGTAGAATCTGTCATCAAGTCACTCTTTGCTGGCAAGAACGACCCTTGCAGAAACAGTTTAGCCAACTCTGTGCGCTGTGGCAGCGTTATGTGCACTCCTATCCCAGAAAGATGTGTTACTAAATTAATCCCTGACATCTCTAATGAAGGAGGTTCTATAGCCTCTCTGTGTTGCCTAATTTCCTAATGTCTAATTTAAATGTAATTTCCTGCAAATTAACTACTTATCTACATTTTGGCCTTTTCTCCCTATGGATATGAAGAAAAATGAGCCATTTTTTTCTCTTATAGCTTCTTTGAAGCCTTTAAAAAAAGTATTCCGTGTTATCCATTGTTTTCAGGTTTAAGCAACCTAGTTAATTCAAATTTTTCTCACAGCTCATGTTTTCCAAGCCTCTGCATTTCAAAGCCTGAAGATCCTTCCTCAGTTTACTTATGCTTTTCTTAGAGTGGGGTGCACAAATCAGGACTAACTGGGACAACTGCCATATAGTCCTCTGGGCATTACCTGAAATAACTCAGCAGGATTTGGGGTTTTGTGTGTTTGCTTTGGTTTTTTCCTCTTCTTTTTCGTTGTTTTTCTTGTTTTGTGTCATTTGGGTTTGGTTTTCAATTTCTTTTTTCATCAGCATCATACAAATGCTTAATAATCAGATCTTTATTTTTGTGTTTTGACACTAAGTGTAGCCTAGCCAAGTAGTCCATATTTTATTTGAAGATAATTGATTCTTACCCACAGGAGTTCTTTTGCACTTGTCTGTACTGAATTTCACCTTCTTGATTTCAAGCCACTTCTCCAGATTATTTTGACTTCTAATCCTATCTTCACAAGTGCTTGTACCCTTCTCAGTCTGGTTTAATCTTAAATTTTTACAAATGTTCTCTCTTCTATCCTCATTGTTCTTAACAAAAAATAATGAAGAGAATTATTTCCCTAGCTGAGGTCCCAGTGGGATCCCATCTGAAATGTTCCATCTGCTTTATAACTACATTTCAAACGGAGTTTTAAACAATTCTGCACACAACCTATGCTGGCTGCATCTGGACAGTACTTCCCTGTCCTTCTCACAAGCCTTTTATAGCATCAAAATCTTGCTAAGATCAAGATAAATGCCATGGGTTGCTTTCTACTTAATCACTGTCTGGAACTGTCAGAATACCTTTATCAAAATGTGATTGTCTTTGGGAGCATATACTAAGTTCACAGGAACAGAATGAAGGATATTGTTTATTTATTGAAGTGCTAGGCTGGGAGGAAACCCTCCCGCTATTCAAATACAAAGATTTTAGAAAAAAGAATGGACATATATTTGCTGCAGGTATGGCTTGTTGTTTGCTTGCCCAATTTTCTTTTCTTTTTGTTACTCTTGATCCCTGACAACACAAGTCAGAAAATACCTGTGTTGGATTGAGTGTCTCACTGTTGCTAACCCACGTTGCTTTAGGGATATTGCTGATACTCATTTGTCCAGCTTTGCATTTCTTCTGTACTTTCCCAGACCCTTCAAGCAACCTGTAAATCATTATTAGTAGGCTGCCGGCATAGACACTCTGCTTTGCGGACGTGGGGCAAAAGGTCTTCGGGGTTGTTTTCAGAAAGCTAAACCAACGTGTTAAGAAAAAGATTTATTTGAGCGAAATGATTTTGTGCGGGCATGAGGGAAAGATGTGTGCTGAATCTCTCCGTGCATTGTGGCTTTGCCCTGTTGCACAGAGCAAGCACAGAGTGTTAACAAGCCAGATTGTCAAGTGACAAACAAAGCAAGGTCGTGGAGACATTTCTGTGTTCAGCTCACTGTAGAAGTTCCCATGTGTGTAACCAAATGATGGCAGGGCAGAGAGTACTACCACGACCTCGCTGTAGACATACAATGGCTTCTTACAGGCAACAACAAGAGTTGCAAGGGAGGTGAAGGGAGGTAATAGAAAGTGAACTCCAATACAAAAGGATTTCATCAATTTCTTTGTAGCAAGGTTTCTTCATGGCGGCTGCTTCTCAGCACTGCAAGCCCTGTGGTGTCCAGACTGTGCTAAAAGCTCCCTGTGGACTCTGAGCTAGTTTCTTAAAGCATGCAGCAGGCTGCTCTTTCTGTAGGCATTTTGTCCTGGCTGTGCCTGAAAGGTCACTAAAAGTGTTGTACAACTGCTACATTCCTGGTAGCCATAACATGAGATGAATAAAACAATGCTCATTAGCTGAATCAGTACAGAGGCTTCCATCCTCAGCCTCATGCATCAAGCACTTTTTTGACCATTCTATTTTACATTCATCTTACATGTCGCTGTTATCGCAAGTGGCTCACGTCGTGTTTCACTTTAGTAAAAGCACATGTGAACATACAAACAAACAGAATCTCATTCCTTTTGTGGGGGATGAACACCTGTTGTCCACCAAAGCCACTCTGTTGCTCTCCTCCTCAGCTGAACAGGAGGGAGAAAATTTGACAAAAAATTCATGGGTCCAGATAGACACAGGGAGAAATCACTCAGCAATTACCATCACAGGCAAAATAGCTTTGAATTATTACCAAAGAAGAACAGCATAATGAGAAATAGAGCCAAATATTAAACCTTCTTCCCAGGCTTAACTTAACTCCTTATTCTCTGCCTCCTCCACCCCAGTGAAATAAGGGAATGAGGAATGGGGGTTGTGGTCAGTTCATCACACCTCTCTGCTGTTCCTTCCTCCTCAGAGGTAGGACTCCTTACGTTTCCTCTATTTCAAGTGTGGGGTCCCTCCTATGGGAGACAGTCCTCCATAAACTTCTCAAATGTGAATCCTTCCCACGGGCTACAATTCTTCATGAACTGCTCCAGTGGGTCCCTTCCTTGGGGTGCAGTCCTTCAGGAACAGCCTGCTCCAGTGGGGATCTCCTGTGGGGTCACAAGTCCTGCCAGCAAACCTGCTCCAGCATGGGCCCCTCTCTCCACGGGTCCACAGATCCTTACAGTAGCCTGCTCCAGCGCAGGCTTCCCACAGGGGCATGGCCTCCTTTGGGCACCCACCTGCTCTGCTGTGGGATCCTCCACAGGCTGCAGGGGAATCTCTGCTCTGGTGCCTGGAGCACCTCCTCCTCTTTCTTGGCTGACCTTGGTGTCTGCAGAGTTGGTCTCAGTTATTGTCATTCCTCTCTCACAGCTGCAGTTTCACAGTAACCTTTTCCCCTTCCTAAATCTGTTATCCCAGAGGCACTACCACCAGTGCTGTTGGGCTCAGCCTTTGAAAGCAGTGGGTCCATCTTGGAGCTGTCTGGCATTGGCTTTATCAGACACAGGAGAAGCTTCTAGCAGCTCTTCACAGAAGCCACCCCTGCAGCCCCCTCAAAACCTGGCCATGCAAACCCACCTTTGAAATATTTTGTGCTGAAATTTTTATTTTCCTAGCTGGACTGGAATAGGATAATAGCAGTACTACTCATCTGTAAAATGTGTTATAAAAAATTCAGATTATTTTCTTTTGCTTCTGTTAAGGGTCTTGTCAGACATATGACTGTTGTTACAAGTGTAACACAGACGGGACATATGGCTCAAAATAGGGACATATTTTCTATCAATAAGCACCCACGGGGATGTGAAGTTTCAGCCTCTGCTCACAGTCAGAGTCCCCACTGTTTCTGGTGTACATCAGGACAGGATAAGAGGCATAAATGGGTTTCTCATTTTTCATTTCTGGAAGTCTGCAGTACATAGAAGAACCATTAAAATGCGATGCACAAAAAAGACCCCATTAGCATGGATTCGATATGGAAGAAATTCCTTTTTAGAAAGTTCACAGTGAGAAAAATTAAAGCTGTTGAAATCAACAGATGGACAAAGAGAAAGGATTGAGCATGGAATAAAAGCAACATCTTCCTGTAGAAAGCAAAAAGAAAGATTCTTAAAAGAAACCAGAAAACTAGGCACTATTCTACTTGGAGAAATTTTCCTCTGTAAGATATAAATACAGAAGCACAAAGATTCAGGTACTCTAATAAATATGTTGATAACTCCAGTGACTTCTGTGAAGGAATGGTAATTTACATTAGCTTAGGATCCAACCCAAAGAATCGCTTAGGGCATATGTTTATAGAAATGTGACTGACACTGTGAATTTCCTTTCATTTTAGTAGGCATGCAAAAATCAAGGCAGACTAGATATGAAAAGATGCAGAGTTTAGGAATGGGGAGGGGGATGAATGGCTTTATCTGCAAACAAAAGGAAAGGGAAAGATTGGAAAATACCCAACTTGGCCAACCTGGGATTTGCAGTACGGATGACAACCTGACTGGTTTCAAACCCTCCTCTTTGTTCATTTGCTACTACTGTTTGTTTTGCTGATTATCTCATCCCTAACCTTGGTGCACGAGGACCTGCCTCTCACTGAGGTGAATCTACTGCCAGCACTCAACCCTGTCTTCACCATCACATCCGTTTCCTGCCCATGGCTCCTTCTTTGAAAGTGAAAATGTCTTTGGTAGTAATTCTGTATTAAGGGTGACTTCCCTACCGATTCCTCTCTTTTCCTTCACTTCATCTCCCATACGAAGTAGTTTGTCTCCTCCAGCTCTATTAGTTCTATCCCAGAGACCCCCACCATCTCCTCATTCGCTTCACTCCCCCCATCTTCAGCCATTGCTCTGCACATCAACTGTCCCATTTTTTGTGCAAACAAAATGATAAAGTAGCACTCCTTTCTTCAGCTTGACAGCCTTTTTCACTCCTTTTACTATTGGTTTCCCTTTCTCTCTTACTACAGTCACAAGAATTTTGTTCCATAAAACTTCTGCTTGTCCCAGTGACACACTCCTGATTTTTTTTTTTTTTTGCATTTCCTTCCCAATAAAAATACATGTAAATTCTTTTTATTAAAAAAATTTAAAAATCGACTCCATTCTTATCCCTGCTTGTCCCACTCTTCTCCCTCCAACCCCCCTTGATGATTTCAAGTAGTTTCTGGAGCTACTTTTCTCCCCTTCTTTAGAAAATTTTCTTCCATCTTGTATTCTGTTCTTTGCATGCAGCTGGAACCTCAGTCAAATCACCTCTTCCTATTCAAATTTAGGCCCATAGAGTCCTCTCTGTGGCCATCCAGCCACCTTTCATGCATTTGCTGCTCTCTTTTTCCTGAAACTTGCCTTGCTGTGCTCCTTTGTCTCTTCTGCTGGTGCTCACCTTCCTCCTCTCATCATTCATCTCCTTTCTTGGGGGTTCTCTCTCCATCATGCTCCTGGAGTCCAGTGAGCAGTAACCTCTGCATTTTACTTTTATCCCCCTCCTGTACTGGGTACTTGCACTCACAAACACAAATTCTGCTGTCGTCGGCTCTCTGAGGTGTCACAGATTACCTGGCTCGTGCTCACTCTGCTCCTCCTACACAAATTTAAATCCCAGCTTCTCTCTGTGCTATTTACCCATGGATAATTAAACATCAGTTCCTGTTCTGCATGGCTAAAACCAGAACTCTTAGCTGCTCCTCCCTAACCTTCTCTGCTGTCTCTCAGAGTGAACTTGTGTCCCCAAGCCTGTCTATTACTTGAGGATACAAGTTTGATGTCAACTTTGGTGTGGGCTGTGCAGGATTTAATTTCTGAAGATTATTTTTGCATAGTGAAGAAGAAGACTCCTCTACCTGTTGACACAGCTGTAACATTTACCCAGGGCTCCCAGTGTCAAACATGACAATTGTTCCTTTTTTATTCTTGAACTCACCAAATGTGGAGTTAAGCTGCAGGACTTACCTTTTTGTTTAGGTTACTCTTCTCTGCATCCTTCTACTGATTTAACCTTCTATATTACATCAAGTATGAAGTAAATTTTCTTACATTTAAAGCCTTTTGTAGAGACTCGACATCAATCTCTCCTCCTTTCAGGGCTAAAAGCTAAATTCTGCCCTCATGCCACCAGCTTGACCTCCATACTTGTCAACTTTCCAAACACTTGTCTCTCCTTGTGAGAATGTCTTTACAAACAGTTCCCTCGTTCTTTTCCCTAAAATTCCTCTTTGCTCTGTTGACAATAATTAGGTTGCCTGTGCCCTTACGTTCCTGTCTACTTCAATGGATAATATTTGCTCATAGTTTCTTCATGCTCACTTTCTGCCTGTACCCATCAGTTGCCTGTTGTCTAACATGCAGATTGCTTGCTCCAAGAAACGGGACTGGTGTTCACATTTGTGCAGTGCTTGGCATTATAGTAGTCCCTAAGTATGTTCATGAATCTAAGGCACTAAAATAATATAAAAAAATTAGAATCATCCATGACAAAGATGACACCTTTAAAAAAAAAGAGCTAATGACCAGGGAAGTGCATGGGCATGTGCTCATGGATGCTCCTTGCACATGCATGTCATGACTGGACATATTTCCTGTGTGGTATAGCAGAGAGACAACACATGGTGTTCATATGCTACATCTAACCTGTGAGGTCTTATATTTACAGGCACTCTCTCCAGAGGCCAAAGACTTGGCTCCCTGTGCTCAGGCTTTTGAAGTGCTGCAATTAAGCTTCACTGCCACAGCAAGGCACTTCACTGCAGGTGTAGCTGGAAGGAAGGAGCGATGGCAAACTACAGCTAATGATATCACTGAAAGCACTGCTGGTGCAGAAGTCAGTATGTGAGGCAAGAGAGAGCTGTGCACAAATAGCGGTAGCTAAAAATGGGCCAGATTGAGAAAAAAAGAATGGAAGGGAGTAAAATTAAGTTTGGTTTTAAGGACTTTGGAAATGACATATGGGGCAACAAGAGAAAAGAACATATGGGGACACCTTTGCTCTTGCAGCTTTGCCAGCATCCTGCTACCCAGCTCTCCGTTTGGTGAAGACACTTCCAAACAATTCAGTTCTGTTGCCTTTTTATGCTGCGAGCATGGCCTGGTGGCTGTTCCACAATATAGCACACAGGAGGAGGTTTGCTTGAATGTGATCTCCATAAAGTTTGTTTACAATGATAATCAAACATTATTGGTCTTTGTGCTGAGTACGCCGTGATTTAGGCTCTCAAACCACAATAGAGCCAAACACCAGGGAGGCACGGGGAAGGAGACATCTGCCAGCACACGAGGCTGTGCCCTTCCTGCTGTCACAGGAGGGTTCAGAAATGGCATAAGGACTTGGACATGAGGTCCAGTTCTTGCGGTGCAATGAGCAGCATTTCTGCCAAGCAGCCAGTAATGAAGGGCCTGTGAGTGCTCTCAGCTCAGCCATTTGCAAGGTGAATATAAAATCTCAGATTTTTAAACTGTAACCTCATGGCATTTCTGAGCTCTACAATGGCCACTGGAACTGCAAAGGGAAACACACAAATTTTGACGGAGTTTCTCAGCTCAGATTATGTCCCACTGACACTATTTTCATGCTGTTTACTTGTATAAGAATCAAAATTACTCAGTAATTTTTTGCTTCACAGGGCCTTGTTCTCCACTTTCTTCTCCTCTTATCGTGTTTCTTGTTGGTATAAGGCAGCATCTTCTGTCTCTGTTTCTGCTGATCCCCTGGCTGAGTCTTTGATCAGCCCTTCTGAGACAAGATGTAGGACTGGAAAGGTACTCAGGTTTGTGAAGTCTAATAAACATGACCTGGTGTTTCTGCTCTCACAGAAATATGGGCAGGGATCTCTGCCTGTTGCTCCCTATAATTAGGACCAAGCAGGCATGCAGATACTGCATTTCAGGTGAATTCAGCTCACGGTTGTACCCAGCAGAAAATATCAAGATGAATGGTGCTGTGGGTCCAGAAATTACACAAGTCACAATTTGTCTCAGATTCCGAGGTGGAGAAGGTGTCTGGTCGGTAGCAGACCCTTGGAGCGTGACATGAGGAACACCATGCTCTGGAGCAAGGCTTCTGCAAGGCAAGGCTAGACAACAGTGGGAACCATGTTGAGAGGATGGGAACCAAGGTCCTTGCTGAGCGGAAAGGAGCCAGGATGAAAGTAGTCAGGAATAACCAAGCAAGGACTGGGAGGCATGAGCAAGTCTTCAGTAGCTGAAGGCAGAAACTGGGACCAGGGATAAGGCAGGCAGGAACAAGGAGCAGAGGCCAGGAGGAAACAGCTGGAGCATAGCTGCAGCAATGAGAAACACTGGACTGAAATGGCCAGCACTGCCTTTTATACCTGACAAACACAGCAAGCCACCTGTCAGCCTGTGCACCTGGAAATAGGGCTGCTGCCTGACCTCTGCAAGGCTTTGCAAGGCTTGTCTCCAAACTTGCGATGTTGCTTGTCTGATGCTCAGCAAAGAAAAATCTGTAAAAGACCTCCACTCGGCTAAGAGAACAAGAGAACGATAACAAGCTAAGAGAACAATAATAGTCTGAACAATATATTATTTTTCTAAACTGGACAGACCTGAGCATTGCTGGATAACAGCCTTTTGCTTTCAAATTTTCATTCGTAAGTGCTGCGCAAAAAAATATAGCCCTGCAATATAGTTTTTGACTGTCAAACCATTCTAAGAATTAAATGTGTGGTAGACTGAATTATTGTAGAAGTTATCAAATGAGTCGTTAGTAAAAATTGTTCTTAGTCAGATCACTGCTAGGGGCAAGCAATAAAGAGAAGAAAAAGAAGAAAAAGGAGGAAAAAGAAAATGCCTGGGGCAGTGGCCTCCAAGTGTGATTGCCACACTAATAAATTAGAAAAAGAGTCATTAGTAGGTGCAACAAAGTGGAGAATTAAGGCCCAAATCTATGAAAGTTAACAATCCAATGCTAATGAAGACCTATCTAGATATTTGAAAGGAAAACTAATAAGGAAAACTTTAACAGGAGTCCTGCTGATAAAAATAATTTAGTACAAAGCTATGTTCATGGCATGTAGGAAACTGCAAGGAGCTCACACTGACTATCTCAGCAGGACGGATGCTAAGGCTGTGGGCAGGTGTCCTTCTCAGGGCCACTGGAAATAATTAATTAGTCTGGTCCACCCGCAGCAGCTCATCACCATTCCTCTCGAAGACGCCGCTATCTATCAGCCTGGAGTGAGCCTGGATGGCCAGGACCTGCCATGCTCCACCCACTAATTTTGGCTGAAACCCTAAGAAGGCAGCCAGCTGCCCTCGAAGGGTGGAACACGAGGGTGGGGAAGGGGGCCGGCAGCCCCACATGGCCACCTGCAGGGTGTTCCTCTGCGGGATCTAAGCTGCCTCTCCTCTCCCTCAGGGGATGAAGGAGTAGATGCTCCCCATTGGAGGGCTTCCTTTCAAAGCCAGCCCTCCATACTCAGTGCAAAGTAGCAGGAAAGGACTGATGAAATGGAGTCTTTCACCAGCAATACTGTTCTGAAAGTATTTTCACGCAATTTTCAGCTTGTGGAGAGTTTCAGATTTTGCTATTTTTTTCCTGATTTTGAATATGAGCTTTGTCTATTTTTCAATGTCAAAACGTTTCCACGTCCAGGAAGACCACGCCCTATTCAGTTACATCGACAACCTGAGCATCTCTTCAAATGATCTGTAGCTTTTTTGTCAGAACTATGACTAGTTACCACCTCATTTCTGCTACTGGCTTGACCCAACCTCCTGGGACATTGTTTCATGGTCTGAATGCCTTTGTGTTCCTCTCCTGAAACAATTAATAGTGACGAGTAATATTTTCACAATGGTTTGGTATGAAGTGTATCTTTCTTCCAAAAACCAGATGTTAGTGGTTCATTCCCTTTTGACACGTGCAGATCTTTTTCCAACACTTATGCAATGTCATTCTTGAAGAGATAAAAATTGTGTGGTCTGTAGTTTAAAAAAATTATGTAAGGTAAGTATATTTCCCTGGCTGTTACAATGCATTGCTTTTATTAAGCAGTATTGCATTGTGATGAGCTGCTGGAATGGAAATGTTACTTCCTTCAAGCTTTACATTATGTTATTTAGACATTTTTAAACTTGGGCCTGACAATCCCCACAGGAGGCGGTGATGGATGCAAGGGGAGTGGCAGGGAAGACAAGCGAGGGAGAAAAGAAATTATCATAGATGAAGTGCCACCACTTTCCCTTGTGTGATTTTATTTATATATTTGTCTCATACCACAACCCTGTCTCCCGGGGATTCCTTGAACATCAACTTCATTAGTTACGAAGGCAGCAATCCATAACCAATTTTCTTCTCATGTCAAGCTTGTTCATGTATAAACCCAGCCCTTTTGTTGGAAACATTTGCAATTAATCCCACAAACAAAGAAAATGCAAATCATACAGTCTACCCTAAGCAACCCTTCTGACTCAAGGCCCTGACCACCATCTATTATACACTAAAATGAATTGAAATTCCCACTTTGAGTCTAACCTAATTTTCTAGTGATAATAGGCATGGATTCCCAGAAGCATTCTATGCATCTAGATAGTAACATCCTAATTTCCCTTCCTGGTAAATGTTTTAAATAAGATTTTAGCACCAAAGGAAATTAACCTTTAAATTAATTGTAATTATAAAATGCCATCACTGATTTTGTCTTCAGACTAATTACTTGCTATTATTTAAACAAACTGCACCTCCTCAGAGCTTTTAAGTTTGTTTCTCTCTGCAGTGCTGTGCCAAATGATCACAGAGCAGGCTGTGTAATGCCTGCCAAGCCCTGCGACACCTTGAACTGCTCAGGTCCATTTGCATCTCAAATGCAGCTGGTTTCACTTGTCATATCTTCCTGCCATAAACTTGCTCCCCTGTGCTTCAGCCTCGCACTCTGCAGCTCAGACGTTTTCAGCCTGTGCCTTGGAAGCAGCGAGCACCCCTTAGGGGATGAAGATTGCCTGTGCTCTGTGCTGAGGAGAATGAGACGCTCAACACCAGCCTTCTGCTCTGTGAGGGGCCCCCTCCAAGACAGGACATGACTGGAAATAATAACACAGGAACCAGCTATTGATATGTGCAAAAGATTGATGTTGTACAGACGTCTCAGGGAATTTCCTAAATGTTCCTGGTGGCACCATGGCTCTCCAAGGCAGCTCTCCTTAGGATGACAAACATGAAGTAGCACCAGGGGATTTCAAAGGCTTCTCTCCCTCCACACTTCTATCAGCATCCTGACAACCAAAGGCATCCCATTTTCCTCCCTCTGGTTTACTTAATTCATGTAGCAGTCACCACACTAAATGAAACAAGTAAATGGAAAAAGCTTCTAATTGAGCTGCAGGCTGTAAATTGAAGAGCGCAGCTGAGCAAAAACAAGATGAAGCTTCAAATCTGTAGCGTGTTCATTGCATTCCCATTCACACTGACCTGTTCAACAGTGTGGAGAACAACTGTGTTTTAAACATTGGCTTTTATTTGTTCCTATTATTATTTGTTGCTGTACTGCCTCAGCAGGCTAGGCTGCCTAGGCTGTCCCTAACACTAACCAAACAAGTTAGACCAGCGACTCCCCCTGTCGTGAGAGAGGTGTCTGCCACAGGCAGGGCAGATTGCTCTTTGGAGTTACATCCCTGCCTCCACTAACTGGGGTGGAAATCTGGATTGTTAGTTTAAGCTGCAGGCCTACTTGTATGTGGCTGTAGGAGCGTGAGATGGATGCCACCTGTGACAGCATGGAAAAGGTGAAGATGGAATCACTGGTGTTTTCCAGAGAAAGACTCAGGACACGCTACACAAATGGTAGGTGCAAAACTAATGAAAGGTATGCTGAGGTATCAGATCTCCTTTTCCCAGGAGGCTGTTTTATAAAACCTTGCTTGGTTCACACATAGTTGGACACTTTCAGGAAGACAAGACCACTGTGGGAAACTAAATACAGCAAGACCTCTTGAGGTTAAGGAAGTCCACGAACAGCAAATTAGAATTTCTGGGAACCACAAACTTGGGATGGGAAACAAAGAAGCAGAATTAATACTAGAATGTTTGCTAGCAGTTTCTGTTTCTCTTTGTTTTAGAGGTGTTTTAAGCAGGAATGGAAGCTGAGGTATTATTTCTCTGTTATGTCTCACTAAGCAGATTGTGAAAAGCATTTGGCACAGAAATAAAGAGATACCTGAGCATATTCTGCACTTCAATAGTGCCTTTCATCCCAGAAGCTCAAAGTTATGAAGTAACATGCCTGTGAGTTTGTCCCTGTCATTCTTTCCCCTTTTAAATATGGGAAACAGAAGTATGGAGAGGTTAAATAACCTGTCCAAAGGTGAAAGGCTGCCTGTGGCAGAGATAAAAAGAAAATGTTTTTCTATCTATCCCACATGCATGGCAAAATTTCACATCTCTCACATAAAATGAATTTAATATTATCTTTTAAAAGAAAATCTTTGTCATCAGCTTTGTACTTCCCAGGTCAGGCCTAGGATCCCAGAATGGATTATTGTTCGGCACCAAGTTTATTGGCACATTACTGCACATAATACTGTATTGCTCACCAGAAGATATTTCCTATCTAGGGTATTACTGTCTTCCTGAACCTTTTCAGTAATTCAAATGGGATCTTGAATTCAAATTTTTATTGGAAGGGGAGGAGTGAAATAATTTTAAAGGGTTATATAGAGCTTTACTTCTGTGCCAGACATCCCCAATAGCAGGGTTCCAGGGAATATGCAGCAAAAATCTTCTTGACACAGTTGCAATTTCATTTGCTTTGCAGTTTAACTGGAAGCAATGCCAGGAGAAAAGAAGAAAGTGTATGTGCAAGTTGGATCCTTGCTAGCATTAGATGGTGCAAAGGTTGTGCCTCATGGTACACGAGGGAACAGTCAGAGGGGCCATATTTGTTCTCTGATTGCCTTGCCATTGTGTAATAGTAGGTAAATGCTACTTCTGCTCCCTCTCTGGGTCAGCAAGAGAGTCTTCTAGGTCAGGATTTTACTGTGGGACACAGACTAAATTAGAGATTTTCTCTTAGCTGGGGTTCATTCCCAGTCAAAACTGTCCCTCTAATAACAAGCCAGTCTCCTTACCCTCAACAGAACCTGCAAGGTGAGTGCAGAATTCCCATTTCAGTAACCCAGGTTTCTTTCTTAATTGCTTAGAGACAAAAAGACCTGGGAGGATGCTGTTTGATTGCTTACATTCCAGTGTTTTCCACAAAATGTGTATATAGTTAATAAAATTTTCAAAAATACACTGAATTTTCTTTTAGTAAGGCAGTAGCAGCTTATAGCAGGGAGCCAAATTGCTAGTGAGCAAACGCACATTAAAGGAACATTTTGATGTTATTAAAAATAATGTCCAGCCTTTGAAAAATGCAGGCCTAATATGATTTTGGAAGACAAATGAGAAGCTCCAATAAATTCACAGCCATTGAATGCCTCCAAGTAATGGCCGTAGCTGACATTTTCATGTTATATTTTTAATTGCTGCAGCTAATAATGCTAATGAGGTAAGAATGGCAATGGCTTAGGCATTCCAATGGCAGCGGTGAAGAGGAGGGCGTGGAGCTGGCAGCAGTGCTGCTGGGGACCCATCCTCCCTCTTCAGTCCCAGAAAAAGACCTGAAGCACTCCAACCATCAGAGTTCCTCCTTCCTATGCGGCCATGGGGAAAATGATGCAGAAGGAACATTTGGGAGTGGCAGACCTTCACTGAGAGGAGCAGCCATGGAAAAGCTGCTCTTGTCTGCCCCTTGGACATGGGCGCCGCGGTTTGACTCCGGTGCACCCAGTGTTAGAGCACTTCTGGGACTGTACCAGGAAGGAAAGCACCTTCCTCTTTAATCCCTGGTGCAGAATTAACCCAAAGCAGATTGTTCTCATGAAAGGTACCACAGACTCGTGCTTTGATTTAGGGGGCCTGTGGCTGGATTTATTTGGTGTGTGAGTAATTAAAACCTCTAGACTTGCTGACTCAGTCCTAGTTATGACCATGATTTGATCACTGTATTGTTCCATTCCTAATCCTTTAGTGAGGTTAATCTTAGTGAAATGTTTGCTTAATTCCACCCTAGCTCATTTATTCTCTTAATAAAATCTGCATAAAGAATGGAGAAATAGTAATTCTTTCAGCTTGTTCCAATTACTCTGAGAGCAAAGCTAATTCAGCTGAAGCAGCTTAAGAGCAACTTGACTCTGTTTCTACAGTTGAGGCTCTGTGCCAGTAGAAGATGAGACACCTTCTATACTCCAGAGCAGTGTCAATATCTTCCTCTGGTTAAAATCTGGAACATGCTCATGTTTGGCCCTTGGATGTTGCATGGCTTTTTCTCCAGTCTTATGCCTTGCTGCTCAGTACTGCCAGGTTCAGCGTTTCTGCCTCTTTTGCTCCTCTTTTGGATTGCTGTTGTTCCCATGGCCCATTAGCACAGCAGAAGAAATTGAATTGAGTGTATGGCTGTTCTCTGTGTCCACTGTGAGAAGCAAAAGACTGTTTCTGTTGGTTCTGTCTCATCAGAAAGAACTCGTGGCTAAATGACACTTTGGTATGACCCAATAAGTTTATCCTTATGGTTCTCTCTATTTGTCTGTAAGGCATCCCATTTTTATAGGCACGAGTGGTCCTGAAAGGCAGAGATCTAGATTTCTCCTGTGATGTCTGTGAATATGGAGGAGAGTAAGAAGATGACAATGTCCTTCTGTTGTTCTTCGTGGACTGCTTTGGTGCTGGGAAAGCAGGGCAGTGTGGTTGCTGCTTTCCGGTGATTGCTTTGACCAGAGGATCTTTCACAGCTCACGCATTGCTAGCACACAGAGGGAACACCAGCTGCCAAATTTCACGGTAACACAAGCCTGGCCTCACTCCTTATCAGGTGTGGATGCTAGACAGAGGTTGGGGGTAGCACAGTAAAGCTTTTTTCTCCTATGCTAGATGCCCAGCAGCTTTGGAGGAGGGAGTACACTGTGAGTAGGAGAGGCACCTTCATCCCTCTGGCACAGAGTTTGCTCCACAGCAACAGGCAGGGGCGAGGAAGTGGAAAAGTGGAAGAAGAGCCTATGGAAAGAGAAACACGTCTAGGGGATCTGGAGCTATCTCAGATAAAAAACTTTATGCAGGAAGCTCTAGGAATGAATCTGGGACATATTCCACTTCTCCTGAAAGCCTTTCTCCTTAGCATTCACTTGGTCTGCATGAGATGACCCCACCTGTGAATACATGGAGAAAGTCAAGCTTAGGCATCTTCCTCTGGAGTACAAATACTATATAATGTGACATCCATAAGGGAAATACTTCTCAGAAGAGCACAATAGATGGATGAGCTGCCAAAAGGGATGGAAAAGGTGAGAAAATGTATCTAAGAAAATAAAAGAATTCTAAATTAAACCTAAGCAGGGGGTATTTGTACAGACTGCAGGCCCTGGCTGTCACAATGAACATGGCAGAGTGGATGTCTGAGGAGAGGGAGAACTAGAATCATTCTTACTTGCTGCTTCATGAGGCCTTTCAGTAGAAACTAAAGCTGCTTTAATTTTATGATACCTTGAGGGGCCAAATCCAATCTGAGCATTATTACACTGTTGGCACAACTCAGCCACAGAAGTTCCCTTTTTCTTTTTTGCCAGCCAAGTTTCCAAACCTCACCAGAAGGGAAGCTGCAGCGCCTGAGCTTGTGCTGGCTGTATTGCAGTGGGTGGGGATTCACCCTGGTACCTCAGAGAGGTGAGATGCTCTTTGACTGGACAAGGAGACCTGGCTGGGGTGTATGAACAAAGTAACAACGAAATCTAAATGTCAAAAGTAATGACAAAATAGTCAAGGTGATGGCAAGCAAATGTTCAAAGAAGCATGACAATCTGTGGCTCCTGAACAACAGGGAGCTCCTGCTGCAGCGAGAAGAAAACAATACCATATTGGCTGTGGCACTTTGCTGCCAGGAATGCCGCTTTATGGACCATGGGAAAAACCTCTCAAACATGCTCTGACTTCTGCGCTTGACTGGTCAGCCAAGTCTCAAGTCCTTCCTCGCTTTTTACTTATGTCATGCCCTAAAGCATTACAGAATAGTGAAAAAAAGATTTAAGCCCTTAGAAGAGAGGGCAGAACAGTATTAAATGGAATTTCATTTTGGGGGACAAGAAATAACTCTCCTCCAGCCCTGTGGAGAGTGAATGCACTTAACAGGAAAGCAGGAGAAAGCACATATGACCGGGTACTTTCCTAAACAGACGAGTCTATTTGTGACACACCCCTGCTCCACCCAGCTGTCCCAAACCCTCTGTACTCTTTATACCTTCCTCGCCTCCACAGAAACACAAAGACAACTGAAATGAGCATAGTCGAAACGACCTCCAAAGTGCGGTGGTTTGATTTCAGCATTAAATCTCCCCTCGATGGTTCACAGTGACACTGTATTGCCAATAGATTATAGGGTTGTAGCTATTTTCCACGCAGGAGAACACACAAAGGAACCCCCGCCAGCCCTAGCAGTGCTCTCAATCAAATAAAAACCCTTTAGCTTCCTGTTGCAGAGCTCTCACTAGGATTCATGTATATTTTATCAAAGTTACACGCAGTTCTGATACTTGTTTCTAAAGTGCTTTAGTATGAATCCCAAGATGTACTGAAATGCTGCAGTGGCCCTTTTCAAAAAAAAAATCAAGGTTAGAGGAGAGAAAAAAATGAAATGGCTTGACTCTACAGCATGCAATAAGAGAAAATTCTGCTCAACAGGCTTCTATTGATATAAATAAGGAGAAGAAACACAAACATACATCTATATGAAATCATTTCACTCCATGTAATTGTACCCTGGGAGCAGCAGGAACAGAGAGGAGCTCCACTGTTTCACCTCTCGTAAAGGAAGGTCCTGCCATGATCTAAAGCTATTTTTTTGCCAGAAGTGCTTTTACAAGCCAACATACATGCCAACACAAAAGAGCTATAACCTCGGTGGTAACCAATTACTCTGATGATAGTTAATAACAGTCTGGGGTAAGGAAAAAAAAGAGCTTGTATTTACTAATTGGGATTTTTTTCTTTTTTCTTTTTTTAAAAAATTTTTAAATTTTCTTTTTTTATAGCTAAGCTGTGAGATAAAGAATTGCAATGATCTTTCCAGAAGAAAGGTGTATGTAATTTTTAACCAGTATTTCATGACTCCTTTGTCTCTCAGACATTTCCGAATTTTAGACCCAAGAATGATGGACGGAAAACATGATCTAGCTATGGTATAATAAGGCATTTAGGTTGAAGTCAGCAAGAGCCAGCATAGTGGAGAGGTGATTTAGAAAAAAATAAAAAAAAGAATTAATTTTTTATGTAATAAAGCTTTAGTACTTACAGCTGTCCTCTTCTTCAGTAATACACTTCACAACATAACAGGCATAGATGAAGCCTGCCAGCTGAAACAAAATGTAATAGTGTTAGATGTAAGATGGACACCATAGAGAAACAAGAGATGGCTTTAGAAGAGCAACTACAGAAACAGAAACAACAAAATTCAACAGACTTTCTTTGACAAGGTAAAGATAATTCTCCACAACAGTTTAATAATTTTAATTAGAAATAGTCAGGAGAATTCTGCATCTTCCTTGAAAAACACATCCTTCAATAAAACGTCCAAAAAAGGATCAAAATCTTTCCAATACCTAGTTGACTTCTTTTTAATTATGGAAAAAATAGAAGAGTCAATGGGTGTTTGGATGGATGAGCTTTTAGCCACTGAAAATGTAAATATTTCTGTCAAAATCAGATTTGCTATCCAACAAAACCTGGCCCTCTAGTAGAACTTTTTAAAAAATCAGAATTGTGCCAACTAAACCAAGGACAAATTCAGTGCACTTGTAAACCAGCTTTAAAATGATATTTTATCAGTTGAAATTAGGTCTATGAATTAATGGAACTTGTTCCCATATCTGCAATAGTCCCCAAGCCTCATGACATATCACTTTGGATAGTCCCGGATGTATTTACATTGGCATCTCACACAGCAGCTGGCAAATTTGTATCTTGCTCCCTTCAATCCTCTCTGCAAAGAATGCCCAGAACTGAATTGTAAACAGAAGCAATGGGATTTAAAGAAAATGGAAATCTGGAGTGGTTATTGAAGTGCCACCTGAAAAAAAATGATAATAAAAAAAAGGAATAAATGGCCAATATTACACATGCAACAAGCCAAGTATCATGTCAGTCAGCTGCTGGTCCCTCCAACAAGTTCTGCTGTTGCTAAGAAGTTATACCCAAAGTAAAAGAACAAATACTGGAGCAGCAACATGTGCCACGTGCTGCCTGCTTTACACAACTTCCCTTACGTGTAGGTCTGGAGAGTTTTTTCTACTAAATCACAATAAACCATTTTTCACCTTTTAGCTCATCACTGAAATTTGCATGGTAGGATGTCAAAAGAATTCCAGTTGTTTGATCTCTGTGTAATGAAAAGTGAGCCGCGGTGCCGAAACGTGTTACTCTGCACAGCTCACCTCACAGAGACATTTTCATGAGCTGCGAACCCATCTGTACACTTTGGGAATTTGTTCTTTATACAGTTAATAAAAATGCCCAGAGGCTTCAGCCAGGACTGAGCTCTTTGTGAATGGTGCAAACCCCATAATCTCCGGCTGAGGGAGATGACGATCTTAACTTCAGTTTGAGTAATCAGTGGGTTGGACAGTAGAAAAAGTGCAACTTGAGAGACCATGTATTATGAATGCTGGTTAGTGAAAATGGATTTTTTTTTCATTAATCCAAGGCACATGTACAATCACTGCAATACTGTGGGTTCTTAGAGCCCTTAATATTACCCATATATAAATTAAATGCAAACAAATCCATTCTATTTCCTAGTGCCTTCATACCTGAGGCAGTGACTATGCCTCGTTTATTCCAGCTCTTACACTGATATTCCTGGAATTACTGTCAGTTTTCCATGCAGAAAGCTACCCATACTCACAAATGCTATCTTCTAACATCTGTATCGGTAAGAGATGGCAAAAGGGCAAAAAAAGAAGGTCAGCCTCAAGGCTTTCCTGAAGAGATCAAGACCTGATTTGGAGATCACACTGAAGCCAGCATAGGTGTTGTCTGCTATCTGCTTAAATTCCTGTTGGGAGCCCAGAAGCTGCGTTACAACGGAACCAAACCATTAATTTTGTCATTTATTATAAATCTGCCTCATAGTGCTGCTGGGAAGATTTTACACCTGGGAAGAATGAAATATTCACTGCTGGACACAAAGAACGCACTGTACCAAGAAGTGGCATTCAGCTAATATCAGCATTTCATCTCTCCTTTATTGGATCACTCTTCCCTTTCGTTTCTTGGCTTCAAGACAGAGGGCTAATTTGCTCCACTGACTTATGCCCTGCATAACCCCATTGACTTCAATGACATTACTTGAGGTTTAATTCAGCAACGAATTAGGCCCAGAAAGGTTGTTCATAAATGATTCCATTCTTGGATGTGAACCTTGGCTTAATAGTTTCTCTGTTCTCTTTTTACAGACCATCGGATCCAAGATAGCCGAAAAGTTGCATCTCTAGCAGGCTCCTATGGTAATCCTTTTCTGGCATTACAGTTCAATACTTTACTATCTTCTAAACCACCACAAGTTCATGTGTTATTAACTGAACTTATCTTACAAAGCACAGCAAACAAACTGCATCGCAAATGGTGCTCACAACTGATCTTTTAATTGTATTCAGTTACATTGCTTAAATCTCTAGGGAACTCCTTTGATATATAAGCAAATCCTACAGCATTTCATCAGATGAGCTTGTTGATTAAAAGAATGCCTTAAAGCTCAAATTGTTCTGATCTAAGTACAAATGTCAGGGGTTTTTTTTCCCATGAGATAATCAGAGTTCATAGAAGAAACCTCCCCTTCTCCCACATTTATCCAACCCTTTTCTTGGTAAACAAAATTATTTGGTTTTTATTTGAATCTCACATTAGTTTTTCTTCTTTNTTTTTTTTTTTTTTTTTTTTTTTTTTAACCAAGCCATTTATCAGTTCTGACATAGTGGCAGCCATTTCAGATTTATCTTCTAATTGCATCAGCAGCAGTGGGCGCACACTGCGAGCTGAGGCTCAGAACTAAAAAGTGGCAGTTTTCACTTCGGTGATGCTCAAGGACCTGAGCCCATGGTGGCTGCAGAGATCTCTGGGATAGAGATCAGGAACATGGTTCCTCCCCTGTAGACTAGGACTTCCCATAAGAAGGGTACAGCTTGTCTACCCACATAGCAGAGATTTCTTGGGCACTTGAGTCAACTAAAATTGTTAACGAATTCCCACATGGACGGAGGGGTCTCCCAAAATTTACCACCTTTGTTATAGTGCAAGATGCACTTCCTTAACCTTTTCTCTCTAAGAAAAGCACACTGCAATGTACCTTTGTATCACAAAAAATATCCAAAAACCCCAACAAATCCAAACAAAACACCGAACACACTCCTTACCCTGGAGAAGAACATGAGAGAAGAAACCAAACCAAAGCAAAGGATAGAAGTTAGTCACGTTGCTTAATAAATTCCTGGGAAGTCCTCAAACACAGCAGTGTTTGAGTGCTCAGTGCAGTATGAGAATTACACAGAACAGAGTCTTCCTGCTTGGGTATCTCTAAAAGATTTTTGTCTTCTAAGAGAAGGAAGGAAATGAGTCCTCAGAGATAAAGAAGAGAAAGAACCTGACTGTCTCAGAAAATCAGTTTAAAACTAAGAAAGTTAGCTTGAAAAATCTTGTTGCTTTGCATCCCTGCCTATTTTTTTTTAATTAACTGAGCTCTGTTTTTTATAAACCATGCAGTGATAAAAAGAAATAGGTGCAATGAGCAGAAGATCATTTCTGGATCCCAGACCCATCAAGATTAGGTGTCTACATCTGTCCCATTCACATTTTAATGCTGTAGTATGGGCCTTTAGAGGAGAAGGAACCATTAACAGCATCCCTGCTCATTTATACATATAGTGATTAGTGAACGCACATTTTTATGAACCTCATTTTCTGCAGCTTGAAAAAATCTGCTCTTTAAAACTTTCCCTGATATGTCCATATGAGAGTATAAATGAATACTCTTCTTTCTAACAGTGACACATTATCCATGCCAGCACCAGCTCCCTGGGTGTACTGATGACCTTAATTTTATAAACAATGATCTCAAAGATTTAATAATTTTATTTGGTTTTGGGTTTTTTTACTCTATAAGCATGTTGATAAAGTCATCTTTCCTTCTGTCAAGAAAAAAAACAAGACAGGCAAAGCCTAAAATAAATCACCAATAAAACAGCACTACTGAAGCTTTGGTAAGGAGATTAATTACAAAATGAAGTTAATGTATTTTATTGCCTTATTATAGCCATATAAGGCAAACAAAAAAGTAGATAGAATATTCCCCACCTAAGTCAACAATGTCCTGTTACACTGCTAAAGACTCTAGCAGATCCTGGGTCTCTGTGAGTGTACTTCCAGACTTGCTCAAAATGTCAAGTGCTGTGATCAAACTTAATCAGAATCAGTATTGATCAAAATCCTGCCTTGCTATTTTTTCTCACTGCTTTTATGGAGATGAATGTTTTTATACACTGCAAATAGCACCAGATTTGGGAAAAAGGCTATCATATAAAAAACCATAAATGCTGGTCAGGGCCCCCACACTGCCCTCTTCTAAAGCAATACATATATATAGGTAATTACCACAAGTTTTGTTTATTAAGCTGGGAACTTGAAACAAAAGAGTGACAGCAAGGAGGAAACAAAAACTAAAAGTGGGTAAGATCTGATTGGGATAAGGTGGTGAGGAGAAGGCTTGAGATGAGGATCAATGAATTTAGGGCTGTGGAAATAATACATAGTCTTGGTTTCATTGAATGAATACGTTTTATTCCATAACTGTACTTGGTCTAGAGGAATGAACCTTAGACTTAGAAAACGCAAACCTATTGGGTTTTCCTATGGAAAAATGTTTCAGCATCTCCTGAAACAGCTGAGGCTTGTGCATTTACTTTTCATTATTAAGTTTTTGCAGCTTTCTATAAAGACTCTGGTTTTAAGAACTAAGCAAAATATGGTCTAGTTCAAGCAATAACACAGCAGAAATACATGGATGTAATTCTGGCCCCGGGAATGCTATATTGCAAAGCTCTGATGTTACTTGTCCAGCCATGTGCAAATTAATCGTATTTCTTAAGCTTACAGTGGTCTGCACACATAAAACCTTTGTAATGCTGCGCATTTAAAGGACAATGTTTCTTTAAAATGGATTTTTGGAGTCTGGAGATATATTGCTATATATATATACACACACACACACATTATGAGCAACTGAAGAACTGGAGAATTACTGTCTAGAAAGCTTCCAGTGTATTGATTCTCAGAAGAATCATACTCATTATTTAGCAGGAAAGGTGAGGCAGAGACCTTTCTCTCGATATCTGTAGATTTAAGTCGGTGTCGTGGGGGTTCTAAAGCTGCCCCCTGCAAAAACCCTTTCAAGCATGATTTCACTGCCTTCAGCAGTGCCGCATCAGTGAGTGATCATCATTGCTGGAGTTTAATATAAAACTCAAGCTGTGTTCCATGGAAACTACTCTGTTGAGGTATGCTTTTATTTGTGCTTACATTTAACATTATGAGAACCCTGTCATTCCTCCAAGTTTAACTATCTCTCATCATAAAAGGAGCAAATAGGAAAACTGTTGGTATAAGGACGGATTCCTGACAGGGAAGGTAGACTGTGCGGCCTTGCTGTCATTCTTTTACAGAATTAACTATCTATGTGCTGTCTGGAAAGAATATTTCATTAGTATGGCCAAGTAGCTTTATTTTGTGCAATAAAATAACTACTTAAAAGAGTCAATGTCAAATTAACATGTCCACAATAATATTTAGCGGGCATTTATGAAATTTAAAAGCAAGCTAAAATGATAACTTCTTAGCCTGTGTGGCCATCAAATTATTTTTCTTTCCTTTCTTGAGCTGAAAACTGCCCCAAAGATTTTTGGGGTTTTTTTGGCAGACACAGTAAAACCATGAATCATAAATACAGATAACTCTAGGCACATTAGAAAAGAGAAGTGTGATAAAAATTGCATTTATTTCAACTAGTGCATCATAATCTTTTTTATATCAGCCGTCTAGAAGGTGCTTAGCATAAAATCTTTCTTTATTTCTCACCGGACTCTGCAATTTTCTGGAGATTTCCTTTTTGTATAAGCATTTGAAGATCCCTGTGAAGACCTGCTAGAAAGCTTTTGTTTGAAATTCTGTCTTGTTCAGGGTTCCCTGAGCGTCTTCCCTGGCAAGCTTCTGCACCTGATGAATTGAAGAGACTACAGGGGCACTGAAAATCACAGCACTGTGGCTTGTCAGAAAAGAGCAGTGCAAACCTTTAACAACAGGATAAAGCAAGAGATACTCACCTGTTTGGTAGCTGTGTTACAGACATTTGGCTCGACCCAAATTTCCAGAAAGTTTAAACTCTCACTTTAGTGAGAGTTTTCTGCAATTTTGACCTAAAACTTTCTACAAATCTTCACTCTTCCTAGGTAGTTCAGAGTGATTTATACTTTTGATAACCACATGATATTTGGCACTTTTCCATGACTTCATCTCACAGCTAAAGAGCAGCATGTCCTTTTTTCCTGCCTCAGACTTGAAAGGCAACCTAAAATACAGGGGCTACCAGCTCGCATGAGGCAGAACTGGGGATCGTTTACTGCTGACCTCTGTGTTAAGTGAACTGTGGAGCATCTTGTAGATTCAGGCTTAGCCCTGAACTTCACATTCCTGCTCCCATAGCTGCAATGCCCCAGCCAGGACTCTGCTGGATTCCCTCAGGAAGCTGAGGCAGAGGGGAGGCGACAGTGGACTGACCTGTGCAGATCCCCAGACCACAGCTTAGAGCAAGGATGGGGCTGACACGCCAGGAACAAATTCTCCACCAGCTGCATTCAGCAGGTACTGAGCGCAGCTCAAGTGTGCATTGCTCAGTGCAGGCTGAAGGCATTAGTGATGCCAAAAAAAAGTTAAAAATTGGAGAAATTTTAATTTTCTCTTTTCTGCTTATGTGGAATTATCTCCACTTTACATTTTCTGACTTCATTAGGGTCAGAGGAGATATTTGATTACATATTTTTATTAATTCCATCCAATCCAAGTGTATGGGAAGTCCTGAAGATGGAAAAGTCTGTTGCTCTGTTTCCTCTTAAGGTGTAGCTCTGTAGACCAACCTGCCATCGTTAGAACAGAGTTCTGATTGTATAGGGGTCAACAGTGTGTGTTGTGGTGCCTGCTAGTCACATAAAAATGATTTAGCCATTAGAGCTGCGTAGATTGCGAAAAACAATCCCATCTGTTTTTAAACAAGACAAACTGCCTCTGTCCACTTGGCAACAGAAAAAAAACCCAACAAAGAATGACACTTAAACAAACAAAAAACTAAAGTGAAAGACTTTAAAGCACGCATCACCCTGTTTTTTCTGTAAATAGTAGGAATGGGTTATTAAAGCGAAAGTGTATAGGTGTTTGTATGAGGGCTTTGCTCTGCAGGTTTTATAGCATGATAACTTCTATGAAAAAAACTTTGGACCTTTGCCTCCTCTTGTCTTCTGGGAAAGCTTTGGAATGGTTTAATCATCTGGCTTTGGTATCTTACTGCCTTTGGCAGCAGTAGCTTTTCTTATCATTATGTGTAACTGTGTGTCACCTTTTCCAGACAGCCGTAGGATTAGGATAAGAAAAATTGGTTCTTTATGCTGCAGATCTAACAAAGCCACAGACTCCTCGCAGCCCACCAAATGAATGCCTAGCATTTTAAATTGAACTCTGTTAGAAGAAACAGTTGATTATCAATGCTACTCACTCTTTTGAGGAGCAGTAGGAAAAAGAAAATATTTGAAATTTGTGCAGATTGTGTAGGGGAAAATATTTTGATGGTACAAGAAAACTCTGAATTTCTGCTAAACAAACACATATGAGTGTTTCTGTTCAATGCAAATTCATCCCTCCATGTTGAGGTATCCATATGGCAAATAAACCTCAATGCTTTGAGTGTGAACACTGGCCCTTGGATCTGGGAAACAGAAACATTCAGAAGAGAGTGAGTAGAAGATGAGAAAGAGAATAATATGTTGTGTCTGCCAGTTTCTCAGGACTGTGGCCAACCATGAACACTGTATAAAATTAAAGTTCAGAAGGAAAGCACAGGTAATTTGCTCTTCTCCATCATCACATGTTAGATTAAATTAGATCATTGCTGTCACATAAATGACAAGAGCCAGAACATTTCATCAGAGGTAAGATGCTTTTCAGTAGCAGCTGACTCTTTCTCTGTGACGATATTTATTTTCCCTGTGATGAATTGCTGTTTATTTGAAGGCTCTGATGATGGTCACAGGGTCAGGAAACTTCATGGAAAGTGGCAGATTTTGCACTGCACCGACTTGCTGGTGGTGGTGGTGATGTAACAGCCTCATAACGCTCTGATCGAAGCGTTCCCACAACAGCTGGCGATGGCGGCGCTGACAAGGCAGATGGATGCGCGGCATGCAAAGTGCACGGCTCAGCTGAAGCAGCCCTTCACCAGCCTGAATACTCAGGCTCATTGCTTTAACATACAGAAAGAAAAACAAATAAGGCATTCATAGGAACAGCTCTAGAGAGCGTGATCAAGATGAATAGGGCTTGAACTTATGAAACCTGAATGCTGATGGCTTATCCAAATACAATAGTAGTTATTCAGAAGCTCGGTGTGAATTGTGGGCTAACGGCAGAGGAACTGACAGATCTCTTTGACAGTGCCATCAGCAGCAGAGCTGCCAGGAAGGTGACTGTCAAGTGGAGGCTTGGCCTGAGCCCTCTGGCCGCTCGTGCCTGTGCACAATATGGGAAGGTGGGATACCCGACAGGACAGTCTGTGTCTCTGGCAATGTGTGTGAAGAAGATGAGGAAGAAGGAACTTATCTCAACCAAATAACTCCCTTAAGCCTCGTGCTCTGGAGTAAAGAAAGAGAGGTATCTCAGTGAAAGTACAAAGCAGCATGCATAGTGTGCTCCACATCATTCCATCTCCTTAGGATCCATACATCTGGCAAATGCATTGCTTAGAACAAACATTTTGCTCCAGGAGTACAATATAACAGCATCAAGTGTCAGGGGGGTTTCAAGGTCAATAAAACCTCTTCCTGTGGTGTCTAATGTTTAAAGTAACTGAACTCAGCTAATGTTTCAATGCTATTTTTCCTCTCAGCATTAGCCTACTGCAGGCTTTTTCCACCTTTGTAAACTATAATAAAAGATATGTTTCAGGGCTACCTTTTCCATTCAGCAAAATCAGCTAAGCAGGCTTCAAAAAGCAAATGCCAAAGTGCTTTGTGAAAACCTTTCCTGCAAAAGGAGAACCACTGGAGAGTTTAAATGAATATCACACCATGCAGCCTAGGCTGGTACAAAGAGAGATTACGCTCTAGAGGCTCCGAGCAGAACAACAGTTTGAATTCCATGGTCAAAGGCACCTTTCCCCTTACAGACCTTCTGCTGGAGGGCAGGGGATCACTCTCTTGTTTATTCAGCATGAAAAATAGTGATCTCCTTGCACCGAATGGAAATAGTTTGATGGCAGAGATCCCAGCCACTGCCTGGGGTGGCAGAATACATATGAATAAATTCTGCAATTTGTGTGACTAAAAAAAAATTGAACCTTTTAGCTGAAGATTCCAGTAACATCATATCACATGAGGCATTTCGGGGGAATGACGAATTACAAAGAGAGAACATTCTCGGAAAGGCCATGTCCTCGGAGTCTGTGCCTCATTGCAGAGAGTTAAGTGGATGAGTTATATCTCTGACAGTTTATGAACCTTGTTAATATAATGCAGTACCTGGGAGTGTGCCAGCCACAGTGATCAAGGAAGCCTGAATTAGACCTCTGCCATCGACAGACATCAGATGCCCATTTAAAAAAAAAAATGTTTCGTCTGAACTGGGCACGTTTCTCTCTAAAGCAGTGATCACCAGCTTGAAGCTCTGCAGTCCTGTGTGGCTCTCAGTAACACAGCACACCTCTCTTCCCTAGGTCTCAGTAACAGGCTATTTAACATGCTGATGCAGGAGCTGCTCTGGTAGGAAGAATGCAAGTGACAGCAGTGCTTTGACATGTTAGTCTTTATGAAAAATGTGAGGTTTGTGTTTTCTTTAACCCACATGTGGCGAAGGCGGCAGCTCTGTCACCTGGTCCAGGCACAGGTCACTCAGGGCAACCCATCTAGTGGCAGATTAGGCTGCCTTGGCCCCAGCAGGAGAGGTGAGGGAAAGCTCCTGCACTAGCAGAGAAGGCCATCTCCATCCAGCCTGCACACTGGCAATGGACTGCATGAAGTGAGAGCAAAAGCCATAGACCTTTTCCTTCTGCTCTGACAACTGCACACAAGTAGCCACCATGCTGGTACAGCAGCTGTGTTCTTTCTTTGTCCCTGAAAATGCTCTGCTTTTCTTGCCTCCAAAAAGTCCCACTTCTGTGATGCAGATCCCTAACATGAATATCAAAACAATGCAATCCAGTCGCATTTTATTCTTTTTTTTTTTTCTCACAAAATCTGTAATATTGACATAAAGGTGCCTGTTTTGCCAGGGCCCTGTAAGGTTCCAGTAAACATTATGACTTTTGGTTTCAGTTTTTGCATGGAATGCATGAAAAGTGCTACAGCTACATATACTATTCTACACTGTTATTAATCCATTATATTACTCTGTGCAGAATATCAGCAACGTGTTAATGCTTTATTTTTAATATTTTTTGTATTTAATTTGTGTATTCCAACTTTTAATAGTGTCACTTCTTTTGCAATTCTATGTCAAAAATATATTTTTAGTAGATAGAAATTTGGTGTTGACTTGAACAGATGCACCAAGCCTTTGAAAAATGAAAGACAATATTATTTCCTACTGAGGGTTAGAGAAGAAATTATTTTTAGAAGTTTGGTTCCTCTACATCACCCGTTCATTGCCAGAATTGAGAAATATTTCATGTGGTTGTATTGACTCGGCAGAATAAAGGTTAGAAGTATAATTTAATTGAAGAAGCATGACAGAACACAGCACTGTGCAATGAGATCCAACTTGCACAGCCATCTTTGAAGACTGCTGAGCTGTGGAGCTGCATAGCAGCAATAAACATAGGGTAAAGACAAAATGTCGCTTTTAGTGAGGGCTTTTTTCCTCCCTTGGTTTCTTATATGTCCAAAATAAGCAGAAAAAGTTCTATTGAAATCTTTAGAAGTTAACGAAAGAGTTTTAGGGAAAGTGTGCATAGAGTTGAGTTGGACTCCTCAAAAGAAGAAAAAAAAATCCTGTTGTCACAGGTCAGTTCTAGTCACATTTCCAATGCAAGAGCTTTAATCTCAAATGTTTTCTATGATCTAGCCTGTTTTCAAATATCAAGATGCATGATGCTAGTCAGCAGCAAAGTTGTATCTACTAGGAAACATCAGGAGAATGTTCCAAAGGAAGAAGAAAAACATTATTTGCAGTATAATGCACTGGAGAACTGCTTGGAGTGTGTTCACTGATGGAAAAAGGGACCGGGTACTCGAGTGCACAGAGGCACGCTGACCTGCCCTTCATGTTTCACTGGGGCCCTAATGATAGAGTACATTGTCCAATGTGAACAAGAGAATATTGGGAATTAGGAGACATGTCCACACTATCTAATGGCTCCCGGCTTCATCTCAGAATCATGGACACCTTAAACCATCTGCTGGCACACAAGAGACACTCAGTTTGGCCCGGTCTTTAGCTGTGTTGTTTGCTAGTGCATGAAAACATCCTACTTCATCAAAACTCATGGGTTAGGAAGTTATTTATTTAGAAAGATTATGTGATTATCAGGTCAACAGCTAGGGAGTGACTACATTATTTAGCTAGGATATTTATTTGTGAAATAAATAAATTATTATTTATTAAATTATTTATTAAAATTATTATTTAAAAAAAATTCTGCTTTACAGAATAGACAAAACTAAGTGTCTTCACTGACTATTTACTCTCAGCATCCTTTTGGGCAAAGTTGACAAATAATTTACATAAAGTAAATCTGACATAGAAACCTCATTTTTAAATTGACCACGGGACCTAGGAGATCACTGATGACCTTTAGGCAAAGTACGTGAATGATTTTTGAAAGTGGGATTTGAGAGCTTTTGACAAAATTTTATCTTTTGTAAACATCATATTAGGCATGTTTTTTATCCTATTTGGTAGCAATAAATGAAAAGTGATAGTTATATTTTGTCCACTCAAACTTAAGAAAATTTCAATTAAATCATAACATTTATTGATAAACCCATCTATTAGGTGAATAAACCCTGGAACCATCCCTGTGGAGGCAAAAACCTCTTTTTCAATAGATCCATCCCCATATTACGCTTTATTACTTTGTTGAATGCTGTGCACATCAGTAAGATGTTTATTGAAATTCTGAAGATATACATTACTATACTGTTTGACCTAAGATTTGAAACCACCTTATCTTTTTCAATGCTCTTATTACAGATGACCTACATTTCACAAATTCAGATTTATTTGGTTTTTCACATTTAGGGCAGTAAAACACTGATACTATCTTTTGAATAATCAAGAGGATACTTGGAAGTCCTTGGAAAATGAATGACAGTATTAGTGGGCAAGAAATCATGAATCTGTAGGGACACAAGGTTGCAGCATGAACACAGAAATGTACGGATGTAACACATTAGGTCTTCAAGTACAGTGGAAGGCCAGAGACGTTGCAGAATAAATTTGGAGTTATCGAAAATGGAGGAAGAACAGAGTCTGAAAAAAACCCGAATATTTTATGCCAGGACAAAAGAGACAGCAGCCAAAAATTCAGTGAACAGGAATTGGAGTGGCAGCAGGTCTTATTAGAGATAAAAGATTTGCAAGGTTTGACATATGGATGTGCTACCCAAATAAAACGCATCCTTTGCTTGGCTGTCTACGAACCAGAGTAGATACAGATCCAATAAGCAGGTCTGTTTCTCAAAAAACTGAAGGGTATTGAATACATTAATAATGCTAAAGAAATAGGTTAAAATTAAGTTGAAAATGCCAACAGACTTCACACACAAAATTCATTAGGGCAGAAACATCCAGGTTCCAAAAGTGTTGAAAATAGCGTCTAAACAACCAGTTTAGCTGAAGAGCTCTAATCTGATGTTCTTGGTCCCTTCTCTTGAATTACTGGGGGCCTGGCTGGGACAAGCACAGCTCCTGCTTAGCATGTGTAGCCAGGAAGGAGGAGATAAATGTGTGCTTATGTCTGAGCTCAGTCTCGGCTTGTGAGAGTGGAGATCTTTCTTTTACAACCTTCACAGTCCTCTGTTCAGATTTTCAGAGGCCTGCTGTTCCTCTGCAATGGAAATGAGATTTGTAGAGGCAGGTGGCTGCTTATGTGCCCACAAAGTCTGTGTGCTCACAAGTTTCTCATGAAAACTCTGCAAAATTGTCAGCGAAGACAATTCCACAACAAGGTGTTGAACTTCACGCTTAATACTTGCCTAATCAGTAGGTGCTTGCCTCTGAATTTCACGGTGATCTTCAGCATCCAGCAATGTAGACACGAAAGAAGACTTTATAGAAGTGGGCAGCAAACAGATGTGCAGCCCTACTGGTATTCAGAGACACGTTAGTTGCATAATTCATGAAGGCATCTATTGTATCTGGAGGATGGCATGCAGCACAAAAGCCTGCCTTGGGATCCTTTTGCTTCTCGTGCTGATCATTCGGCCAAGCCATCTGATTCAACTTCAACACAAAATCTGGATAATGATCCCTCATCCACCTGACTTGAATCTGACAGAGTCATCCTAAAACTCTTCTGTGTTCTTTTGGAGATATCCTTCCAAATTCTTTTCAGGTCATTACATTTCTGTACCAAATATAAAGGTCCTGATGACGGCATATTTTTTTTTTATCATTCTTATATTGATTTACTTGATCTTGAGCTCTTACTGAGCCCATTAAGTACTGCAGTTGTCTTCATTGTCCTTGCTGCTGCCTCAGTCAGGCAGACTTTCATTACTGATAACAATATTTTTTCAATCAATTTAGAGTCCTCTTTTGCATCTTTCACATGCACCCTTTTGAGTGCTTTCATTATTTATGGCTTCTTCACACTGATACTGTGTGTATCATGGGGAGATTCTATATTCTAATAAAATGACTTTTGTCTTCCATATGTCAACTAGTCTGTTTGCTGCTGTCAAGAAACAAAAATTGTGGCCATATAGTTTCTGTTAACCATCTACTGACTTCTTGTGCCATTTCCATCAACTCTGTTTTTCCCCTAGTCAGCCACTACATCCCACATGAAAAGACGTAAACAAGTGTACTTGCATGCAGGTATGCAAATAAAGATGGGAAGGCATCACAAGTACACTGTAATGTTGAATTAGCAGCAGCATCTACAGCTAACTTCAGAGTAACATTGTTTGAATGTAATGACTGTGGTATGCATAGCAACTTTGAAATACTTTCCACTTAGACCATATTTATCATGAATTATTCACTTTTCCAAAAGGAACAAGGTAATATCAAGGCAATCCCTGTGCTTAGTGAGAGATTAATGGAATACCAATATTTCTTCTAAGAGCCACATATTCTTGCTTGGTGCTTCACTTTTTGTGACATAGGGTAGTGGCCATGATAAAAATGTCAGACCTTTTACTTGCCCAGCAGCTTCTGAAGTTTTCACCTCAAGAATCATACACATATTTGGTGACAATTATAATTATCTTCCCTTTTTTTCCCATAAATGAGAAAACAAATGCTAAGTAGCTTTCCTTTGTAGTCACTGGGGAGAGTCAGGCAGCTACAGAATGAACAAAACTTCCCACCTATTTCAGGCATCTAAATTATTCAAAGTAGGTTTGGACGAATCTCTCCAGGGGTGTCTGTTTTGTTTCATATCTGGGAAAGAAACCCCACTGCTGTCTAGCTTCAGCTAGATACCAGCTTTTAGAAGACTGAAGCCTGATGATTTGAGTTAAGCCTATTCTAGCAGAACAAAGTAAGAGGTTCAGAGTTTCCATATGCCTACAACGATCGTAAAAATCGACTGAATTTACTATACGCAGACTGGAGGACTGACACTCCTTCAGAGCAATCTGGACATCTTGATACTGCAAGAACAAGCAAATAAAGTGTTTGAACACATTGAGGCAGGAAAGCCTGTCTCACAGATGGGTTGTCTGTGGAATAGTGACTCCAGACCTGTGGTTCATAGTGCATAATTAGCACTAGAATTAGAATGTGGATTCCCAGTTTAACACAGCTGTTGAGGAATACATTTAGTGCCTTCAGCTTGGTGTGGAACTGCAGTGTAAGCTGCACGTTGAGCTCTGCGGGGCCAGAGTTTGAGACCACAGAGTGGCTCCTGGATAGACAGGGATGTTTCCTTAACAAAGTGGCTAAACAGATTGTGTGCTCTGTGGTTATTTAAAAGGGAACTCTGAGTCTAAACAGGGATGCTCTATTTTGTCTGTAATTAACAGTGGTATCATTCGTGCTAGTTTTAAAATTATTCTTCAGGGTTCACACTCCAGGAAGGACTTGGAAACCATGGAGAAGGTTCAGAAAAGAGCTGTGAGACTGATTAGAGGGCTAGGGGGAGGAGATAAAGCAGTTTGGCTTAGCAAAGGAAATTAACTGTCATCATAAAAAACAGCTAGTGAAATATTGCTGATGACAGGATGATGTACTTTTTCAGATAACTGCATTGTAAGCATCTGGACTGAAAGCTAGATATTTAGACAAGTTAAAGGCAAATTTTAACAAGAATTGTGGTGAGATTTTTATTGTGGGACACTTTAAGATCAGTATGAAATGTTTTTTAATTTGAGACAGGAATTAATTCAGGGAACCTCTATGCCCCGTGTTACAGAGGCGGTCAAACTACGTCATTGCAGCATTTTCCTCTGTCTTCATGGTTTTCTATTATACTGTGGTGTATGCAATATTGGTATGTAAGGATTTTAGTATACAGGAGCATTTGTAAAAGAAATTAATTCTGAAAATTGGGGAAAATGAGAGCTGCTTTAGTGGAAGAATAACAGAAAAACTTGTAGTGATAGTAAAATATTTGTAATTAGCATCTGGTTCGCTACGGTACAGCGGAGTACAATTACCCTCAACTGTATTATGATTTCTTTTACTTTTTTCTTCTTGAGTAAATTAACTTCAATTTGCAGATTCAGTAATAAGTAGCACGGTGCATATTACACCATTATTACAACACCTAATTCATTAGATATGTAATTTACATTGCTATTTATATAAGTGCTGAATTAAATCCAAAGAATCTCAGGAGAAGGGTAACCAGCTTGTTCCAGATCTCAGCTTCATATTTAATAGGGAAATACGGGGAAAGAAGGCACACCTCAGAAGCTTCAACCCTTATGTCAGGAACTGCATGTGAGTTTTCAGAAAGGAAGAAAGTAGTATATTAAAATATACATTCAAAACAAAATGGAGAGGGTTTAAAGAAGGTAAGGAGCACTTGGGAATATGGCAAAGAGAAAACTGAGGAAACATGTCACCTTGACTCACTCTATCATGTCCCTTTTTTTTTAATTTTTCATTTTTTATGGAGCATATTATTTCTGACTTGTCTATTCTACAGAGGGCTGTGGATTAATATGAAATGTGCAGACAAAATTTCAAAATAGACATTGTACCGCTTGGCAGGAGGTTGCCTGAGGCAAACACAGCTCCTCTCTGCTGATCACCGTATAACCACAGTGCCACACATTTCCTCTTATGAAATGATCAGGTGCAGAAACTTCAAGGCTACAAGAACACTGGGGCAGCACAGGGCTGGTGGAGCCCTCCCTCGTCAGCAAGTAGCCTTCATGAAACATAATAAAAGAAGTGAACGTAGAGCCAGCACTGACAGGAAGCTGTACAGTTGCGTAAATCAAGCGCCTTATGGAACAGGGCCACACTCATGATGCAGAGACACCTCAGAACTGGAAATATTTTACCTTCATAAAGCAGAGTACATTCTTGGGACATGGGCAATTAGTGATGCAGGGAAAGAGACTCTGGATATGGCTATGCTGCTAAATAGGAAAGGGCCAAGGGCCAATCTCTGGCTTCAAGGCCAAATTTTGTAGACCAGCTTTTGACAGCACTGCTTTGGTGAAGCTCCAGCTAAAGCACAGGGGCCATGCACAGACTGCACAGCACTCAACTGAGACTCCTGTGAATCCAGTGGGGTAAAGACTTACAGCTCTGAGGCAATGCCATCTTCTCTGAGGTGGCTTTTTCCCATTCAAAGTGTCTGAAACGATGAGGGCAGTGTCACAGCCCAAGAGAGAGAGGTTTTGCACTCAGTTTACTGTTGCTGTACTGTAAAATGGCTGTGTCATATCAGTCCATCCAAATTCTTCTCATAGTGAAAGTGGCAAGGCAGAAGAGAGACAGCAGACAATATTCTTGTTTGATATTGATGTCTGCATTGAGATGGTTCCTTGATTTTGTCTTGTCTTTAACTCTGTAAACTACTCCTGGATGCAAAACTGAGGATTGTGCCATGCCTCTTGGATGCTACAGGAGGGTATGTGGGGGTGCCTGGGGTTTCAAAACATCTGAGATAACACTAGGAAACTGCGTAAGGTTGAACGAACAAAGGATGGTCCTGTCTTATCCATCCTGCCTTCTGGGAGAACTCTCTGAAAGGAGACATCTCATGTATTCATGTACTGTCACAGAAAATGTTCGTGGGAGTGCTCAAAACAGAGGCAGGGTGCAAGCTGAAAAATAAGTAATGTCATTTATCAGGAGTCCAGTGCTTGAGTTCTCTCTCTGGCCCTCTCTCATTACCTACACAGATGTTCCCTTTGAGGACACTCACGTTTTAAGCATTTCAACATCTATGATCCAAAGGGTTGCCAAAATACCTGAAACACATATTATTAGTGTGATTATTACTATTATTCTGTAAATCTCCACAGTTACAGTAGTATTTATGTCTCTCAGACAGCCTTGCTGAGATTAATGGTCTCCTGAATATTAATGCAAACTAATGCAAGTAAGAGCTTCACAACTGGAACCAGTCAGACTGATTAAGAATCGAGTTTCCCTTCACATTTTTCCACTGACCGCATTTAGGATCTTCCTCGTATCTGTGTGGGGATGTACCACCTCTCTCAATTAGGTCTCCAGCATTTGCATTCACCTTACTCTGTGAGCAGTTTGCTTATTTGTAGGGCATAAAATGGTGCATTTTATTAATTGTAATGCTTGCTTTGTTTTTTTTTTCCCCCAAGATGCTTAGATTTGCTTTCAGACATGACTTCCCTTCCTCCCCTCTACCATCTTTTAATAAAGGATGTAAAAATGATGAAAGTACTTGCTGGACACTAGCTGGTTTAAAATACTTTTCTGCAATGGGTATGTGCATGTGCTTGTGTGAGCACACGCATATGAGGCCATGCACGACAGAGAGGGAGGAGAGATTTTGGTGCAAAGGGACAGGCTGTACTTGTTGCTCCATTCTAACTACTTTTTACAGTTTATGAGTTTCTACATGCAGGGAATGTATTTTGCCCCTCAGACTAACCAAAGCGAAAAAGATGTTATGTGAAACAGTCTGGCAGCCTCCCAACATCACTCTTCAAAGGCTTTGATATTATGGCACACCAACACTGAGCATTAATGTCATCTAAGCTTTAAGTCCAGCTTTAGTTTAGTAGCTGCTTAAATAAATATTAAAGCACAGAGTCAAGGAAAACTCAGAGTTGACACTAGCATAAAAATAATGTTTTCTGCCATGTCTGCTTAACCTTTCTGTCCTTACTGTGAGAAAAATGGATGAGACATGGTATTTTATGGCAGAGAAAGAGTGCCCTAGCAGAAATCAGAACACTCAAAATAATACTGCAGCTTCTTGAGCCGTTTTTGAGATTTAGATTAAATACAGTAAAACCTGCCCAGCAGAAGCTTTCTGCATGTAGCACCACTTGTCCATCTCTTCACCAGAATTGATGGATCTGAACAGTCTTTCCCACATACACCTTAAAGCCAACAAAAATAAGTAATTTCAATGAAGTTCTCTTTTCCCTCTCCACATAAGCCAAGGAATTTACAAGGTTATAGCAAAGTAGCAGGCAACTTAATACCTCTGTTTTCAAGTGCAGAATGGGAGATAACAATAAAATGGTTTACCAGGAAGTCACTGCGTATTTATACTCTGAGCAGAATTTAAGAACACAAGCTAAAATCCTGACTCAGAGGCTGAATTTCTCTGCAATTTCAGGTAGAGATAAAACTTCTCTACAAGCAGAATTTGAACTCCTTAGTACTTGGCTCCTAGCCAATATTTAATTCATCAGACCTGAAGGAAAAGAAGGTTTTCTTAGGGAAAACTCTGA
Organism: Mohoua ochrocephala; assembly: GCA_013398855.1. Taxonomy (NCBI): domain Eukaryota; kingdom Metazoa; phylum Chordata; class Aves; order Passeriformes; family Acanthizidae; genus Mohoua; species Mohoua ochrocephala. The sequence continues at coordinate 41,547 of VZTA01010597.1, read as the reverse complement.
ATATTTTAGAAATAATTTGGCAGTTGATCCCACTGCTTGGCCAAGTTTTCCACCGCACATATGCACACAGAGTTTGCAGCAGCTTTTTCTCATTCAGGTTTGATCTTCGTGTGCTCACCCCCACCTGTGTTTTTACCCCTTAACACCCAGTTCTGCCGACAGCATCATATGGCAGAGCCCTCTGCCATCCCACCTCCTGTGCCTCTGCGCTCGCTGTGCTCTGTAAGAGGCATTTCCAGAAGGAATGAGAAATGAAAAAAAGCAAGTCAAGTCTCTGGCCTGTTAACCACTGCCTTTTACACTCCCTATCCTTTCCACATTCTGATATTATTTCCTGATAAATCTTTTATCTCTTCCTCATTTCTACTCTTACTTTTAAAGGTTTTACATTAGATCTATGCACTTAAAGGAAAGCATTTTGAAAACACTTGACCTATTTTCATAACACCTACACAGCAGCCTGCTGTAACACCTAAATTTTTCTTTCACCTTGTCTCAAAGCATCACAAGTTTTTTTTCTTGGCAGTCTTCCATGTTTTGGTTTCTTCCTTATTCTGTGCTAAACTGTTTTTTGATAAGGTTCAGCTGGAAAAATTCATCTCTCTCAGGACACAATCAGGGTTTTACATCAATTAGGCTAATTGACAGAAGGTTTAACATATTTCTTAATTACGACAGCAAATATGTTCTTGGAAGAAACCCCAAAGCACAGGAGTTAAAATAAAAAATAATAATGGAAAAGACACCAACCTCTTTTCCAGTAAAATAATTTTGGAAATATTTTAGAGGTAAAACACCAGGAAGGAAGTTTCCTAAGGGATGGCTATTTCACCATGGCTAAAACTGCTTTCAGCCAGAAAGTTTATGCCACTCCAAAACAATCATCACATGCCTGACTGTGAAAATGTAAATTATCATGTAAATAATTACAGAGAAAGAGACAGTAAAGATGTATATAAGGAACATATACGAAGACAGAAAATGCATAACTAGCCACCAAACTACCAAAAAGCCTCCAAAACTAAAAAAAAAAAAAATCCCTTCTAATTCTTCAAAAATCTACTGGATTTTTTTTCTGAATTTGTAATAGGACATCTGAAATAATTTGTGTTTATTCACATTAGCTGTCTTGATCTTTTTTTTAATGTAGGCTAAACCTCATTAAGCTGAACCTCATAGCTGAGGCATTGAGCTTAAGAGACAGTTTACATTATAATTCAAAAGTGTGTGTTAAACTAATCTTTATCTTCTGTTTCAGATTCTAGTCTTTTATATTAATAGAAATGATACAGTGTTTCTGACATGTAAAGAACTGCACTTTCTTGATATTTCAGTTTCTGTGTTTGTCATTCTGCCTGTTTCCCTTGTGCTCTATGTGATGCTGTGGGAAGGCAACAGAAAAAGGCAATTCAATACTTTTCAGAATAACTTACAGTCATAAAACACTTTCAGAAGAGGAACCCCTGAGGGAAGTATTTAACCTTAGTCTTTGCTGGTGTTTTTGAACCTCTGGCCACCCTACTTGATAAACATGCTAGCAGTGTTGGGTTTTTTTTCAATGTTTGTGCTGCAAAAACCCCAAACAAGCAGTTTAGTGAATAAGAACCTGTAGAGAAGAACATTTAAAGGAGTACAGAGGAGTTATATACATAAATCCCCTGGACATGTTTTCCGTGTAGTACATTAGAACCCAACACTCTATTACCTAACATTGCTTCACTGCAGTTGGAGTCAGTGCCAACTGCAGCAATGTTTTAAAATAAATGGGCCATGTTGCAGCTCTTGTGTGTATGTGTGAACACGGAGGAAGAAGGTCATGACGTCTTCAAGTGCATATGCTGCACACTGAATCCAACTGCCAGAATGCCATTTCCTTTTCTAGCTACACTGCAGCACCATCATCTCTTCTCTTCAGCATGGGACGTGTCCCACATCCATACTCTTGAAAGCTTTTTCCTAGAACCTCTCTCTCAAAGGTATCACAGCAAGCACTTCTTTCCTTTCAAGCGCCTAATTTTGAATAATGGGAAAGATTGAATTATTCCCTTCAGAAAGTACCCCCAACACAGTAATAACTAACTTATGCCAGAATAGAACCATACAATTATTCTCATATGTTTTCTAGCTGTCAGGTGGGGGTTCACTAGCCATGAAGATGGAAAGGACAGAAAGATGTCATGGTGCCTTATTTGCTTTTAGCTGGTTTGGGGCTTGTCAGGACTGGACTTGGTGGTTGGGGCATGCAGCAAGAGCCTGGGATCCTAGGCTTTTCACCACAGGCACTACTTCATGCAGGATTCGCTCTAGATTAATTCAGTGCAATTTAAAGTGTAGGTAGTTTCAGCCCCCCTTTTAACATATGTGAGGGCTACTCCCTCCCCGTGGTAATAGGCAGGCTGCTCTGTGAAGATCCTGGTGAACGACAACATATTCCATTGAAAGGTGAGAACTCCTCTTCTCTTCTTTAGTTCCAGCCTAGATACTTGTCTCATTTTCCCTTAACAGCTCTAAACAATTCTGCTCCTTACTCTACATTGTCCTCAGCAGAAAGGCAGTATTTTTTTCTAGAACAGGTTTGTTGACTCGTGAGGTTTGGCTACATGAAAGTATGGAGAGGTGTTAGTAGCAAATCTGTCTCTTTTGTGACTGCCAATGCTTTTCTTTATGTTTTCTTTAAGGCAAGTCAACACTTCAGGTCAAAGCAGAATGCTGCGAAGTGCATTATGCTCCATTCAGTAGCCCTTCAGTGCTACTTCTGTCTCTGCAACTCGAGTAAGATTCTGTTCATGAAATGAGTACAGCCATGGTGCACAATCTGTCTTGCAGGCAGCCTCTCTCCAAACCCAGCCCACGAATCCCCTTTGCTGTCTTGGTCTCCCTCTGTCCGCTATCCCACACCCCAGCCCCTGATTAACAGTGAATTAATGGGAGACAGAAACCAGGCAAAAAAAGACTCAGAACAATTATGCTCCGTTGTGTGTCTTCACCTATTCACTGCCCAGATCCCAGTGCTAACTGTCCTGAAGGTAACATGCTGTGTCCAAAAATGCTGTGGAAGGGAAACCCAACATCATAAGCTTGGAGAAAGCGTCCAGTGAAGCAATAATAGGAACTCAGGGCCAGTTTCAGAAAAAGGATGGAAACCAATGTACTAAACCCTTCTCTGTCCCCTCTGATGGGGTGATATAAGATTTTTCCTTGTCTAATCATATATATTTCCTTCTCTTTCACCTGGGTGTGTGTGTGCAGAATTACTTCCTGGATCACACCTCTCAGGTTTATAATCTATTTTTTAAGAACACTTGGGATCATATGAAAGAAGGGAGGAAAACATACCTACTGACTTTTCCAACCTCAAGGCAGAGTTAGCTCTACCTACACTGTTCCTGACAGATATTTTGCTGGATGAGTGAAAAATGCCTTAGAAAGCTCTCCTGGAAAAAAATTCTTTGATTAGCCCAGTTGATCCATGTCAGTAACTCCCTACTTCTATGCTCAGCACAGAACTATGCTGCTTCTGTATTTTCCTCATTGCAACTTAAACCCAAAGTTTGCTGCCCTAGTAAAACTAGACGATGAGAAGTTTATTCCCATTTTCCTTCCTCGTGTTCATTTCTGAAACAAGAATTTTCTAAGCAGGTGGGAGAGGGAAGAGTCCTGGGTTCTGGTCCTTGATCTGAAAGCAGCTGCTTTCAAGGACTCTAGTGCAAGGTCTGGTCCTGGGCTCTAGTTGGATCTGGGTTCACACCCTCTGGCTCTAGCATGACTGCCAGCAAGCTTGTTGCAGCCTTCTTGCCTCCAGCTTTAGCAAGCACTGAAATGGTGAAGTCAGAAACAAACACATCACCACTCTCTCTTTGCAAGATCAGTTTTCAACCCTTGTATTTGTTTCTCAGCTGTGCGGCTCTTAAGTGCCCAGGATGGGCACTGCGGGGTCAGTAGATCATCAGGGCCATGTTTCACATCCAGGCATCACCTGCAGTTAACTGTAAAATCAGAGCAACTGCAGAATCAGAGACCAGGGGGCACAGACTAAATACAATTACCTAACGCTCAGTGACAAGGAAGACTGATACTTCTGAGCCAACTCAAAACATTAGATGTTGAAGGAAGTATACTGGTGAAAGCTCAGTCAAATGTAGGCTTCAGGCACTCACAGGGTGAGATGTCTTTGCACCTCGGCTGAACAAAGGCAGCAAATAGTTAATCGTGCTGTCTAGCAATGGACATCTGAGTGATGCTCTGAATCACCTCTGAGCCTTCTCTACACTGTAAAAAGGATTTTACATTTCATTTGACATAGTCTGAATCTCACTAATCAAACGTGAATAGCCCCACTCTGCCAGAGCCCTCTTTCAGATGATTAGGCTCTTTGTAGACCTAACTGCCAGAGCTGGTCCTGTGAAAACAGCAGTAATAGTGAAAGCAGCAATAACAGAAATTCATATTTCTTTTTGTTGTTGTTTGCTTGTTGTTGACTGCAGAATTCATATTTGTACTTCGGAATGGTTTTGCGGAATAAATTGCACAATAATTCATCGAGTAGCTGATTGTTATGGTTTATCAGACTTGCCGATGGCAACTACAAATTTACTCTGTTAGGCAAAAAGAAAACTGATTGGTTTAGAGGTTTTTATAGACTTATTGAAATGCTTCATCTCTAATGCATACGGTTCCCCAGCACAGCAAAGTATGTACAGCATTACCTTTACATCAGGATTTGAGCCTGGCACAGACAGAATATCAGCATTTGAATCTGTTTACTGATAAACAGTATTCTGTAATATGTGGCTTGAGAATATGCAATTCTTC
>VZTA01010597.1:0-36726 GCA_013398855.1 Mohoua ochrocephala | reverse complement strand
TTTGTTGCTTGCCACTGATGCCCAAGAACTGGTGTCAATTAAATTGTAGATGAGTGAGCCTGCAATCAACCTGATATGCTTCAGCAGTTGTAATTTGGTTGAGGCTCGAATCAATGTTCTAGTCCTTAACATTTCTTGAATGTGTTGAAAATGTAACTTAATTGTGAGAGGCAGTCGTCCTGTCTCTGGGAAGTAAACAAAAGACTTCATTTAGCCTTGAATGGTTCTGGACTCAGCTGAAATTTACTGTCTTTGATTTCAACTTTTATATTTTTTCTTATATACATTTTGCAAATAATCTAATTTTTTCATCATACCTGTAATTAGATAGTGGCTATGCCTTTTTCCTGTTTTCATCTATACCTGATAAACAGATAAAAATTAAATTGTTAAACAACTGAGGATGAAGATACAAAGTTAAGTTCAGAAGGAAGAAACTGAATGTGAATAGAAAAATGTAGCAGATATTGATATCATCCTAGAGTATTGCCTAAGATGTTGAATTACATTTAAAGAGTACCTAAGTACCCTTGTGAACACAAGATTTTACAAAGGCAGTAGATGTCTTTCTGTCCCTGATATCTGGCATGTCTTCCCTTGTTTCCCTCCACTATAAACCAGCGATCACTGATTTAAGTGCTGATATGATGACTTGCTTCCTTGATCAACAGCTGTTCACAATTTGTTATTGCAGATTATTTCCTCTCTGAACTCCTGTTGAGAGAGGGTCTAGAGAGCCTTAGACCTTTTTACTTGGAATGATAAAAATAATAATTTATCAACATAATTCATATTCATTTATGTCTGAGACTGTGCTGTTCTAACACACTGAAGAAAGAGGAGTGAAGTCCGACAGTGATTTTCCTGAGTGTTATATTTGCAGGCTGTAAATGGAAAATTGTGGTAGGGACCACTACTGCAAGCCTATTAGAAAAAGTGACAGAAGGAATATTTTTAGCCATGATAATAGTACTATATTTAAAAACACAAGAATTAGAACAAAATCAGGGATATCAGTCAACCTTTCCTGCAATTATTTTTCAATTTGCAGATAAATTTCCTTATGGGTTAATGAAAATCAAAGCAAAGTGCAAACGACAGAGAAACAATAAAGAGTATCTCACAAAGCTGTTGGATTTCTAAGCTGTTGGATGCTAAGCAAATTGCTCATGTCAGAAAAGCCGTTCTTAGAGGAAAACAAATGAAAAATATAAACTATGATGTGATGAGGCCAGATGCTGCACCAGATAAATATTCTTTGTTCTTTCCAGTCATCACAAAAGGTGACTGTATGCACACTAGATAAAACCTGAGTAGAAAAATCTTCTTACCTTTATGCTACTTTCTCTGCTACCTTTTTTCTTTTTTCTTTTTTTTTTTTTTTCCACTTATGCTAGAGGACAGCTAACCTGGGAATAAGTGCAATTGATGTACATCCTGATTCTACTTGATAGTCTAGAAACAGAAAAATGCAGCTGTTCCAGGAGGATAGCTTGTTCAAAGATCAAAGGAACTACTACTTTAAACTGAGCCCAGCTACAGAAGTAGAGAGAATCACAACCTATGGTGTATGCGTGCTATTAAAAATCTCTTCTCATACCAGAAAATAAGATTTCAGTTTTGTACTTCATAAACTAAGAGAGTAAATGAAAGAAAAAAAATCTTTTTTTGAAGATGATGAGGAATTACAAGGCCTCCAACAGAAGGCTCTTATAGAATGCCCAGATGATTTATCAGCTCATTGAGAAACTCATTTATAGAACACAGAAACTTCAGGGTTGGTGTTTTGGTGGGGGTTTTTTTGTGGTTTTTTTTTCTTCTTTTTTTTTTTTTTTTACATTGTGAGTGAAATGGGAGCAACTAACAGTGCTTTATTGGCAACTGGAAAGCAGATATAACTTTATTTGTCTTTAATACCATGGAAAGGTGGCATATTTACAGAACTCATTAGCCAGCATTTGTTTTCTTGAAATAAGAGCAGGCATTGGGGATAGGGAAACTTCCCATATTATTTACCTGTGCTCCAAAAGACAGTCCTCCTAAAAGAGCATAAATTTTCAAAACTCACTTTCCCATGGTTAGAAAAGCATTTTAAATCCAGGGAGATAAAACCCACAAATGGCAGTTTCTTGAGGCTGCTTTGCCGAGGGCCTTGGTTCATAGGCACATTAGGAAGAGTCTCAAGCTTTGAGGATTTAAATATTCAGGCCACGTGACTGGATATGCAGATGCTAATGACCTATACCAGACACCAGGTAATATGTCTCCATGCACGGGCTGGACTAAGTTGTCAAAAAATGAATGACTTTGACTTGAAATAAATGAATAGTAGCTTACCACAAATTGCATAAGCCAATAATAAAATTAGTTTAGGAACTGTTTTCTCCCACCAGATGTGTGCCTGGCATCCTTTGTACTCATATGGATTTCAGAATAATTTTTCAGACTCTTTTCCTTTTCCTTCCTAACTCACAGAAAAAAAATCAACTCACATGGATGGCACTTATTTCCTGGTCCTGTCTTGCAAGTGCCTTTCAGAGCAGATGCAACCCAGGAAGAACCTCCTGTGCTGCAGGATGTGACAAGTTACAATATTCCAGTCAGCCCTATGGTGACAGTGAACAGTGGCAATACAAAAGCAAGTCAGGGGAAATCAGACCAGAATTTTTTTTTGAAAGCCGAATAAAACCTGGAAAACAATTCCTATACACAGTTTACCACTGTGTGGTACATGTCTCATTAAAAAGGAAACACAGAAATAAGACACATTAAATTACCTGTGGTAAAGTGAAAATTGGCATCAGACAGAAATCACACCAGCGTGAATTCAGATTTTAAAAGAACAAAGCAAATTGGCTCATTTGGAACTGTAATTCCATGGATACCTCATCAGTGCATAAAAGAACTGTGAACATCGAGAATGGAAGTAGATGCGATCCTATCAGAGCATTGCATCTAGGGCTTATTGTAGCACTCCCAGCATCCCCTGATGCACTTCCATTCTTGTAATTCCAATTATTTACCTATCATTTAAGACTCTCCATAATTCATACTGTCATGTGCTGTAGCCTATTATGTCACTGTGATACCACAAGGATTTGATCAGTGGCTGAGCTGCTTTAGCTCAATTAAGTATACTTGACAAACTGTGTGATACTCTAAGTTTCACAGAATTATTTTTAACCATGACAAGATGACACATCATTGTCTCTTGACTGCTAACCCAGATTGGATGATACCAGCTGATAGCGGAGGCTATCTCGGATGACATGTGTACACAGCAGTAATCGAGAATGCATCATGCTATTAAGCTCTAACAATTGCTTTACTGCTGTTATAAATGCCAGTTCCAACCTACGATAACAAAATTTTCACAGCAGGGCTCCTACTCACACTTCTTTGGACATTGAGACTCATTTTTTTAGCAGCCTGAGTATTCTGAAACATGTACAGAGATGAGTCTGACTTTCTTCTCAGTAGGTCTTACCCAACAAGTTTAGACACAAGCTGAGATCTCTCTTTCTATCTATTGCTTCTATAGAAAATGCATTTGTGTGTACAACTCAATGAACATAAACACCTGGTGGTTTGTTGTTTGTTTTTTGTTTTTAATGGAGATTAGTATGTAAGTATCTTGTAGCTCAAGTTTCAGTGCTGGCTCTTCCATGGACAAGACCTGTTTTCTGGCTCTACACCTCACACCCGCGCTTGCAGTGATGCTTACGGCCTTTGAGTGTGCAGCTGTTTACTTTTTCAACAAGCAAACCAGGTGGTATATTTTCTGTCTAGAAGATGGGTGATGGTTTGAAAACTGTATGTCCAAAGGAGCTCCCAGTCCTGCAGTGTGGGGGCAAGTCTTGTAAGCAGCAACACTCGCCGAGATGAGCACAAAAATCTTTGCCGTGATGTGAAGATGTGCAGCCGTTGGCTCTCAGGTGGTGTCAGGGAGGACAGCCAGAGTAGAGTACTGAGAAGAAACTTGTAATGCAGATGTTTTAGTGCAAGAAAATCTAAGGGGAGATTAGATATGTGAACAACCTGTATCTCTGATACCTCTCTATGGTATTTGAGTTACTTTGTTTTGATACAGTTTACATTTTCAGATGTCTTTCCCAGTACCAGACCTGTATTTGTTAACGGTAGAGATGAATGGGAGGGTAAACATCTTTGTTTAATTTCAAAGAATGTCTAATTTTCTTCACGTATATTATCACATAAATAACATATTTTAGTCTTGAGCTTTTTTCCTGAGCTTTCTTCATTCTTGCCTTTTCTACCTTTTAAATCTTCAGAGGAAAACAGGATAAGAGGAAATCTTTTTCCCTCTAGTAGGCTGTGAAAAAGGCTGTGAGAAATGTGTATTTCTTGAAAAAAAAAAAAGTATATTGGGAATAAGCATAACTCTTTCTATCATATTTCAGTATTTCCAAGATATTTGATTATAAAGCCTGTCTTTTCAACAGCAGGACAGCCTAGGAGAAGGCATGCTGCATTTCAGTTACCCATCTTTCAGTCTGTGATACCACACAAGTAAAACTGACATCACAGCCTCAAGCCCAGCAGAAGACTGAAAGGATGAATGTAACACCAGAGATAGGGGTACATACTGGAAAGTTTTTGCATAACAATTTTAACTGCATGGTTATTCAGACCTTCCTCTAGTAAGTGGATAAACTAGACAATTAGTATCATTGTAATTTGACTAATAATAATTGCTGTGTTTTGATAGGATTGTTAAATCTTTAATTGGTCTCAGGAAATTCTTAGCTGCACATATCATGCATGTAACACTTTGAATTTGACAACTGTGCAATTTAAAGTGTGCTGTAACTGGGCTAAAAATAATGGTTGTCTCCCAGGCAGATAAACTCAGACAGAGCACAGTGTTTCTAGCCTATAAATTAGGCTGCTCAGGGTATTTTCTGGCTATTTTTGGGTGGGTTCTGTTGTGTGAGGTACATGTACTTTTTCTCTAAATTTCCTCATTTCCTTCTTACAGCTCCCTTAACACTGGACTGATGACCACTGTATTATTGTAAGGGGGAATAAAAAGAGATGCAGGTACATTAATCTGGCTTAAGCATTATTAGTTGTTTTTTATTGACCCTGTTAAAAAGTCTTGTGAGGTTCAACAAAAATAAGAAACACTCTGACGGTGAAGGAAGAATCATTGTCATCTTCCAAATTCTGAATGGATGCTGCAATATAACAGGAGTCAGAATCACAGAATCACATAATAAGCTGAGTTAGAAGGGATCCTCAAGGATCATTGAGTCCAACTCCTGGCCTTGTGCAGGACCATCCCCAAGAGTCACACCATGTGCCTGAGAACATTGTCGAGACACTTTTTGAACTCTGTAAGGTTCTTGGTGCTGTGACCACTTCCCTGAGGAGCCTGTTCCAGTGCCCAACCACCCTCCGGGTTGAAGAACCTCTTCCTGATATCCTACCTAAACCTCCCCTGACACAAGTTCAGGCCATTCCCTTGGGCCTTCCTGTCACTGGGCACCACAGAGATCAGTGCCTGCCCTCCCCTTCCCTCCAAAAGTGCCACAGAGAGGAATGAAAGAATGATTTTAAGGACAATGGGTGCAATATTCATTTTGTCATATCTGGTGCATGTATTGGGACTGCTAGAGCAGGGTAGAATGGCTGTCAAGCCCTATCAGCCCATCCAGGAGGACTCATCCTTTGGTTGTGGGATGGCCAGCCGACCCTGTGCTCAGTTGCTGCTGCAGCTACATTGGTGGCCAGGCTCTCCAGTCTGCTCTCAGTTACGGCTGGGAACAGGCTGCTTCTGGACCACATAAGAGTTACACTGATACTTGTGTACCTGGGATGGCTTTAGTCTCAAGTGCATTTGATCAGTCATTTTTCTTTTTTGTGTCCAATGAACACTTTTCTTCCTGAGCAGAAATTCTGACACGGGAACAAGTTTAAAATGTGTCTCTACAAGGTTTACTGATACCAGCTCAAATTTGATGTTGATATCTGCGCCAGCCACAGTTAAAGATACCAGCTATTTCCCAGAGGATTTGTAGTGGCGGTGGGCACCAGTGGAAGTTTGGTTGGAGACGGTCATTATAAAGTTTGGTTTGTTTGGACACATTGGTCTGTACTAATACACTACTCTGTTAGTGAGGGTGTGAGCAAATGAACACGGGAACAACCTGAGATATGTGACATGTCATTCTGCATAATAAAAATGAAGCTCTAATCTCTGGTGTGGTCATGTAATCTTCTTAGCTGTGGGGCTCCCTCCACTGCCCTCATAACCCATGTAAAGCTGTGCGTGCCATTAGTCAGATGGCTCATAAACCCATTTCCAACCCAGCTATAACACTCGTCTGTCTAAATTCCTGCCATGACACGGCACGAAGTGCGTGCATCTACACTAAAACAAAAGGCATGCATTCTGTACAGCTGACTGTGATGGCGTGTGCCCACAGCTCAGTAAGCAGCACCAGCGCAATGTGAAAGACTGTCACAAAGAGGCTTATGCTATTTCAAAGCTACAAATGAAGAGAAATTGAGTTCACTGCTGCAGTGAAGCAAATCAAACCCCGTAACGTTTGTATTAATTGCCAAAAGCAGATAGCGCCTGGGAAGCAGAATAGAGGGTGGAAATGCAATAAATCTTCAAGCTTAAATCTGGAAATGAGCCCAGGTTTTGGGGAGTTAGAATCTAGTAGAACTTACTTTTTAAAGTATAAATCTATCAGGAAAAAAATCAACCTGAGAAGTATATTTTAGATCTTTGATAATTTTTCTTTGGCTTTTAGCCAAATATTAATCAAAGCTCTAAGAAAGAAATGGTCTTTTTTAGAACAAACAAATGGTCTCAGACCCTTCATTATATCTAATATACTCATTATAGTCTATTTAGGATAAAAATATACACAAACAGTTAAATTAACAGTACAGTGATTTGGAACTATTCTAGGCTTTTACCAATGAAAAGAAGGATTGAAATGGGATGTATAGCATCACTGTGCAATTATGCTGTAATAATTTCCTTTTCTGCAGAAGAAGCAGCATCACAATTCCTGAGTTCATCACAATGCTGAGTTAGGTGAGGTAGCCCACAAACACAACCACAAGCCCAGAGGAGAGAGCCTTGACCAGTAACAGTTTATCAATAAAATACAGGTGACGCACTCCAGGATCAAATGTATGTTGGAGACCTGAGAGAAGTTCATGCTCTGGGAGGTAATCTTACAGCTCTGAAGCTGATGAAAGGTTGAACACTTTCTCACATAAATGGGATGAAGATTTGACTGCACATGTGTAAGGCAGCTGTTGTTTTCTTCTGTTAAATTGGCAATAGGAGGAAAGTGAAGAGGAAGTGACAAGATTTGGGTGATGCTAAGAGCAAAGGAATAAAATAAAGAAAGAGAACTAAGAGCAGTCGAAAGAAATCTTGCTCATTTCACTGCCAGCACCTGACCTTTCCTTTTCCAGTTCTTTTTTCCTGACATCTAGGGCTCACTGCCTATTGTCTCAAGTAACACCGTGCTGCCTACAGGTCATTAGCTGGATGGCTTTGTTGGCTGTCCAGAAAAGCTGCTAAGAAAGGAATTCAGAGATTTAATAGCAATTATATCAATGAAGCCATAATGTGTAATTTGCAAGATATTCTAGAGCTGCTAAAATTTATTTATTTTATACTCTAAAAATGATGTTTCTTTTGTTGAGTGGAAAGGCAAAGGATTATGTTGCCTGCACTGAAGCATTTACTCAACATTTTTGCCCACAAGCCAACAAAGTAAGGAAAAAGCAGAGGTATAACATTAAAATGGAAGCATATATCTGCACTGAGAATCAATACAGCCACACGGGCAAAGGTTTCTAAAAGAGATGTAGAATATATTGACAGAACTAGTTTTCTGCTGCTACAGCTTAAGTAATTTTCATTACCAGATTTCAGATTTATTTTAATATAACGTAAACATCTACGTTTTTGCTGGTAAAGTTATACAGCTGGGGGCAGGCAAATAAAGTAATACTACGGATGTTCATAATGGCATTCTGTGAATTTTCAAATCCTTATTTTCCAAGAAAATCCACATATTCTTTTCTCCTATTTCACACAGCCCCCTATCCTTGGAAATGTTTCATCCATATAGATGAAACATTATTTGCTTGCCATACTTTTCAAATAATTTCTGACACAAATCCATGCAAATCTGATGGAAGGTACAATTCAAACATATCAAGGCCCAAAACAAAGCAACTTTCTGATATAGTCACTAGTTCTGATAGCTGTCAGTCCCACCTAATTTACTTGGGTTTCTTTCTGGTGGTTTATGAATAGCTTTTTTAGCCCGAGAGAGAGAGAGAGAATAGGGGAAAAAAATATTTTCTGGGTGACAGCACACATAAACAGAGACTTGTCAAATGCTAGACCAGGTAAGATATCCCTGGTGAGTCCACAGCAGTCTACTAAGGAGAAACAGTTGTGCTGGTGTTTTCACTGAGATACTGCTGGGATTTTCCTTTCCTGCCTCTTTCTGTGAAGGCATTTGACATACGGTTCTAGTGCTGTTCAATTACACATCTCTTTTCCACCTCGGATAGCATTTTTCATTTATTTGTCATTTCCCATTCTTAACTAAAATTACACTTTATTCATCCTTCCATAGAGTCTTATGTTATTAATTTTTATCAGGGATTGGAAAAATTTAGTCTGGAGAAGAAGTTCAATCAGCACAGAGCCTGGCTTAGAATGAGAGTTTCCCATTTTAAATGGGCTGGTTGGTCACTGACATAGTTTTTCCCATGCACTGAAAATGCGTTTAAAACTATGCCATTTGATTAACTTGTAAAGTCTGAGAGTAGCTAGCAGATTCAATTATGGATTCAAATTATGCAACTAAATTGGTCTAATTTTTAAAAGTGATGAATGAAGTGCATTAAAAGAAAGGGATAATAAAGGTCTAAAGAGGAATTGGCAGGGATTCTATTAATTAAAACTCAATGAACAAATGCATACCCTTGTGTGAATGAGTGCACAGCTATAAATACATTGATTTGCATCAAAAATCCAACTTGACATAATGTTTACATTACACTGGGTTTAATTTCCTACATATTTGAAATCTATTTAAATACATGTTAATGATGACAGGAGATATTAGAAATCTGCTCCTAATATTGCAACAAGCAATAACTCTATTAACTACATTAGGGTGAAGTGCCTTTCCTGGAAGACAGAAAGCTGCTTAAAACATATTGAAATTCTGCACAAGATATAATATTGTCTGACAAGATATAAAGCTGTCTGACCCTAATTATGACTTTTGGTTGTGTCAGGAATAGCTCTGCAAGGCACAATGCTAAAGTTGCTTTCTAAGAATCCTCAAGAGAGGATGGGGCACAGAATTGCAAGTGCAGTGCCCATAGACCAGCTCTCAGAGGCATCCATGGCATCAGCAGTGATTCCATGGGGATCACATCAGACCCTGCCACAGCCCAGGAGCAGGAAGACAGGAGGACACTTAAAACTGCCAAATCACTTCATGGGCTCTGCTATAACTTTCACTTCTCGGGTGGATATTTAGATCCACCTGTGTTGGTGAGGTTTTAATTCCATCTCCCTTTTTTCAAGGATGGAAAGCACCTGCTCCAAGACAACTGTTTGAAATGACCGCCAGATCCAATGTGGATTTTCACACCCCCCTTGTAGACAGGACCTCAATCTCCGCAGGTCCTTTCCTGCACTGAGAAAGAGCCCAAACACACTGTCTTGCACACAAGCCACGGCCCAAACCTAAATCTGCATTTTCAGTACATTTCTGTTTTAAGTAGGAGTATGTAAGAGCTGAGTGGCCCTCTGGAGTATCCATGTTTCTACCTTTCTCCAACAACTACAAGCTTAACAGCATTGTTTAGCAAACTAGATCAGGACCTGCATATTGGCCCTTTTCATCCAGCTTTCTTGTTTTTTTCTTTTTAACTGATGAGCTTATTCTCATCAGTTGCTAAAAAGCTGGCACACTTTCCTGCAGCTGGTGAAGAGAAGTACCTGCTTGCATGCCTGCAAAGCACAGAGCTAGCTCCTCAGGGAGAGCCTTTTTCTGACAGATGTAATGTGCATCTTCTGCAAACACTCAATTACATTTTCAAGATGAGAGATTTGAATTTCAAAGGTTCTCACAAGTAACTCTTCAACTGTTTAAACTTAAAGTATTTTCAGAAAATAATTTCTTTTTAGTTTAAAGGATTTGTAGGAAATAAGAAAAAGTGGGATGCTTCAAGTTCCTTGTGGGTGAAACTTAAATGTCAGCTCAGGACGAGGAGGTTATGATGTGATTGGTGAGGTGGGGCTGGAGACTGAGGGAGGGACACCCACTGACAAGGCAAAACAAATGGTTCTTGTCAAAATCAAGTAGAGACAGCTTGTGTTGCACAGGTCAAACATTACCCTAACCAAATAATTCGCAATTCATAGCACAACCTTTGACTGGTAAGACTGTCACATAACAAAGAGGACAGTTGGTAGCCTGTGAAAGGATGCTGCCTCCTGTCAAAAGAGTCCTTGATTCACCCAGTGTAAAAGCAGGAGCTTTCGTTCAGGCATCCCTGCTTCCTGCTTCAGAGACTCCATCTCTTGGAAATAGCCTGTCAGGTCCCATCTGGTTTTTTTTGTGAAGCTGCCAGCCCCCTGAGAGAGGGTCCACCATTCCCATCTCCTGTCTGATGCTGGAAAACCAAAGGGGAATAACCTCTGCAATCTGCCAGAAATTGGTTTTTTGAAAGCAAGGACTCTGCTTCAGAGAGCTGCAATCTACCATACTTAGAGGAAAATTAGTTTTCTAAGTACAGTGCTTTCTTCTGTTGACTGCTTCAGCCCTCTGTGTCTGCTGCCTGTGCTCCTTCTCCTCACAGTGCAGCTTGTGGGAGCTTAAACCTAAATAACTCATTAACAAGCAAAATCCAGCACACTATATTTCTTATTCCAGCAGGTATTGTGACGGGAAGGAAACAATGACAAAGTAACTTTCAGAAAAATTCTCGCTATTTTAATGATAGTAAAACTGCCTGAGCACTAAGCAGGCTACAGCTGGTGTAATTAACAGCTGTTACATTTGTCAGTACCTCAAAAATGATTAGCAGGTGTCCTGGTTGATATGACAAGTTCATTAATCATTGGAGGCTTTCCTTGAAATTGGCTTATCAGTCTTAAAGTGCCTTCACTATTGCTTTACAGAGGGCAATAATATCACAATGAGTATTATAAACATAAATAAACTGACATCATGTACCCCAATGGACTTAGCATCTGAATAACAAGACAAACATGCACAGTAAAGACAGCAAGGAGCAAAAGCTGAGAAGAAATATTTGCCATGAGAACGAGACAACAGAGAGTTTCAAAGTGGATTTCGGAACAGAGAGTAGTTTCTAAATGGAGTGGAATGGCTAGAAAACAAATGGCAGTTGTATGACAAGGAAAAAGATTAAGGTGATTGTAGTCAGAATTCTTTACATAAATTTGACTTTTTCAAAAGCCTTAGGGCAAAACATAAGGTTTTAGGGTGATTCAGCAAAGATGGTGAAAGGTGAAAGGAAAACAGCACCACTTTGCATAAAGAACAAAGAAGACAAGATAAAGGCTAAAGAAGTAAAGTTTTGGAAGTGCAAAACTGAGCTCCTGGGAAACGACAGAAAGAGGACACACAATTTAATGAGCTAGAGCATCCCCAGTGAGCAAAGGCAAAAGGAGAAGTAGCCTAGTGTGCATGGAAAAGTTTCAGAGGTGAGAAGAGGACTTTCAAGGGATTAAAAGGCACAGGATGGGTAGATTTTCTTGTGGCTTTTAGTTGTTTTACTTAGTTTTGTTTTGTTTCCTTTCTCCTGGAAAACGAAACAATTTGATACTTTCTTAAAGGATGGCCCATCCTCTAGCAAAAATTATTTCTCATATATCATCATTCAGACCAGAGTACAGAATTGACCCAATAAATTCATTAGGGAACTGAGTTAACTTCCAGCTTATTCTGACACATTGTTCATTGGCCGTGTCAGAGACTGGGTTTTGAAGCTGCTGGACCCCTGAGTTATTCTGATGCCTATATCATGTCTATATAACAATGTCCTTGCTGATTTTCTACAACCTGTTATCCAGATGGCAGAGACCGGGTCTGAAGCTGAATGCAGAACAATGAGTGACACAAGGCACAAATCTTGACAATTTCATCGCAAAAAGAAATTATATTAATGTTCTACAGCACATCGGCTAAAGATCCCCTCTACACAGACTGCAGTGAGCTCTGCTTCATTCACTCCATACACACACACAGAGATATGTATGTATGTTGTATAGATGCATACTCCTGCTTCCCACATTTGCTCTTCTCTGCACTGTCTCCACCTCGCTACAACAAAGGATCATTTTTGTAGGGATATTGCATACTGGTTCGTAAGTAGGAATACATGTCAGCTTCAAGAATCTTAGCTGACTTCATGCCACTTCCAAGCAGGGCTAAAGGTTCTGTCATGCTCTCTTTCTGTCTAAACAGTAGAGATGTGAGTGAAACTTGCTACTAAATTTTAGAGCAAAATACTGCAGTACCCTTCTAAAACTATGCCAGCTTCCGCCAGATATTCCTAAAGCTTAACATCCATTTGTACCTTAAATCTATTTGCACTGCTGAAACTCTCCTACTTGATAGATCCCAGAGGTGGAGGGAAGATGTTACTGTTGCTGGCAATAGTTTTACTTGAGTTGCCTGGGCAAAAGAGGTACTTCTTTGCCTATCCTGAATGTCAATGCCAATTGAAAGTCTCTGTTACGTGAAAATGGTGCAAAATTTTGTCAAAAAGTGTGTTACCAAGACAGGCTACTGTTTGTTCTGCTACTAAAAAAGCCGAACAAACTCTGAAACACTCGGATAATTTGTGTACAGTTATTCAAAGGTATCAGCAAGCAGACACTATTTGTATGGAAAAGCAATTATAACAGGAAAAATGTGAGTCTGTAAATGTAGCACGTATTGCTTTCCTATGCTTTTTATGTAATTGGTATCATTATGCTACATAATGACACCAATTATTTAAAAATTAAGCACACAATAATGCATGCTTCATATTTATTATATTCAGATGGAGTTCCTATCTGTAGCACTTCAGGGCCAGACATCCTTTAATAAATTCTACATGTGCCTTCAGTATTTCCTCTAGGGTTGTATTTTTTAATGCTTACTCTTTTAGTGGGGAATCTCAGGCATAAAAAATTAAAAAGGTCAATTTTATGATGAAACACATGAGCCTGGATATTCTAAGTGGCACCCTAGACTGCAGAAGCTAATTGCTTTTTGACAGAAGAACTCTCTTAAGTGCTCACGCTGGAAACAGGTTCGTGTGAAAAGCAGGATGCATCTCTACCCTGCTTCCAAGCCTGCTGGGATTTGTTGAGATGAGTGACGCTGTGAAAAATAGAAATCACCTGGAGCCTGTTAATATTATAATCAAGTGAAAGCACAATTACTGCTGTCTTAATCCATCTGTCTGTATGCATCCGCTCCACTTCCAATCACCTGCTTTAGTCACAGGTGTATTATTATTGAGATGGCATTGAAAAAAACCCCAAGCCATGCATGTTCC
This sequence comes from Mohoua ochrocephala, assembly GCA_013398855.1. NCBI lineage: Eukaryota > Metazoa > Chordata > Aves > Passeriformes > Acanthizidae > Mohoua > Mohoua ochrocephala. Next base: position 23,121 of record VZTA01010597.1, on the reverse strand, counting down.
AAATTGCTGTACGCTCTTCCACGTCAGTCTGTCTGTCTCTGTAGCTTTACTATGGCCATTTGTCAAGAAAGAGAGCAAACAAAGGGCCCAGATTGCATGAAGTAAAGCCAAAGTACCTTTGTGTGTGGAGGCTGGCTGAATGATGCCCAAATTTAAGTTAGCAGGTTGCAATTTTGACAAGTGCCATTTATGTTAAATGAAGGGGGAAAAAAAAAATCAAACAAATGTGCTGTACTCTAACAATTCATGTAAAGCTCAGTAATTCTCAATAGATGCCACGTCACATATCTGGAGCTCTAAGGTAGCTTTGGTAAACAAACATCAATTTATAGAATACGATGGCAGTTCTGCAAAAACAATCTGACATGATAATATACTTAGTTTTTGATTTCACCCTGAAAGATGTTTGATAGCCTAAGTGATCAAACTGAGTGACAAAAATTCTACATGATAAAATCAAATGGCAACAACAACAGCATCAACAATCAAGCAATAACAACTGCAACAAACAACACAAGTAGTAACTTTTAATTCAGAATAAGAAAATGCTACCTGAACTAAGGGTATATTTTCAAATTTCAGTAGGCAATCCACAGGGAGGAATGTTGAATAGTTTAACAATTCAGACGTTCACCATTTCTAGCTAACAGGTATTTTTCATGTAAAACTTCAGTTTCTCAGACATTCTTTCAAAAAAGTTGAATATGACTCACCATGTGAGTCTATGATTTCTTAACTGTTTTGTATAGAAAAATACTAGATTCTAGGGTTCATATAAAAAAAAATTCTTCACATATAACCAAAGAGACTCTTAGGAGCTGTTTTGAAGATCATCAGAAGAATGGTTTTTGAAGGTAATTGTAGATATTGGAAAAGAATGGCAGGTTCTTGTACACCTCCTTAAGATACTAAAAATAAAATTTAAAAAAGAGCTAGCTTTCCAGAAGCGACGATAAATTCACTTCTGTTTTGATGTGCACAAACCAGGAGTTAATCTTTAATCTCTCAGCAGCTTAAAATTGATTGTACTTTTCCATTTGGCAGTCTGTTTGGGAGAGAAAAAACCTTTAAACAGTCTTTCAGAAGAATGTTACTTTTTCATTTCAGTGAAGTTTTGTTTAAACACCAGAAATCAGAGGAAGAGCAGCTGCATATGCTGACTCCAAAATGCCACCAAACCCCTCTATGAGGCAGTTAATGGCCTAAATGATTTTCGCATTGCCTTCAAAATTCCCCCTGAGACTTGTTCCAAGCTTCGTGCACTGAGTCGAGCTCTCCAAGGGCTGTGGATCACATGGAGTCTGTTGCTCCTAAGAGTGTTAGAGCTGAGGAAGACACCTTTGCAAAGTTCAGCTCCAAGCTGAGACCTGTTCTGAGGTCAAACTCCTCAGATCAAACCTTGCCCAAGTGCACGGTGCTTGTTCAGTCCACTGAAGTCAGCTGTCATCTGTGCCTGCCCTTGTTTAGAAGTCCCTTGTCTGGAAACAGGTGGGATTGATTTTGTTTATCTGGAAGTTCATGAATTCTTGTTAGTATCTGAGTTGACATGGATCTCACCATCCAAGGCAATTCCCAGTAAGTGCACAAAAGGATAATACCTTCATATGACCTTGGAAACAAACCTTTTGGATTTTNCCCCCCCATTCCTTTTTCTTTCTCACGTTCTTTTTGAATGTTTTAATTAAAGTAAATCAGAAAGTTTAAGTAAGCTAAGCAGCTACACAAAAGGAGTATTTCAGGACAGAGAATGCAATGTACTGTGATGGGATTTGGTCCATCCCCATATTTAAAAATCATAGGATTAAATGGCTACTACTTCTGGTAATTTTTAGGATCTTCATCATGAACCTCTCATAGAAGTATTATTTCCAGGATCAAAAAGACACTGGAAATGCAGCATGTATTGCTTACTTATGTAAAACACAGGTTTTACATATAATCAGTTTAATAATTTTTAATGTGACTAACCTCTTCCACTCAGTCAGAGCTTCATAACTCATGAAGGTGTAAACACGCAGAAGACATTTGGAAAGATCTGATACTTTAAAAATGACAATTGGTTTAGTTCATGTAATTCGCATTTCTGTAAAATTTGCTGCATCGTTATATTCTGATGGTTGCAGCAGGAAGCAATAATCATGGCAAAAAAGAGCCAACAGCCCGGGGAAAAATCCTTTTCTTATGATACACAGTGATTTTACAATGATCTTTATAAAACACAAAGCCACTGAAACCTAGAATGTAGGTTCAGACAGAGTACAAAACAATGATCTGGCAGATTAACGCTTTTGAAGATGAGATCAATTCATGCAGTTTGTAACAGAAAATGTTTGCAAAAGTCCACTGCAATCTTTGAAATGTACCTGGGTTATGTATTTTGTACCATTGCTACCTAGCCACAGCAAATTTTCTGCAGGCATTTCTAACGGAGAATCAGGAGGCTGCCATCTGAAAATGAGGCAAGCACCACCAGCTGATACAGCAAATGCCAAGTGGCTATTTAGCAGTGCCAGCTCATGATAGATTCACACAGAAAAACTACTTGCCCCCCCTTCTCCCTTTTGTACCTAAATCTTCAGGAAACTAAATCACTTCCTAAAAGCAGGGATGGAGAAAGCAGTCTATTATTCCCTGGCAGACCACAAAGTATTGCCCATATTGACAATCTGTTTTGTGTAGGCAGGCTGCAGAAGCAATAAATCCTATTAACCTGTTCAAAGTCAAATGAAGACATTTAGAAAACAGAACTGTTATTACATGCAGTGGTGAAAGAAGAGCGTATCAAAGAAAGGTTAAATGGATGCACCAGTGTCAGATTATGCACAGTTACAACTGTAAAATCCCCCCCAAACCTTTCTATCACCTGCTCTTGCCCTTCGGGATATTAATTATATCCCCTTCAGGCTAACTAGCTGACCATTCAAATATTATCTTCTGTTCTGTCAAGGATAATTTTCAAGATAAAAAATCAATTGCAAGCTAACAGGACTTCTGTTGGAAAACGCTTCTGTTATACTATGGTTTTGCTAATGCACACTTCCTCTGTCCAAAACATAAGGCATTTTGTGTGTACAGACCATTCTGGAGATTTACTGTAATTATGTCATGATGTGCTTATTGTTATGGATTCGGCAGTCTTTCTGCCTCTCTACCTTTTTTGTTCGAGAGCAGCTGCTAGCTTCAAGCTGTTGCCTGCTTCCAGCGGCAGAAGCTGAATGAAGGAGTGCTTTCCAGGGAAGACATGTTTTGAAACAGACATACTGATAATAAACCAGTTCACTAGGGAGGCATAACATTGACTGGATAAAGGTTGAGTAATCATTCTATGATAATTTACTGAAACTGGGTGCAATTTGCTTTAAAATAGAAATTCCCTCTGCTGCTGATGTTGGACTTGGAGGACTTTTATTGATAAAAGCATGGCATTTGCTTTTATGAAGTAGCTGATCTTTGGAGATTCATTAAACCTCATTATTTTTTCTTATGCATAAGTGACTGTTAATACTTATTCACTGAATGAGAGGAATGGGAAGAATGGAGTTGTCTAAACCAAGATTTCACAGTGATTCTCTTCCTCCAGCTCTCTCTGCTTGTTGTGGCTGACTACACTGAATTGCATTACTAAGGAAAGCCTGGATGATCTCTTGGTAAAATGGTGAGTGCTTCAGATGTGGCTGCCCAGAATTGCCTCGATGTCTGTGCCTGGTTCTAAATGTGAATCATATGTGTGCAGTCAGTCCTCCCAGAGCTGCTCTTCGGTGGGAGCGAGGAGGAGGAGCTGAGGATCCAGCCCCTTGTCAGTAGCCACTTCCCAAGAGAGCACTCACAGTAAACAGGGCTATCTGAACAGCAGTTTACCTAAATGGAAGGTAGGGAATCACATCCTAGCCCCAGTTTTATTTTTCCTAATCTTTAAGAAAAGAGTATGTGGAAGAGGAAACAGTTAACTAATTAGGTGCAAAACAATAGTGCAAAAATGTCAGAGATTTCTCTGTCGTGTTCTTGTTACAACCTCCTTGCTGGAAATGGCAGCTATTAATATTTTATTGACTTGAACCTCTGGGGTAGATTCCAGATGTCACTACTTGATCATTGTGAACATATAAGGAAAAATAAATTCTGTCATGGCAATGCTGAATTCCCATCTATGGCAACGATTGTTACCAGAAGACAAATGCTCCTGTGGCTTTGTAGATGCTTTTTTTTCCTCGCCGGTTGTGATTATGCACACAGGACTGATCTGTTTGCAGAAAACATGGACATACAGGAGTAAAAAAAAGCAGAGGGAAAGTCACAACACTTAATTATTAAATTGTGTACATTAAGAAATAGCTATTTCCTTTACTGCTCTCAGACCAGAATGGAGGTTGACAGACCTCAAAGGTAGAGTTACAGGGAACTGCCTGCTGGGGAAAAACCTGCTCTAATGGTTTTGAAAACATGAATCGCTTTATGCCAGTCAGTTTCAAGACGCTGAGTAATGCAAAACTGATGTCTCAATAGTGCTGCAGATTAGGCGAATGGTGCTGCTCAGGGGCACACCTCGAAAGCCCCCCAAACACATCAGAAGTGCATGTATGTGCTCTCTACCTGCCCAACCAGTGCTGAAGATAATATCTATTAAAGAAGTGGTGAAAATTGGCTGATGTCTACTGAGAATACCAGCAAAGAACAGATAACCTCTGATTTCAAAGGAAAGTAATTTTCTTCAGTTGGATGGAACAATGACTTTTTCACTAATGAATATCACCTGTCACTTAAAATCTAGGCTTCAGGTGGAAATTTCAGAAAATTTACAACAAAGAGTTATCTCAGACTCCATTCTCCTTAGAAGTGCAGCACTGCAGAAGTCAGGGAGCCAAGAATCCTTAGGGCATGCCTACAGAGGATCTTTATTGCATGCGTTGTTTTGCATGCGACATAAGCACTAAAAAACTAAGATTTTTCCTACATATGATAAACTTTCCTCTCCCAGTACTAGGTTACAATTCACGCTTCCTACCTGAACTCCCAGCTGAGGGTCCAAACACTAGCTGGAGATCTAGCTGTCATTGGCATTGTTAAATGTCCAGGTAACATGGACTCTAAGCGTGCAATTGCCATGACATTGGGAACACACAGAAGTGTATATAAACACAGTGTCAATTGGAATAACTTACGGACTGTCTTTTGACCTAGAGGCCAAATGGTATAGTACAGCTTATGTTCACACAAATAAGCTCTTTTTCTGCCTCAGAACAAGATGAGCAGATCCAAACTGGCTGTCACAGACGCTCCCTGGTTTGTGCTACCTCTGTACCCATGGCCTGACAGTGTCTGGGCCAGTGATACTGGTCTGGGCTGAATGCATGACAGAGACTGCAGCAAAAGTCAAACATTATGAATAATCATGCTGCAGTTTTTAGGATGAGCCCTGTCCGAGTATAAATGTGCTATGAAAGTCCAGAGCCCAAGCAGCCAGCCAAAAATTCTACCAGAAAACCAGGTACTATGTTAAAGATCACCTGCCTACACTTTAAATGAAGTTCATGACACTGTTGTGTTAAGACAAAACATTTCAGGGCTGATGCATTTTTCAAAAGAATCGTGTTCCTTCAGAAAATTCCCAATCAGCTCTGATTCTGAGATTGCAAGAGAAACTCATCAAAAATACCGGGATCAGTTTTCCGACCCCATTACCTTGGCCTGGATCAGACACTTATTCCACAGGTTCTAGGGTACACAGCTGCATGAAAGCAAGGTACTTTTTTTTTTTCTGGAAGGCAAAAGCCTTGTTATGCTGTCTGTGCTAGAAAATGAGGAAAAATTTGCAGAATTCATAATGTCATATAATTATTTTTATTGTACATACTCTAAAGATCAGGGACATCTCAATACTTCCTAGATTTTTATTTCCTTAGACATGGTTATTACTTTTAGTGGGGTAGTTAGCTCTACCAGAAGCACTCAAGTTGTTTTATAGAATTTAAGGAATCTATCACTGATCAGTGCCTTCAGTACGGGTTCAGTTACAGTTGCTGACACTGTTTATCTTTGGTGAGTTTTACAGACCAGACTTTCAGAACCATGGTATTGTGACCAGAATAGTTATGACTAAAGCTGCGAAACAGTTCATTCTCTGTTTTCATAACACCATACTTTTATGTGCTCAGTTCATCTTTTCCTCAGGAAGCTGTGCTAACAGTACACAAAAATGAAACATGAAGCACTTATTATATTTAGGAAAAAATTACCTTAGCTCATGAACTGAGTCCTCGTACTTCCAGAACTAGAAGGACTTTTTGGGGGATATGAGGCAAAATGACAAAATGGCAAATGTCACTTTTGTATAGGGCAGAACAAGGCAGCACTGTAATATCAACAAGAATACTGAACATGGTGACATGAGTGTATCTGTACTGTGGATGGGGTTTTTAATATTTCCAAGGAGCAGCCCTCATTTTTATTGTACTTTCAGATTCAGCTCAGGAATGGGGCTGGTGAACTTGGCACTTGACTATGAGTTTTCAGTGTGAAGAGGTATCGCTTTTTGTTTAACTGTATGTTGTAAAGGAATACTTATGATTACAGAAGCTTGTGCTAGTTACTGTTATTGCTGTTCTTCTTAGTACTATTCTTACATCTAAAACAAGTGTAATAAGCTTTTTCCACTTTTTATAAATTCTTTTGTATAGACAGAAAATCAAATGGACTAGGCTTTTTATCCAGAATCTCTTCAAAGAGAGAGGCTCACCAAGACTAGGTAAATAGGCCCCAGTCCAAGTAATCTGACCTGTGTATAGCTGGAACACATTCACATGCAGTTCTCATGCTATGACAGTGTCATAAAAACAGGACTATGCCAATACCAGAACTGAGGAATAATTTAAATGCCAGCTGTGGGAGGAAGCAAGTCAGCAAGAAAGCATCGCCCGTCAGCACAGCACCACCAGCATCACATAGCCCCAGGACAGCCATGAGGCACTGAACCCGGGGATGCGTAATCTCATTGCTGTATCACATCACTACAGGGTCAGCCAGAATCGGAGTCCCCTGTGGGAAGGGATACATATGAGATGGTCAAAACAAATTCTCAGGAAACTTCCCTCAGGCCTCAAAGTAATGAGTCCAATGTTCGGCTCTTTGTTTTCATAATTCCAACCCTGCTCAAAAAAAATCACATACGCTATTTGCCTTGGCTAGCGCAAGATCATCTGTGAGAAGCAGAACTGCTTCTTCCAGTCTCAGCTCGTGCTGGTGCTGGTGCCTTTCTCTCCATCAGGGAAATAAACCTTCCAGAGACAATCCTGTGTGCCTTGGTCAGGTAAGACTGTTTAAAGCTGACTTCTCTTTTCTGAGTTGGAGAAAACTTGTTTTCAGACACTTATATAGCTTAGCTTTATACAAACACAGCTCATTAAGAAGGGAAGTTTTTACGGAAATGAATGAGTACAACTCTGCTGACAAAGCTCCCTACTCATTATGAAAAACACGTATGCTTTGATGTGTACAATTCAGTTTTCTGCAAGAAGTAGTGAAGAAACGCAGGTAAAATTTGATAGAAGCAATAACAGACAATATGTATAGACATAAAAAAATCTCTTACAGAAATCCCTCAAAATACTAATGACATATGCTTTAGCATTATTGTCAAACAGAGAAACAGCAATACACTGCGCTCTGAGCCAATGTCAAAGATGCCTGAACCTGATGCCTCTCTGCTAACATGGCAAGACAGTGTTATTAAATTAGCACTTTACAATGATTCATACCCTCTTCAAATTGTGCTGATTTTGCCCAGTCCCACAGTGAAAAAACAGTCTTTCTAAAGTACCAATCTATATCATTAAGAATCAATTTTCTTTCAACCATTGTATTGCCCTAGAAAAGAACTTTGCCTTAATTAAATAATGTTATTTTTCTCCATTAGGTTCAAAGAGTCAAAACTTAATTACATGAGCTCTCATCTCCTTACTCACATATAGATATTCTCACCACTCTACAATCACAGAAAGAGACAGCTGATGTGCAAGATATGTATATGAGTATAGGCATGTAGAAGGGGTAGAGGCTGCTGTCAGAAGGGAGGTGCGGGAGCAAAATTAGCAAGGACAAATCTAAGAAAGGGCTTTTATGTGCAAGATGTGCTTCCTGCACCAGAGAAGACATTTGTGTTGGGTAAAAAGGACTGGAAAATTAGGAACACAGCATTAGGTTTACTGCTGCATTTGATGTTTTGCAAGAGCTTTGCTGCATTTTGTTTTTTCCCAGAATATCGCATTGTATGTATTTTGAGCACAGGAATGGAATATGCTGGTTTATTAGCAGAACCCAAGGGCTACATCAATAGGTGACTCTTCCTAAAAGATGAGTATTATCCATCTGAGCTCAGTGAGGACCTTTACTACAATACAACTTCTTAGAGTGTTCCTTTGAAGCTCTCTCAAAAGGACTTGCCTGTTTAATTTTAGCATTTCAATGTGGACTAGCCAGGGCCAACCTATGTTTTGTTTGATTCCACTCACGAATATTTTGGGACCCACAGAAACATTCTTTTGCTGTTTGCCTCATTCCTAAAGACATTATTAGTTAGGCAGCTTTAATTTTCCGTGCATTCCTGTGACTCCCTCCCTCATCTCCCCTGCCTTTGCTGTTTTGCCTCATCTCCTATCATGCAGTCCATCCTGCTGATACACCTGCTGCCCGATTCTTTTAGTCTTGCTCTATCATTTGCTGGTGGATCTGGAGGAACTTCTAGCCTTTTTCTCTGCTCATGTCTTATCCATATCTTCCCAAATGAAAACAAAATTAAAACCACAAAGGAAAAAAAGAGATCAAATGCACTTCCCTTGCAGAAGGCTTGTTTCCCCTTCCTGCTCTAAATGCAGGAGCTTTACAAGCTCTCTGTTTCTTCAGCCTTTGCTGTCCTGCTGATACCCTTCTGATCTCTCACTCTGTGAGTCTCAGCTTCCGAGGAGCATCCTGCCTCTCCTCCTGTGCCATGCCTTCTCCTTGTTCCTGACAATACCCACTGCTGAGATTACTTTCCACATCTTGCTTTAAAACCTCCATTTCTTCTCCTTAGTTTCTTCCAGTGAAATTCACCTACTTCATTCTCTCGCAAGACTCTCTGTGGCCTGTCCCATCTGGCTTGTCTCTTGCTGTCAGTATGAGAGTGCACTGCTGATGACACATCAGCTTCTAGTCGGTTACTTCCTAAATTTCAAATTTTCACACACTTCTGTCTTTTGCTGCCTTTTAGGATAATTTCCCAGCAGATAAAGTTTAGCAGAAGTTTACTCATTCTGAATCACAGGACATTTTTATCATGCCTACAGGAAAGCTCACAATGGTCAAACAGGAGGTGCAATGAAACTTCAAACTCGTATTCCCTCTCTGTCTTCCTGCCTTTTCCTCCTTTCCTTTCCATATGGGCTGGCTGGCTTGTTTTATACTTTGAAGGTTAGCTCTTTCAGATGGGAACGACTGGTTTTTTTCCCCATCATATTTCCTCAGCAATGTTGAGGGCCTTTAAGTGGTAGACTGTGAACAACATATTTGAGCATGGAGGTCTAAAACACAGTTAGACGGTTCAGTAAATATATTCTTGTAAAAGTACACTTTTACTGAGTGCTCCTCTCTTTCCACCAGGGCATGAGAGTATTTATTGCCACCTGTGCTATGCTAACATTAAGGATTTTAAGACTATCCTATTCTAATTATTAATCCTTAAGAGAAGCAGGGAACATTAATGCTATTCTACTGTCCTAAGTGCTTAAATACATACACAGACCACCCTTCCATAATATTGGATTACCTGCAATGTTTAATGGAATTATCCTGGCAGCATCTTTCTGAAATATTTAAGAACCACTGTTTGTATAGTACAGACAATAATTGGCATGAATTAAGCACCCAAAGGTCTTACGGTAAGCCTGCAACAGAGCAGAGATTTTGATGTTGGCGTCCTGACTTCATAGCTGTATTATTTCATCTTAATAACACGGTTATGCTTCACGATGCTTTAAATCAATCTGACAGCATCAGGGCTTGAAAGGTATTGTGCACGATGCAGACTTTGCAGAAATCCAAACAGTATACATTTACCGTAAACACTATGGATGGGTAATTACATATTGTGAATTTTAAAGCATGAAATAATAATTTTAATGATTGCATGAAGCACATACTCAAGTACAAATACAGGAAGGAAGAAAAAGAAATTGAGACTAATATACAGCACATAAAAGTCAGTGGACAGGATCACTTTGAAAATGGTCAATACTTTTATGTAACTGTTTACTTATGGTTTTATTTATCTGATATGTAAATTACCATCAATAATGCAGATACAGTACATAAGAAATGCTTTTCCTCCACTTGTTTTACTGGAATAATATTCCACGGTTCATCTTTTCGAGGGCTATATAACTAAAACCCAAACTGGCTAAGGTGATGCCTTCACATTAGTCTTATTCCCATAACTCAGGCACTTATCTCCACTAAAATCAATAGATTTTTGAGTGTGTGAGAAGTAAAAGACAAGCATACTAAATACTTTTAATCCCGTGTTGGCAAATAGATATGTAATTCTGTTACACTTATCTCCAAGGCTGATCTTTAATTTGCATATTTTCAGAGTTTTGATCTACAAATGGGTTTTAATTTGTTGACTTTTGCAAGAACAGACTTGTGGGAGTGAGGGCAGGTCATGCATAATCAAAGAGTAAAACAAAGACAGAAGGAAGATGCAGAGAATCTGAGCTCCATTTCTGTATGAAATGCAATTACCATTATAATTTCCTTGTACCACACAAAGGCCTTACTGTACTGGGTGTCTCCCACATTTAAGGGCTTTTTGAAAGATTCAAGAGATCTCTATCTATGCAAAGGGTACAGAGTTTTATGAACTGAACATGAAAAACTTAGGCATGCTTTCCTCTCTCTTCAGCACTTGGGAAGAGGTACAGAGAGATGAAATGACTTTCAAAAGAACATTGTGATAGACCTGGAAGCAGAACCCTCTGATCTGAACCACAGCTCAGGGCCCGAACGGAAAAGATTTTCACCTTCTCTTATAAAACAAGAGTTCAGTAAAAAATGGAAACGAAGGAAATTGTATGTAGGCTCTGTAGGCAGAATTAGACATTGATGTGTGTTGGTGCTTGAGAAACTGCCAGCTTATAACTCTTTCAGCTGTATGACTGAAAGGCTGGGATGCAAATGCTCTTTATGCACAGAGCCAATGACTACCTTAAGCCCTGACACTACATGCCAAGATTAGCAGTGGTGTATAACTGCACTGTGTCCCTCCCAAGCACTGCCCTCCCCATGCTGAAGGGGCAGCTATACCTCCTGTTGTTTAAAGGTGGCAACTTTCATTCAGCCTCCACTCTGTAAATGCTATACAGAACGCAGCTCAAATAGTTGCAAATCAAAGTCCCATTACTACCACTGACCTCATTCTTTACCTGGAACATTTCTCTCCAGAGATCAGTCATTTAAGTATATCTATCCTTGATAACCCAGTAGGCCTGAAAATGAAATAGCTTCTCTAATGCAAGCAACAAGAATCAATAACCTTTAAACATGTAAGGACACTTTATTGTCTGCAGCGTATGGGTATATGAGTCATGCCATCACTAGACCAGTTCATTTTGGTAATTTGTAGACACAAGGACAGGCAGAGCTGTGGTCCTTGCAGAGCACAGTGGACGGGCCAGATGACACAGTAGCTCTGTAGATGAGGCCGCCCTGGGACAGAAGTATCAAGTGGAGAGTTTTGCTGAGTATGTGAGCACAAGCTACATTAAGGGATAGTTTTGTCCAACAAAAATATTGAATTAGCTGTGGCCAAAATGATGCCTTTTTTCTGCATGTATCAGCAAACCCTAAATTAGCTGTTGCTGTCAAAGTGTGATGAAGCTAAGATCTCACCTTTGCAGATTCAGCTACGATATTGATCGAGAACAGGGGAGGGCAGGAAATGGGGGAGTTGTACTGTGGAAATAGAGAATCACAGAGTCACAGAATTGTTAGGGTAGGAAGGGACCTCTGGAAATCATCTAGTCCAACTCCACTGCCAATGCAAGGTCATCTAGAGCAGGTTACACAGGAACACATCCAGGCGGGTTTTTCATGACCCCAGAGAGAGGGAGAATCCACGACCTCCCTTGGGCAGCCTGTTCCAGTGCTCTGTCATCCTCAGTGCAAAGAGGTTCTTCCTCAATGTTGAGGTGGAACTTCTTATGTTTTAGTTTACGGCTATTGGTCCTCATCCTGTCCTTGGGAACCACAGAAAAGAGCCTGCACCATCCTCTTGGCACCCTCCTTTGAGATATTCATATGTATTCTAGACCCCAGATTTCACAGAAAGCAGAGCAAATCCCACCCTTGGGAGTCCTGCTCAGCTCCATACAGCTGCATACTGCAGGGCATGCCCACAAAACACGATTTTTTTATTTTGCAACAGTGCAAGCCTGCAAAGCTGAACTTATGAATGAAAGAGATTCCCCTTCCCTGCATTCTTTGTTTTTCACTCTGAACTCCTCTCTCTTTTTAACTTGTTGGAAGACGGTAAGTAAGATGTGGAGATAAAGTGCTAGCAATGAGGCTCAGTCTCTTTTGAGACAAGTGGGAGGTATGGATATGGAGAATAGAGTAAAAACTGACTTAACATGGAGTGTGGCACCGAGATTTTGGTGGTGTACGACTTCAGAGAGGCAACTACCACAATAACTGAGTAAAAAAATCAGTGAAAAGTTTTCAAAATAGATTTCCACAAACACAAAAAAAAATCAGACAGCGACTTAGCAAGATGCAATTTGCTGACGTGGGAATGGCTAGAGGACAGACATAAATGTGCATTATGTGGTCCTTTTTTACATCTGTGATACAAGGATTAATTTACTGATAGGCTCTACAGAGGCTTTAGTCTCCTACCAGCACCACCCAATGCACTGAGTGCTCTGTGACATGGGACCGAGGAATGGTTGTGGCTGCTATGCTGTCTTTATTACCACTGTGGTTTATTCCAGCCCTGATTTGCATACAGAGAAGCTAAATACACAAATTGAGGCAATCTTTTATTTATCAGAGCATTTTATTCCACACATTCGTTCGTAAATAATTTTTGCGTGTTTTGAAGTTTTTCTAAACTGTGAGCATTCTGCTGCTTGAAGTACAGAGACCACCAAATTGAATTTTCTGTTACTTCAGGGTGAGCTAAACTAGCAATTTTGTCCAGTTATTAATCCTGAGCAAAATACGCCTCAGGAGAAACTGGCAAAATATCTGTGCATCATCACATCTATCTCTCTTTTCTGTTCTAAGGCTGGTATCACACAATGAATACCACAACTATGCACATTGGGAACTCCCCTGACTTTTGGGATTACGTAACCTTCTGGTTGTTTTAATTGCTATTTTGTTTAAGCAGTAGGAGAAATAAAAATTCTCCAAAATGTCACTCTTAAAAATCTAAAATCTGTGTTGAATTACAAAATTAGCAGCAGCATTTGTATGGTGCACAATCTGGTGCTGTTTGCTTCTAGGACACATTCCTCCATGGAGTAAAGTTCTCTTGGAGACTATGAGTATTCTGCACTTCATCAGCAGAGTATCTGTCTGCAATCCTTGAAATATTCTACATCCTACCATAAGACTTGCTTTTTAGAAAGTACAAGCTGAGGGGGAAAAGTAAGGGCTTGTAGTTTTATCTTAGTTTTATATTTTTTATCTTGGCTGTCATATTCTTTCCACTTTCCAAGCATACCGCATTTATGTGAACCTAACCTTTGATAGTTCCATTCCTTGTGAGCTTACTGGCAAGCTGTACAAAATACACTCAGCATAATGTTTCCTGTTTTCCTCAGTTTCCATAGGCTGATAAAAGTGGTCCTCAGTGAAGCTGGATGTCTACTTATTATCTGTAGGCATTAGTAACCATCCTTACAAACATGCTGCAATGCCACCAGTCCGTGAAAAAGCCAAGAAAAGCATTAGCTTGATCATTGTCATGAACAAACAGAAATGCAGAAAGAGAACAAGTAACCAATTTGTAGGTTGCTGTTTATAGTTTTGCAGATAAAGTACAAGATCTGTTTAAGTGCCCATAAAGGAAAATTAAAGGGAAAGATTAATTTCTTTCTAGTGACTGGAGAAAAATCTGATCTAATGCTTGGCTTTGTTAAAGCTAGTTTGCTGAAAACCAAACAGTATCTGCTCTTTTTACTTTGTGTTCTATGTCACTGAGCTGTACCAGTTAATTCCTGTTTTCCATTTAATCCCATTTAATATGGGAGTGAATTTACACTAGCAATGCTATTAGAAAAAATGGCCACAAGGGGGAATGTGAAAGTGATGTAAACAGTAGTCAAGCACGAGGTTTGGAAAATTGACCCATACTTCTGCTGTGCAGCTCTTTACCTGTGATAATCACATTCAGAGTAACTTGAATGGAAATATAACACAGATGTAGTTAGCTACAGCGAGCAGATTAGTAATGGCTTGTTAGTTTGAACCATTACTCTGACTTGAAAGAATGAACTTATCTAAAAACACAGCTCTATTTAAACACACAAAAAACCTTGTTGCATCAGGAACAGAAATGAGCTTGAGCTACATATACCTTGACTTTCTTGCTCATCATTCATTAAAATAAAAAAAAAAGGCAGAAAAAATAGCTGAGTTATCTGCTTTTGAAGGCTCGGAGGTATGAGGGCTCTGCAGAGGGATCTGAGCAGGCTGAATCCATGGGCCAAGGCCAGTTGTATGAGGTTCAACAAGGCCGAGTGCCAGGTCCTGCGCTTGGTCACAACAACTCCAGGCACTGCCACAGGCTGGGGGCAGAGGGGCTGGAAAGCTGCCTCTTGGAAAATGACTTGAGGGTGCCGGTCAACAGCAGCTGAACATGATCCTGCCTTTGCCCATGTGGCCAAGAGAAAGGCAACGGCATCCTGGCCTGTATCAAGGGAAATCAAGCTGGCACCAGGGAAACTTTATGTTGGATATTAGGAAAAGTTTCTTCCCCCAGAGGTTTGTCAAGCACTTAAACAGGCTGCCCAGGGAAATGGTGGAGCTGCCTTCCCTGGCAGTATTTAAAAGATGTGTAGATGTGGCACTTAGGTACAGTGTTAGTTTTAGTGGTGGACTTGGCAGTGCTGGGTTAAGGGTTGGGCTTGATGATCTTAGAGGTCTTTTCCAACCAAAATGATTCTATGAAGCTATAACTCCATGAGTCAAGCCTGACTGATAAAAAATGTTGGGGAATAGACAGACTGAAAAGCTGCTAACTTTTAGGATAGCTGCGAGCTCCATTATGTATTTTGCCCCCAAGCAAATGGTTTTCATCTCTTATAAATTTTCTGCAGTGCAACAGTGGATTCTTGTACTCCCAAAAATGATTTAAAATCTGGTTTTGATTTTCATGTAAGTGCAACTTTTTTGGGGCAGGGGGAGGGAAAACCTCTCCTGTTGTAGTCTAGTGTCTAATAATTAATATGGTTAAAGACAAATTGATGAGATTGAGTCCTGTGAACTGATCAGTGAATTTATTTTTACTGTTGGTTTGTCTTTTGTATTCCATTTCATATTTAATTTGGCTTTAATAACAATAGCTGTAACTTGCTATTATGTCACAGTTTATATATTATAGTATCAGGAAAACAGAGTGTGTCATGTCAGTAGTGCTTAGCACAATAATAAATATGTATGTTGGAACTTTTGAATGCAGGTATCTTGAACTGGCTGAATGACAGCTGAGTTTCATAACTAAACTGAGACATAAAGCCAGGGTTTGTGAATGAATGCCACAGTCATCCACTATTCCAGTAATGACAAGAAGAAATCCAGAAAAGGTGGTGGAATTGAAGTTATTTGTAAACACTTACTGCAAGGAAGATCTGAAGAGAACTGTGAGCCACTTCTATGTACTGATATTCAAGAAAACACCCCGAGACAGTGATATAACGATGATCCTCTGGTGCCCAGTCTGGTGCTGGGGTTACTGAGGTCACGGTGCAGCCCGGCCCATTCTCCATCCACCAAGAACGGTGCATTGAGATGTTAAAGGTCAGAATGAGATCTGTTTCCTGCAGAAGAACAAGAGAAGAATTAATGTGTAGGGATGGTACTCTGGTATCCAATGCCTCAGCAAGAGATTTCACAGCATGCATAAAGAAGCAAAGAGCTGCAATAAAACTGCGCTGTCACATGAAAGTTAGTGGAGCTTGCCTGCTGCAAGCAGAAGTGGCTGTACCTCGTCAGGCAGAAATGCTTGGAGCAGAAAAATAATCCTGCAATGCAGGATCTGTTCCTCAACATCATGGCAGCCTAGACTATAGCACTCATTTCTGTTGATGGCCCTTTTTCCAGTGGATACCATAAGGATTGATGGCCCATGTTTTGTTGGTCTGATGAACCAAACCATATGAGAATCCCCCGGAATCAAGACTTCATAGGCTTTAATATACATACAACATCTGCAAGGAGTTTTGTCTCATGGACCCAGTGAAGGAGACCTATGGTAGCTCTACTGAAATACTGGAGGAGATTGAAGAAAAGGATCCTGCCCATTTGCTTGCAGGCAAATCTTTTCACAATGCCTCTCTCTGATTTCTAATTTCCTAGGAGCCTGTAAGGCACTAGTGAGTGCTGGCTTGTCTAAAGACTGCTTGGCTAGTTCAAAAGCAGGGGCAGAGGCATGCAACCTTTAACTCCCATACAGCTAGTGCGACGGAGTAACTAGTCAGCCATGCTTTCCATTAGGATTGCATTTATAAATAGTTCATAAAGGATTAATAAATTATTAATATACATCATAAACAATACTACGGATATTACTTTCATAAATTATACGTGGTTGCACATTACTTGAGGGTGTTACACATAGCTATAACAAATCTATGGACTCTGCGGATTCTGTAATAGCCTACCGTGTTTACCAACAATTTGTAAATATTTTATAACTGTAACCTCATTGTAAAGTGTGACTATCTAGTCTGTGTGCACATGTGCTCGGTCATGCAAAAAAAATTGCTTTTAAGTGATGTCTTTGCAGAACCAAACTCTCCCCACACCTAACCTACATTTTTTTTCAGCCTGTTGATGTCATTAATAATTAAGATTCTCATAAAGATTTTAAAATGTAACTATTTAATTAGGCTTACCGTGCCAAAAGGAATAGAATGCTATTCTGTAGCAGATAAGTTGTATCCACGTTTCCCTCCCTTCAAAATAGTCATTTTCTCTGTCCCGCTTCTTTCCCCTTTCTGCACTAACCCATGAAAAGGTAACTCCATCCAGAGAGGTTTTGGATAATGCCACATGTCAATCGATCTGTGATTACACTTGACACTGCAACGTAACTTAATGTTTTTTCTCTAAGTTGCAGTTCTTGGCCAAAAGTATGGAAATTTGGTACTTTAAAAAAAAAAATTAATTTCTACCCTGCATAAGCACACACAATATCAGATGGCAGGAAGGACCTTAAATATGCTTGCAATGAATAATTACCCTTCATTCTCACAACAGTCCAATCTAGCAAATAATGAGTTGTATGAGAAAATTTAAAATGCTTCATATGAATTTAATCATGCAACCAACTTCAAGCATTTGAAGGTGATCAAAGCAACAGCAGACATTTCTATAAACTATGTGAATTTTGCCCAAATATATATATTGATGCATGGTTATAACTCTTCATCCTTAACAAACATCTCCTTTCATTTTCCTCAGTCTGGATCCTTCCCTACTAAAGCCATAGACACTGGAAAGTGTCTGCCATGTGTTTCTTGGAAATAGGAATTTTTACCTTTCACCCAAGCCAGAAGGTTATTTTTTTTTCTGAAGGCAGGGCTGTTACAACCCCTCAAGTAGAACACTGGTCTTCTCACTTGGTGTAAGAAGTTGAAAAATGGACATCTTTAGAGTAACTTTGCTTAAAGTAACAGATTTATTCCTAAATGACTAAAACTGGAATCCATAATGTTATTGCCAAAAGAAGTTTCAGCCATTCTAATTGCCACAGAAAATTCTAAATCTCTAGTCTCTTATCAGAGATGCAGCACAAATGAATAGGACTCATTTTCTATCTCTATTTTAGCATTTGCAATACCTTGAGAAGAATCATGATGGACTAAATATATTTTACAAAGTACAGACTAGGGAGGAAAAATGTATTCCTTGAAAAAGGAAAGGGATAAACTGGCTTACAGGAACGGAATATTTGTTATGCATCTGCCAGATGAAGTGAAAATGGATCAGGAGGAGCTAAACATAAAAATCAGAACTGGGCTCTGCGGGTAGAATATAATTTCTCTAGAGGCAGCTATTTTTAAGCTTTTGCTTACAAAGGGTGCAATAATCAAAAACTTTACTAATTAAAAGCACAAGTAAATTTCCAAGTTACATGGGAAATATAATTACACATTAAAATATTTATAATTACATATGTAAATATAACTTCACAAAATCTAGCTTTCTTCCATCCCTGAATTTATCCCCAGATGATTTTTTGAAATATTTACAAAATTCCTTTGCCTTCAAATCATCTTTTGGCAGTTAAGTTAAATGCTGTGATTAGGACTTGTTTTGTTCAGGAATAGTCTTTGAGTGCTTACCAGTAAAAAAAAAAAATAGATCTTTATCAGATCTATATTCTATTTCTTTCTCTGAATAATCAGTAAAACGCTATTCTGTTTCCTTTGGTCATGAAATAGACCCGATACCTGGCATAGAAATGTTATATTCCTTAATTCTTTCTAATAATAATAATAATAATATTTTAAAATTGTACTGAAAGCCCAGCTTCAAATCTTAGAGAACTTTGAATCATGTGGTTGAGAAGGCTTCCAAGAAGCAGTTGTTACATACTGAGCCAGTCAAGAAAAGAAGGTCAACTTCAGAAAGCAAAACAATAAGACATGAAATCTGGTTCTGGTAAGATTAGACACCATTCACGGCTCAGGTCCAACTCGGATGGATTAAGAATGACAATGAAATAAAATCTTGAGAAGTCAACATGTAAGTCAGGCCTTGTAAATTTCTATCCCCAAAATATCTGAGATCAGAATAAGCATAGAAGGAGCCTATTAACTACAAAGCTGCTGCAGAGTTAAATCTCAGGTATAAATTGCTATATGCTTTGAACTTGCCTACAACCTTCAAGCCATGTCCCCTTACACGCAACCATATTAGCAGGGCAGCTCCTGCTGCTCAGCAGTGAAGGTCACCCAGCTTATGAAAAAGTTTCTCTTAGTGAGAAAACACTTAAGGACTCGAATCCCCTCGTAGGACTGTGGAAGCCAAGAAGGGATGATGTATCTATCATTAACATCTCTTCTACTGACAGACTTTAGAACTATTTTTGGACAAACTCTGCTTGCTATTTACTTTGTTCACTGTTTGAATACAGTTTTAGTGGACATAGACAAAGTCTACACTGGAAGCTGGGGATTTATTATACTCTCTAGTGTATTTGCCGTCTGTTTTCTTTCCAACATCTGTGGCTCAAACTTTGTTCAGGGAAATGCAGAGAAATGGTCTGATAAGCCTTGAAGCTATGAAAACTAACAAGAATTGTTGATACACATTGGGCAAGCCAATATGTTGTTGTTCAAAGTCTGTATGTCAAGGAAGATTTCATTATCCTAAATTCAACAAACAGCTGCTTCCTTCGTGGACATAGAAATTCATCTGTGAGGGCTTTATTGCCGATCACTGTGCTGCTTTTGTAAATTCTGCTGGCATTTGTAAAGCTTGTTAGGGAAAATTGGTGCATTAAAGTAGATTTTCATACTCATCAAGGAGAAAAAAAAACAGAGGAAAATATTTTGTAGGACATCTTTGCTGACATTCTGAAAACGTGCTGGTATTTGTAGTGGTCAGGAAAAGTACTGCTGGATTAGACATACCTTGGAGTTTGGAAGTCTCAGAGACTCAGATTTCTGAGATTAGTATATGAGACATCTTCAGATTATGTCTGTAATTTTATTTCAGCTTAGTTGGTAAAAAATTTTGAGCTCTGATGGTTTTGTGCCTATGTTTAATACCTTAGATAGCAACATTTTCTGGGGTCAGCTGCCCCGCACACAGCATTTTCTGGCTGAGGACAGCTGATGACAGAATATGGCAGCAGAAAGCTTTGTAAAAGCTGCCAGAAAAAGAATACAAGCTTCTTTGTAATCAGAGACAGCAGGAGGACAGCAGTGCTTAAAAGGAAGACAGCTCTTTGTGTGCTGTATTAGTACTAGTACATATTAGCAAGGGCACTATCTCTTTGCAGGAATCACAATATATTAGTGTTTCAATGATTTCTGCTGGTTGCACCTTAGAGAAGCTGATTCCAAACAGTGCCATGAGAAAAAAGAGGCAGGAGTGGTTCAGGGTGATTCTCCTTGAAAGTCCAGGAGATCTCGCAGACTCAGGGAAGTTGAATTGTACTGACTTCAATGGTTGTGGCTTGCTGTGTCATGGGAAATAAGTTTCTTCTACTTTTCTAATTAGGAATGGCTGAAATCTGTGCAAACCTGACATGCTTCTGCACAACTTTTGTTGAATACAACCATGTAACCACTTGTTTCATTTATCAAACTCAAACTAGCAAGAATAGGCTGCTTGGAGAGTGAATGATCACACAAGGTTTCAGTGATAAAAGATCAGGTTCTGAAAGCATTTGTAGTTCTGGATGCCTAGGATGCACAGAGGCCTCTACAGGCATTTTTTTTCTTCTGTTATCTCACTTTTCCACTAAAACTAACTCCCACCAGGCAGTACCATTTTCTCATGCAAGCAGACTTTTTCCTGTCTAAAGAAATAAATCTCTCCTCGCTGAAGAACCAAAATAGAGCCTGTCAGCTATGGTTTGATTTTTTTTTTTTTGTTTGGTTTTTTAATTTTATTTTTTTTAAACTCAAAGTTGACATACAGAAAATAATTATTGTATAGTTATGCAGTGAAAATGGATGTTTAAAGATAATTTTTTTTCCTACTTTGTTGCATCTGAATTGTGTTTTTTGCCTCCCCAATGTTTGTATGTGTGTGATGCTTTTCCTTTCATTTGAATTTTTTTCAGTAACCTGGAATTCTCTTCTTTAATTTCCTCTTATAAAACAATTTTGTACCAGTATGACTGAAAATTAGTTACAGAATCTGATTTACATATGTGTCATTAATCAGATAAGGTTTAACCAGTTTGAATCTACACAACTGATATACTTTTGAAGTTCATCACTGAAAACTGGCAAAAATTGTCCCACTGATAGCTTTTCTCAGTATTCTGTTAAAAATGCAACTAATGTATTTTAAGCAATTTCCAGTGTATCAGTGTACTTCCGAAGGATTCAATGAATTAGTTATAAAGTTACCAGCATGACAGAGATGACTCAGATGTCCTGATTTTCGTCTCTAAAATGAAACTAGGATGCTATATTAATAAAATACTATAAATAATCCTCAAAAAGCATAGGCCCTGCTACACAGAGACTGACATTGTCAATTAATATTCTATCACACCTGTCAATTATGTTCTGAAATTATTAAAGCTACAATTAATGTTATATCAATTTAGACCTTCATATTTTTCTAGTAATTAAATATGTACATTGAAAAACTTAAAAATTTTAATCTACTCTGTTTCTACTCATTGGAAAAAAAGATACCTGCTAAGCTCCAGAATATTAATTTAATTACTTCAGTGGCATCAATATTTTTCATTAACATCGTTCTTCGAAAAGTTTCAATCTATTTCGTTCTTCAATTAAAATATCATAAAAGGAGAGTAGAAACTTTCAGTTTATATTGCAAGGTTAACATGATTATTACTACTCCATGAATATTACTCTTCCATCAATATTTTTTCATATTTAAACTGAATATTTTTAGAATGTTCTGGACTAAGATTCATTGAATTTTTTCTTGTGCAGAACATGAGAATTTAGCTCTTCGCAGTAGCTCAATGTCATTTATCACAAGGACTGAGAAGTTGCAGTCAAATAGAAATTTCAATTTAGCTATTATACATATTTAGTGAAGATCTTAAGAACTATAATTTTTGTAATTTCTTGGAAAATTACTTTCTGGAGGATGTAAGCTTGGGCAGTGATAAAATACACTGAAATGGAAAGCTGACTAGAGGCACTCACATCCCACAGTCGTAGCTAATTCTGTGGAATCTTATTTACTTCTCACTGTGCCATAATCAAGGATATCATTCTGGAATTGAGAAAATTTGTTTAAGGAAATTGAGTTAAATATAATACCTTGTTTTGACAAATTGCCATTCTCTGACAAAGACATCTTATGTCCAAGCTCTGATAATGTGAGTGTACAGTGGACAGTTTTCCATGTGATCTACATTCTTCTGTCCCTGGGATTACCAGATCTCATTAAAATCTGCAAAAACTAGCTGCATTTTTTTTTCCACAGCAAAAGACAAATCTACTCTAATTTTTGGATTAGACCTGAAGGTACAAAACCTCATTTACCTGTGTAACTAGAAAATTGTGATCTCACAGATACCTTAAAGTTTCTGCTGTGACGTGGAACTGAACTGCCTGATTTAGGGCATTGATCCAGTATTTTAAGTGATTTCCACAGGGTTGTGGCACATGGTCTCTACTCCCACACCAAATCTGCGTCCCATGAAACAAAACTAGCGAAGAATTTAATGACTGAACTAAACTCAGTGTGGTTCCAGATCTCTTTCTGAAGTGACGTGAATGTTGTGATTGGTTTCCAAACCCTGGTTATTAATACTGAGCTGAAAATGCATGATTATACTGCTTTCACAGTATATTAGTACCAGTTTTTTACGAGTAAGGCATAATGCTTTTAGAGATGTTTAGTTCATTATTCTCTCGGGACTGTTTTTTTCCCCTTATTTTTAAACAGTACAGGAAGTATGTCTCTTGTCTTGATTTACCCAGGCAAATACACAGATCCACAGTGCTTAGAATTTTCAGACACAAATATACATAACCTCTTAAAACCCCTCTAAGCACAAGCGTTGCCTAGAATCAAAGACAAAACCTTCCCAAACAATATTAAGAGTGATAATATAAAAAGCAGATCTTTATTGAAAGGCTTCAGGTGCACAAGCATGGCTCTGAACATGCGTATCATTGATTTACTACAAATTTTATA
>VZTA01010593.1:8495-25444 GCA_013398855.1 Mohoua ochrocephala | reverse complement strand
CAAAAAATCATCCTGGCATCATATCAGTGCCACACACTATTATTTCCATATTGGCACAGTAAACCCTTCTTTTGCTAGAGCTTCCCTTTCCCTCTGTCACTAAACAACACCCTGTAGGCAGAGTATCTGCAGCTGTTTGTTTCTCAGTGCAGAAAAAAATGCAATACTTTTGTTTCTATAAAACTACTTCATTGGGGTCAAGATATCACCCAGCACAGGTGAGTCATCTCTGCAGCTTTAGACATGGGAAAACAATTCACAGACTACAACTAGAAGAGGTGAGATTTAATGCAAATTTTATAGAGGACTCAAGAAAAAATTATTTAACAGTCTTAAGAACTGGCTAAAGAAGTTGCATGCTCTGTTGTGAATATAAATAGTTAAAACATATTATATAATGGAGAGGATATGATGTGTAGCCCTTAATGAAAGCATTCACTATGCATGATTAATATACTGTCTCTCACAGTAGCCTGCTGGACAAAATGTCCAGCATGCAGCTAGGAAAGTCTATAACACGTTGGGTGAGAAATTGACTGATGGGTAGGGCTTGCAGTAAATCGGGTCACATCAGGCCAGCAGTCTCTAGTGAGCTTCATGGGGCTCAGTTTTAGGGCGAGTGCTCTTTAATGTTTTTATAAATTATCTGGACACAGAAATTGAAAGTATGTTTAGTACTTCGCTGATGTTCCTACAAGAGGAAAAGCTGTGAACTTCCTCAGAGGTAGAGAGGCCTTACAGAGAGATATGGATAAAAGTAGAGAGGTGGGCAATCACCAACTATATGAAATTGAACAAGAGCAAGTGCTGGATTTTCTACCTGTGATGTGGTAATCCAGGTTGTATGTACAAGCTGGAGAACAAGAGCATGGAAAGCAGCCCCATGGAAAGACAAGAGGGAGTTTGGATCGATGGCAAGGTGAATATGAGTCATCAGTGCCCTGACAGCCAGGAGGGCAACTGTGTTCTGGGGTCCCTCAGGCACAGCATCGCCAGCTGTCGTTGGGAAGGTCATCATCCCAACGCAAACACTGGGAAGAATAGGCCATGTATCACACTTAGTCTACAGAGGAATTCACTTTATTGATTATGAAATGTCAGTGTTTTTTTCACTTTGAAATCTTGCAATTTTATTTACTATTTTCATAAAAGCTCCAGAACTTGGGGGCAAACAATTTACTTGAAAATACCTACTTCATGGAGTTTTAAACTAAATATTTGGCCCCTGCACTTCTTGAAAGGTTTGGAATCGTGAACACACAAAGTTTCAAATCAAGAACAATGCAAATTCAGTCCACTGTATTTTTTTAAGTCATGCTTTTAATTCAGCCTCTGAGTATCATAATGGCCCACCTCATGATTTTTAAATGTTCACGGCTGACTACACTATACATCAAAATAGCACTGCTTGTCTCATTAAACTACCGTAATTTGCTACTTGGATATAAAACATAAAATATTAATTTCCACTTCAGAAGCCACTTGGTTTGAATGCTCAAGCTTTAGTTTGCTACAAAAAGCTTGCTGATCTCTTTTCTGCTAGTATCCAAATCTGCTCTTTTGTTTATGTTTGCAGCACACATATACACAATGGATGCACCGTTTTCAGATATGCTGCACTGGTCAGATGGTAACAATAGCTAGCCATTTTCTCTGATGTACCACTTCATCGCCTGAAGAGGAACTTCAGATTACCAGCGGTAGTGTGTCTATATCTAATTATCTCCTATGCTGGTACATAAATAAAATGGACATATACACAAAATTACGTATCTCCTTTGTCTGAGTAACTCATTCACATCTCTGATGTGTGGGATTGCTTGATACATAATCATATACAGATATGTGAATAGGGATGCACCACAGTAATTTCACTGCTAGTTCCGCAAGGACAAGTAAACCAGGAGAACATGAAATGAAAAAGGCTTGCATGTCTACGGGGAGAGTCTAATTGGATTCAAGAATTTCAAATTCATCTCCAAATGCAGAGAAGCAGAGACTGACTCGCAGGTCTTTCTACAGAGAATGGGTACGTGAAATTAGCAGGAAAAATTCAGGTTATGTGGGCAGAAGAAATGCTATAAACCCAAATATATTTGTAGTGTAAAAATGCAAGTACAAGTAATGGTTTTTTATGGCTCCTAAGAGCTTCATAGTTCCTGAGAGAGGGTGAGGACCAGAAGAGGGGAAGAGTAATTGCCACATACACATCACCCCAGAAGCAGACAACTACTCAGACACCTGAACAAGGGCAAAGCTGGGTTTGTCTCAGAGGGACAGCTACTTTTCATGATGTCACTCAAGAAATCAAGATATAAAACTGTGCATACCATGTTAGTGTATATATATGTTCAGTCTGAAGGAAGTGTATTAAGAAAGTGTCTGTCACAGTCTAGCTTTGTCTGGTTTTGTCCTAACAGCAGCAAGGACACCGGTAGAAGGCTGGCTGTATATGCCATTGGGATACACCCATCTTTAGAGTTATTTGCAGCATCAGCTATAGCACTCTGAAGGCAGAGCAATCTCTGTGTTGTTATTTAGACAGGCGATCTTGGACCTCTGATGCGTGCAACTCCGTTGAACACTCCACTGGAAAAATACAACGCAGGTTATTCAGGTTGTGGTCTGCTCCTTGGACAGCTCTGTGTGACTGATTAGTTTCATGTTAAAGGATGAGGATCACTTGCAATGCTGCTCAGGGATGTCATTAGGTCTTATGGGATGAGAAGTTGTAACAGCCCTAGAAACACAGGTAAACAGAAGGAACAGAGCTCTCACAAAGGCTATTTGCATAAGTACAGATAAGCATCCTTTCTGCAGCATGACAGTAAAGTACACCAACGATGACATTTGCTTTAGGAAGATTTAAAGGAAAAAACCAAACTATCCACTTTACATGACTGCTCTCTGTAACAAAGAGTGCTTTCTGAAAACTTCAAAAGTCCATGCAGCCTTGAAAGTTTTGCCAAGCACATGCCCCTACCAAGCAAGACTGCAGAGATCACGACGACTCTATAGAACCAGACAGACATGTAATGACATGAGCAAAGCTCTGATTAAACAGGGGGTACACCAAACAGTTTAAATATAGAATGGCTCTCACCCACACATATTACCAAAACTATAATTTCCCTGATGGATTAAAGTATTATTCATGAGAAATGGTATTTATTACAATTTATCGAGCTTTTGTGAGAACTCTGGGAAAGTATAGCCAAATAGCCCAAATTTTAAAAAGATGACGAGTTATGATCAACTCATTCACAGTGCTGAAAATTTATTTTTCCAAGCACACTCTCTTCATTTAAATCTTCAATTCTACAAAGAAATTAAATATAAGGCCTTAAAAATAACATAAATATACAAGATGTCCCCACCTTTCTCCTACCATGCACAAAAATAGGCTGCAGTGCAAATAAAGAATTTGAAAGCAATTAAAATTCATGGCACAAGGCTCTGATGAAGTGCATTGCTTTACTGGAAGTGTCTGGAAAGATAAGCCTCCAGAGGCCAGGAGGCATCATGTTCTTGACTCTTCAGAGGCATGCAGAATCCAGGGTCTTCCCACACCCACCTAAAATGTTTCAGTTCCTACAAAGAGCTTTGCCTGCTGAGTGTCGATGAAATTCATCAGATCTTCCAGTCCCGTTTTTTACTTGATCAGCAGCAAAACCACAGTTGTCACGTCAAGGAGAAATCGCAGATCTAACTGTCTGAAAAGCGTGGTTTTAAAACAACACATTTCAAATCACCGACAGGAAACAGGTATGGCAGGACCATTACTCACTAGCCCTGCACACCTGGGTAAATTAGCGAGTCAGAATTACACAGCATGTATCTTCAGCAAGACCAGCATCAGTCAAGATCATACACCACTCTAGTCATTGGATTCTGGCTTCCTGAAAACAATGGCTCAGATCAGCAAAACACAAAGAAATACAAAGCAAAAAAAGCAGGATAAATAGATATTTGCCTTCAGGGCCACATTTACAATAGCCACCCTCTTTGGCATACCCAGAGATCATGAATTCACAGTTTCCTCACGAGTTTGCAGCTGCTTTTCCACTGTCACAACTTTTGCATACTGGTGAGACAAAAGCGATGCAAAGCAGGGAGAGGAATTCTGAGCAGAGCTTACACTGCCAGTGTGCATCCCTTGGTTACTACAACTATCTACTGCCTAGCTGATGTCTGGGTGCACAGAAAGAAAGTGGTTAAGGATCCTTCGCCTCTTAGGCCAGCTACGGCAGACATCAAAACTGGCGATGGAGCACAGAAGAGGTTCCTCACCAGCCTCCTGGTCTGCGTTATTCAAACCTTGGAGATGTAAACAACCTGTGGGACGTGAACAATCTGTAGCAGGGTACCCAGTACCTCAGATTTCCTGAAGATGACACTCCAAGATGGCAAGACAGCAGTGCTACCAAGACCACCAGAGATCACGTGGAGTGTTTCAGGAGTTCCATCCTGCTCTCTTGGTATTTCATATCTCTTTAAAGTCTCATGCAGACCTGTGCCTCAGAAAATACAATCTAGTTCTTTAAAATGAGATGAAGGTAAAGACACCTGCTCTGCCACATCTGTTCACTATTACACCTTTTCCTAAAATACAGCCCTCTTGGTCTGTAAATCTACATGATTTCTTTTCTGTGTGGATGATGTTACTTTTCCTCTTGCAGCTACCTACCCCCTTGCTTGCAAAAGAAGTTAGTAGTAGCCAAGCAATTTACTAAATTTAAAACTCAAGTCAACCCATCAGCTGAACAGAAAGATCTTCACAGCTGTCTGAAAAAAAACTTTAAATATTCGCATGACATAGAAAAGCCCATCTGGAACTGGATTATTTCCTGCAATTTTCACAAGCCTTTTGCACTGTGTGACTTTCCAACATAGACACTGCCTGAGAAGTTCAGGTCAGCTGCTACATCACTCTGTCTGCAAGCAAGCAAGAGGGAGGGGCACAATCACACACTGCCAAAGATCTGGCACACACTTTAAACTGGAACAGCTCTCAAAGGAGGTAAACATTAAGAAGACAAAACGGCTCAGAGGAATTACTGATGGTTCTTTGCAATGCCTGTCATTTGTCTGCTGCTATGTGTTGTTTCCCCCTCAAAACTTAAGTCTTATAACCATGTGGTTGTAACAAAACCCCAGGTTTTGCTCTTGCATTACTAATTTTAAAACATCTGGATTCTGTAATAGCCCCTTAACATTTGGGATGATATGCTGCTAAAACACTATTAATAACAATAATTAAAAAGCTTAGTTAAAGATGACCTCTGAATGGTTAACATAAAAGAGCAAAAATACCCAGATCTGCAGAATTTAGTCTGCAGAATATTTTCTTGCTGCTGAGTAAAGACGTATACCATATGCATTAGTGAATGTCTCATATTAACAACCAGGTCACCTCCATTGTACATTTGTATCAAGTCTCCTTTGGAAACAAAATACCGGGAAAATTTTTGTAACTCTTGATTATGCACTGCTTGCCTGCAAAACCTTTGATAATACATAAATGCTTTCTGCTTTCGTGAACTGATTTAACCACCTTTTAAAATATTACATTAAAGAATTAAGTGCTATTCTACACTGTTTTATAATTTAGAGCTGTTGTTAATGACAGGACTCCTGCTGCTTAAAAACAAATAAGGCATCAGAACAAAACCCAACCTTTCCAGCCTGCTAACCAAATACTATATTTCAGTAGAGCCAAGGAATCACAGTCATAGAAACAATGAATTAATTGCTTAAGTCTCAGCTCCCTGCTCACCCTGACCTGCCGCAGAGAAAACTAGGTCGGCAAACCCTGCCAGAAATTCCTCAGATGTTAAAGGATGGCACAGAAAAAGAGCAAAAAGTCACTTTTTCTGCCCTCCTGATCACTTTGCAGCAGAGATGTGGGAAGAGGAATGGTTGCAGAAGAGGGCACTGCAGAGCTTTCCTTGTTGGCACAGGCTCAGGAGGGTTGTGGCAGGAAACAAAGTACCTGTAAATAGACTTTAATTTATCTTTTCCCCCTGCCACTTCCACTCCTCCCTGGGATTTTTAGTCAGACACTAAGGTTTATCTGTGATATGACAGGGTAGACTTCCTACCTTTCTCTCAAGTCTTCCCTGCAGCTTAGCATGAGGCACCAGAAATGACTACTACTCTCTTCTTCAATGTATAGAAAGTAACTTCCAAGGCAAGCCCGTGAAAGCGAAGACAGGACAACAGCATTTTAAAACACTCTCATCTCTCACCTGGGAATACTAAGGAGCAAGTTGGCATTATCTCATCCATGCTTATTAATGCTGCTAAGCTCCGACATTTCACATCTTAAACCTATAACCGCAAACCCAGTCACTCTCAAGGGCAATGGTGGAGACTTAAGGTCAGGAAATGGACATACCAGGTGACTTCTGATAGTGTTACAGCCATGGTATGCTGCGATACCATATCTACATGCATGACATTGCAATAGAGAATAGGAAAAAATAAATATTCATCACATGCTCTTCTGTTAAGTCCTCAGTGTAGTGTTAATAAAATTGCTAAAACACAGCATACAAAGACAATACCTGTTCCCACTCTCCCCTCTTACTGTAGCTCCCTGCTACCTGCTCCATCGTAGGCTTCAAAAGCCCTAAGTTTCTAGCCCTGAGCCCTCTGGCTCAGCCATCCACAAGGCTGTTACTTATACTCCTCATCTGGTCTTCATTCTTTAACAAACAGCTCATTTGACATCCATGGCTTCTCCCTCAGCTGCTTAATTTACCTTCCCAACTTTAATTTTATTGCAAGAAAATTAATATAGCATTTAAAGGAAATAAAATTTACTGTAACAACAATTTCCAAAGGTTTGAAAGAAATATCAGGAGGAAATCAGGGGAAAAAAAGTCAACAGCAGTCAATCTGTTTGTAGGTCAAGAAGTTTCCCTGGGTACACATGTAGTTAATCGGCAAACAGAAATGAGAAAAAGATGGAACTAGAATAGGCTGTTTTATTGCAGCTTCATTAAATTTTCAAATCTCTCTTGCTCCAATGTGCTGTGCAAGAAAAGAGAGAAAGAGTCTTTCACAAGGAACAAGATATAACAGCACCATGTCTGTATGTCTCTAGAGAAGCTTTTAAATCTGCTCAGGAAGACTGCCTGCATTTTATAAAAGTTGGTAGAAATCCCATATAGCTGTTTTTAATACATGATTTGGGAAGTGGTCTTGTTCTTAAAATGAGAGGAGTAAATCAGCAATTACCCTATCAGCCCAAAAGAAATGAGTGTAAGGCCAGCCCTTGGGCATCACGTGAATTTTCTCCTACAGTCCGGCAGACATTTTCAAATGGAATTCCATCCACATTCCAATTTGTTTTTATCTCGGGAACTTATTTTATCATTAGAATAGATTCTGCAGTGGAACCAGTTGGCCCCAGTCAGAAACTCAACCCAAGCATGCTCGGCTCCTTTCTTGGCCAGTACATTCAGGATGTGCATCAAGAAACAAGAAAGCCAAACCCCAGCTTCTGCCGTCGAGGCTCTCTAGACCTCAAGCACCACAACTGCACACGTGTCCAGAGACTTATGTTGTTCTGAGGAAGGAGAATATATATGATTTAGTCACTTGTGACATGCACTGAACAGCAGAGCAGAAGGACAGCTCCTTTTCTACAGATATATGGAAACGCATCCTAAGAGTCTGCAGCAATGCTTTCTCAAGTTAAAGTAGGAGGGTCTTCCCCTTCCTTCAGGGTTATGGAGAAGCAAGACACACTGGGACAATCTCGCCTGTCATCCCAAAAAGCTATAGGTCTGCATAGCCAGTACCTGTTACTGCATTCTGCCTTTGCAGCCAGGCTGGGTACTTTCAGTCACTTGACAGCACCTCGGGCCCCAGCACGTCATGGCGCTGCAGGGATCCCAGGAATACGCCAGCCCAGAGCTCAGCTTCTGCCTGGGAGAGTTTTGAGCTTCACCGAACTGTCTGAACGAGTCACTGATTTGATGCGGGGACTTTGCTGATCAAAACCTAGCAGAACCTTTGGCAACAAGCGCTCAGGAAACTTTCCACACACAGAACATAAAGGCTCTGTCAGTCTACTCAGAACAGTAAACTCTCTCTAGGGAAAGGAAAAAGCACTAAGTCATGGAGAGCTTATTTTTCAGAGGCTGTCCAGCAATTTTTGTTAAAAGACTATCCTGAAATCAGAGCAGCAGAGGAATATTGCCTTTTCCTTATTCTTTCTCGCTGTGAGACAGGAAATCTGCAACAGCTGGGGTTGTCATCTTAGAAACAATGTTGGCTTTTTCCCTTGTCAATCACATTGGATTCCACCTATACTGACACCATTAAATTCATGATGACCTCGTTAAACCCATTAGTGCTACTTAAACTGTATGTGTTTTGGGAACAGTCATCTTTTCTCCTGGGCTGGAACAACACATATTATCACTGTGTCCAGATTAGGAGCTGGAATCCTGGAAATAGCAGGCTAATGAAGCAGGAAATAGCAAGTGCTAGCTTCATTCACTAACATCTCCCATTCCTTCTCCCTCTAGTCAGTCACCCATACATACCAGAGCAGAGAATTTGCATCTGGCTCAGCTTTCAAGGATTCCTGTTGTGGACCTTTCCAGTCTTTCATCCTCACTCATCTTCCTTTCTAGTATTTTACTCCCACTCAAGTCTACCATTAAATAAAAACCAGGATACTTTCCAGAAGCTGTAGAGCTTTTGTTATTTTATTTCAAGTGTTACAGATTTTTGGCCATAAAAATGCAGCCTTCCTAAAACATGCCAATCCAGACCTTTGAAAAGTCACAGGACCCAAATCATGCTAACTTACATATTTTGAATGACAATATTGTAAAACAACGACAAAAAAAAGTTATTTACCTTTTGATATTTTATATGTTTTGATATTTTATAGATTTTTGGCTCTTAGTCTCTCTAGGAAGAAAATCTCATTCCTACCATGCCAAGCTTAACTTTTGTTCCTACATGCCTTTTTTGCAGCAGCTTACATAGGTGAAACAAAATAGAAAAAGTCTGATAGAGGAAAACATATTTTTCTGCATTAAAGAGCTAAAGATTTATATCCTTTACCTAAGCTTGCCTCAGCTTTCAGCAATTACATTTCTTATGCTTCAGAAACTCATATTTTACCTGTCTATACTTATGGCATTCTAGAAGAAAGGCATATTATGTTTACTGCTTGCAATAGTCATATCCACATCTGACAGTGGTGAATTTGCCTCATATTTGGCAATATTTTTTTCAGCAATTCTGTGAAAAAGGAAGATTCCCTGCCAGCCTCAGAATACTATGTTCCTATTTAAACCCCAAATTTAGACTGTAAACAACAACATAAGATCCAATCCTTCTTTCTGAAAGACAAACTTGCATTTTTTAATACTAGTGAAAGGCTCCTTGGATGATGGAGTCTAACCAGCAAACGTGCACTCATGTGGTTATTCGGCACATCAAGACACCTTTCCACATTCAAACGTTTTGGTTCCTAGAAAATGTTTGCATTTGGTTGGCACATTCTTCGAGCCTCAGCTCTGTTTTAAAAGTTCTTAATCCCTTTCGTAACAGTAGAAAATAAAACCAAATTCCATCCTTTCCTGACCAATCAAAGAAACGGGATGAAGCAACCAACAGAAGACTCAATTAGGACCTGCTCCTAAGTACTGAAACCACTTCACTTCAACTGAAGCAAAACACAACTTTAGCTAACTGTTTGGATGACAAAGATAACGTTCCTAGATAAAAACAAATCAAGCTGGTGAATTAGCAGAGAAAAATACACCAACTGGTCATCTCTAATGCCTTAGCCAGTTCCGGGCAAACACCTTCTTTGCAGTGGAAGGATGGGTCTTAGTCTGATGCCCTCAACTCCCTTTACAAAAAAAGCCAATTAAGTTGAAAAGCTGTTCTTCTACAGGCAGAAAGAAACTCATCCATTGCAGAGTTATACTTATAAAATTGCAGCACTTCCAATTCAGCCCTTAGATTACGACGCCATAACTTTCCAAGACAGACAAGCTCTAAGTGACTCATCTGGAAAGGCAAACACTATTTATTTTTGACATTTATACCTTATGAATTATTAATTGGTTTGCTGCATCTAGATTGATTTTGCATGAAAAGGAATTTCTGGCACCTACCTTAAAGCTGAAAAGTGTACAGATTGGAAAAGAACTCAGCAAAAATATCTAGCTGTCTAGTGCTGCTTAAAAGCACAGTCCTGTTAATCTACTGAAAGTCATAAAAGACAAAATCAACAATAATTTGCAGGACAATTTTCTTTCTAGAGAAAAAAAACCCTGGCTTTCATTTCTAATGAAACATGTTCTCCTACCACTCTGTTTCACTGTAGGTGCACCCTTTCACACAGAAACAGAACAGAAGTGATGTCTAGTGCTTAAGGACACGTTAAATTGAAAGATAAACAGTATCTTTGTTGTTTCTGCACCAACAGTCACCAAATTTTGTAACACAAAGGTGAAAAACAAGCCCTATATCAAAACATTTAGATAAACTCTTCTCACATTCAAAGACCTTTTGCAGCCAATAGAAACTGGAATTTAGGCAATCAAAGAGAACAACAATTGATATATAAATAACACAAGTTATTAAAAACACCAAACTGAAATCCACAAAAAATACAACGGAGGCAGAGGGGAATGTAAACATTTTAACAGTGTGAAGTGTTCTGCTGCCATAGAATTGAGGAGGAAAAGAGAGGGAAAGCCAATATTTTTCTCTATTTTAGAATTTCTGCTTAGAAAGGATTCAGCATAGTATTCCCTTTTGACAGTGATAACAAATCCAAGGAACACAGGACCAAAACACAGCCTGATGAAAACTACATCAGTGCTGACAAGGATCTCAGCTAGTGGCACCTATCTATTCTGAAACAGAATGCATTCAATTCTCCAGCCCTCCCCCCATAAGAGGCGCAATAGCCAAATGAGTGGTTGAATTTCTTGTTCTTTCAGAAGGTCCTCTGGCATCACACCAAACTACAAGGTTATACTGCTGCTGCCTCAGCAGCACCTTTGCTGGGATCAAATAACACTCCCTTTCTGTGGAGGAATGATGATGGGCAAAGAAGGTGAGAGTAAACTGCTGCACTCAGTGTGAACCATATGATGCTGCAACTATTACGTCAATCCAGTTTCAGTCTACATAATGAAAAAAAAAATTGAAATCTGTTTATTTATAAAGATATGTCCTCCATCATGGACACAAGAACATCATCACTATTACATCAGGTGCAACTACACACCCATGAATCATTCTGTCCAGGTCTATCACAGTGATTTCCACCTACAGACAAATTGAAAATATGCTGAATTTCAAACAACCACTTCTAATTTTTCATTTTCTACCATGCATGTCTGTAGAGCCTCCATAAAGGGAAAGCGTATGAAAAATGTAAGCACAGTAAATAGCGATTTCTCTCCTTTTTCTCCACTTTGTGAGGAAAAAAAAATTAATTTTAACGCCTAGCACTTCTATGACAGATTGGACGGATTCCTCTGGTGTGCTATAACCTTAGATTATAAAAACGCTACTATTTTGTCTCCAAGATTAAGTGCAGGATTAGATAGCACTGAAAGCAAGGTAATTCTGCGGTGGCAAACATCATCACAATAATACCATGCTGCAGCTTGATTTTCTTTCGTCTGATTATCTCCGCATATTTCAGAAAGGATAAGCACCACCATTGTCCATCAGCAGCCACTGCATAAGAAGAAATTGAGAACCAGAGTCACAGAAGCTTCTGGAAAGCAGCAAAAGGAAGACCTTTCAGTTGTAAAAGAAGAGGTTTGCAGGATGTTTTGGCTGTCCCGGAACATACCACAGACTTTCACTGATAAGAGGGCCATGAGTCTGCTTCATTAGGGCACTTCCCACTAAATACTGCCCACACAGTTTCTCTTCAGATGTACTCACAGAGTGGCAGCAGCTCCTTGGGGCCCCCAAAGCAGATTTTCAACTCTGTCCCTCCTGCTGATCTTTTCAAAGTCAGAGACTTCACTGGTACACTACTAGGTCATGACACAGCCAGTGTTCAAGCTCCTCAACCCTCCATCCTTCACAAGAAATACGTCAGACCAACCCAGCACCTCCCTTACACTTGCAATTAACAGCTACATTACACTACAGAATCTTCGGCACGGTAACCTCTGCAAAATCTTCTTCAATTAAAACTGGTTATGCTGCCCCAGCACTTTTATGAAGCATGCTATCTATCAGTATGCTAGTCATGAGGACACATTTAAAACTTAATGACAGTTTTGCATGAGTGACCAAGAGCAGCCAGTTCTTCCTTGCTATGTAATAATTCCAGTTAAGACGAAAGTCAAGATATGAAACAAAAATCTGGTGCAGGCTGTGTTTCGAGCACAGAATCCACAGGTATTCTTTGCCTCCAGAGATCACCGGGAGAAAATTGAGATGGGTGTCATTCAGTGCTCCAGCTTTTATATACATACATAAAAATGAAAAGTGTATCTATCAGTTGGAAAGATACTACAGTAATAGATGTTTGAAAAATCTTAAAAAAAACCTCAAACAAACTATGATTTTTTTAGTACACAAAGCAGCAGTTCCTCCAATCAGATTAGAAACAGGGTTTGAAACTGGTGCAGACTGTTTAAGCCATCAGCAACTCAGAAGGGTTACACAGTATCCAACTAAAGGGCAATTTAGATTAAAGACAATTTTTCACCCTTTCAATTATGTAATATCAATAAAAGGACGCATGGGAATGATGCCAAATGTGAATAATGTATCTGGCAATCAAGCTAGAGTGCACAAGCAGAAGGAATTTCCCTACCTGCTGTGGAAATAATCTCCTCTGCAGCTAAGTAAGTAATTTTTTCTAAAAATAGTCTTTATTTCCAGATCAGACATTTGCTCCCTTTCCTTGATCTCAAAAGGTAGTGCTCCACACTGACAGAAACCAAGAGACCGCCAGTGGTGCATGCCGCTCGGACAGAGGTTTCCAGCAGGCTGTTTGGGCAGCATCCTCGAGAGCCACACCACCCTGCAAACGGCTCTCCTTCCACTTTGCTCAGGCTGCTCACAAGTTCCCACACCACACGAGAAAGGAGCTCATTAAGTTCCACATAAACGACAGATACATGGCGCAGCGTTTGCACCAAGAAAAATATAACACTGCCCAACTTCCCAGGCCGACTCCCATAAGTACCTTCACATACACAGGAACTGACCATTATTTGGTGGGTGAGGCTGTGAGGAAACGTGGAAGGAGAAAAGCACGTGAGTGCACGTGAGCAGTGTGAGTCCAGCTTCAACCACAGTCAGCTGGAAAAGACGGGTGATGTCCTATTACTGGAAAAGCACACACAGCTCCCACTCAACGCTGCAGGACACTCGGGAACATTATGAACACAGAGTGTGATAGAGATTTAGGAAATTACTGATATCAACACAGAACAGTAAAAATTATTTAGTTGCAGTTTGTTTAGGAAGTGGATTGTTTCACACATTCCAGTGAAAAACATTTTACATACTTCTGACCAAGGAATTTAAAAAACATTCAGACAGATGAACCCTAACATTCTCTCTTTTTTTTGCAAGAGAACCTGTGTAGACAGGCTGTGAATCGACGCAGAATCCCTATGAAGTGCACAGAATTTTCTGGACAATAGCATAGCAAGGCAGGAGTCTCATTTGCTTCTTATTAACCACCAGAGTCATTCTCTTACTGTGCCATTCACAGGTTACCTTGTTAAAGACAGAAGCGCAGTTCTTTCCACCTAAAGTCAGGGCATCTAACAAGCTACTGACAAAGATGGGTGGAGTGGAAGTCATTTCTTCAGATTGTTTCTTTCAATATCAAGCATTTTTCTCTATAAATCTGTAAAAACTGGTTAATTTGGTCTCGGTGTTGAGACAAATTTAATCACGTATCGTAAAAGCAGAATACAGTGGTAGAAAATAAACTGTATTACAGGCTTTTGGTTCAAATCACCACATTCATACTGCTATTTAAATGTCAGTCACATTTATTCAGCTGTTTCCAACGGAACATCAGATGTGGCCATTCCCAGAATTTTTGTTAATCTCTCTCCTATGAAATTATTACTTTCCGAAAGCTTAGTTTTGACTGTGCCTCACAAGAGCCATATTATGCAATGAATGCAGTCATGTGGAAACAAAGCTCGTGCTATTTTAAAACAACTCTGTTTAAATGCCCCAGACTGTCAAATACGTATCACCCAAAGTGACTGTGGTAGTTTTAAAACTGTACGTAAACCTGTAGGAAGTGATATTCTCTCGGTCACACTGGCATAGCGCTACTGGCAAAGGGGTCTGCATGCCTAAAGAAAAAGGGATAATTTGGTGGCACAGCACTTTGTTGCCCATTTCTGGAAAAACGCTCTTTAGATCAATCTTCCTAGCTTCAGGACGTATGACAGATTTGCAGCAGCACATTAACATTCAAATGGGGTTATTTCTCCTTCTTAGGTGCTTTGTGGGTATTAGAAGTAAATGAATAATCTAACCTGTTCCACACCCGTCAGTCTGGTATCTCACAATTCTGTATTAATGTCAGGGTTTCCAGACTCACCCTGCTTTTACAAACTCGGGAGATTTCTCTAAACTTTAGTTCTCTGCTGCACAGAGGTAAACCCATCAGTTTTGCTGAAAGGCAAAAGGGTGAACACTCGACTCATTCCAGAAGGTGCAAAGTATCCTCCTGCTTTTCAATGACTCACTGCTGTTGCAGTTGGTCCATGAAATTTGACAGGCATTAAGTTCTTTGGCATGACTTCTAAACTGGCAGTACTTCATGCAGGTTAGTTTGACATTTTACAAGCCAGAAAACAATAAATGACATTAAATAAAATGTTTACATTGTATAAAACAATCTGGATGTGTTCTTGATATGACTTAGGACTCTATTAAAACAGCACATTGTATATATAAACATGAGTAAGAACCAAATCAATAATTTAGAATTTTTAAAGCTTCCTATTTGTCTGCTCCTGTCTGGAAAGCTTCATTCATGCCAGCAATGTCAATCTGTATTTCACCTGGGGTTTAATCGCTAGTCAAAAGGATTACTCCCTACAGCAAGGTCAGCACGACTACGTCGCGGATTTCTCACTCATAATGCAAACAAGCTAATAAACAGATCTGTCTTCAGCTTACTTGTGAGTCATTCTCATACATGAATGTGTCTTCATGGCCTGCATGAAAACAAACTGTGAAAGTCAAGGCTGGGGCCAAAAATCCCTGGGTCATCAGATGTCAGGCTGCTAAATCTGGCATAAGAGACTTAATATTTCAGTTCCAGACAGCTAAAACTCTTCCTTCCTTCTAAATAACGGTACTACTGACAATCAGTGTGAGAGTGTCATCTGAAGGACAGCATGCACAGACCTTTTACACCATGCTCCCTCAAAAAAAGATGTTTACCTCTGCTGCTGCAGACGCATTCTCATTAACTTACAATAATGGAGAACTGAGACTTCTAGTACTAAGAAGTGAACTTCAGCTTGCCTGCTGCTTAAACAAGGATAGCACAGACACTGAAATTCTCATTTTCAGTACCAGAATTCATTGCAGTAATGATGATTCCTGGGCTTCTCATAGCACCATAGACAGCAGGGGAAGAAACAACAAAATACCAGCAGCAGATGGGCACTGCCGGATGGGCTCAGGCGCCCTTACCTGCTCCTTGCGGCATCTGTTTGGAGTGCAGCCGTTTTCTTGTGAGGCTTATTTTACCAATGATGCAGCACAATGTGGCATGAAAGGTGAGACACAGTGTTATTCAATGCCTCCATGCACCCAGGCAGGACCTGACATAACCCATTGCATTCAGAGTTACAATGTGTACTGGTGAAACTCCAAGGTATGGAAAACCAGAATTTGGACGAATACTTGGATTAAGGATCATTCTTTCAGGGAACACTTCCCCAAAGTGCACAAGAGATGTGAGATGCATGAGAAAGAGAAATACATGGGTGTTGAAAAGTCTAACAGCTGAACGTATCTTGTGTGCCTGCATCTACAGACGGCTTGCAGTGACCAAGACTCCTACCTGAAGATGTCTGCAATGGCAAGTCGTAGGAAATAACTGGAGATTTTGTATTTAGTTACAAACNAAAAAAGAAAAAAAAAAAAAAAAGAAAAAAGCACACTGCACAGGTCTTGGTGTCAGATCTCTAGATCCAAAGCAATTCCTCTGACTTCTACGAAACCATTTTAGATTTAGCCCCAAAGCACACTGAGTCAGAAATTGTACGCTTGCAGACTGTAACACACAGATTTTGTATTATGAAACAACTCAACTACTGGTGAAACACTCACCCTGACCTTCCTGCAATATCACACCATGCCTAAAGCAAGAGAACCAAGCCTCATTACTCGGATTTCAGCTGTAGTCTAGACCCACAAAACGAAAAGGTCATGTTTATTGCTGTTTTCCCAAAGTCAGGCTAAAACAACGCCTATGGAAACATGGTGCACAGACCTCGGTAGGTAAGGTCCGAGCCCACGGCTGTATTTGCTCAGCAGCTGCTCC
Organism: Mohoua ochrocephala; assembly: GCA_013398855.1. Taxonomy (NCBI): domain Eukaryota; kingdom Metazoa; phylum Chordata; class Aves; order Passeriformes; family Acanthizidae; genus Mohoua; species Mohoua ochrocephala. The sequence continues at coordinate 8,889 of VZTA01010593.1, read as the reverse complement.
CGCGGGCTCCAAGCGGGGAGGACAGGGCAGCCCAGGAGCTACTCCCGCACTCCGGGAGCCCCTGCCCGCTGCCGCAACGCGGCCGGGGCCGGGCGGGGGAGGCGCGGCGGCTCCGCAAGTCCTGACCCTCCGCAGATGCAGATGTAGACCCACCGCCTCCCTGCACATTCACGCACCGCGCACATCCCTGCGCGCAGCGCGCACACCCGTGCGGACACACGGCCCCCGCACGCTCACTCATCACGCACCACCGGGCACGGCATCCGCGCAAACCCACTCACGCTGCGCTCACTCGAACGGGGACCCGCGCACGACCCCGCACGGCGCGCACCCGTGCATGCCCACGCACGAGCCGGCCGCAGCCGCGGGAGAGGGCTCGGTACCTGCGTGGCTT
>VZTA01010590.1:0-39464 GCA_013398855.1 Mohoua ochrocephala | reverse complement strand
TCCCCTTCCAACCCAAACCATTAGATGTTTCTATGTTTCCATTTGATTTAGGGATAGGAGTGGGAAACCCAAATTTTCAGCCAGATTTGCTGGATTTATGAGAGATACTTTGGATCTTTAGAGCTTTACTTTTGAAAGTACGCATATTTTATGAGATGGCCACTTTTAGTGAAACTGTTCAATAAAACAGAGGAGTTAGTGCAAAAAGCCAGCACAAAAGTTGCCAGCTATACCAGTCACCAGTAGTTCAGCTCCAAAGCATGATTTTTTTTTTTTTTTTTTTCAGTTTGGATGGGCAAAATAAGTCCTTTCCTTTAACCAGATGGGTTTTCTATGCTAATTCAAGCATTCTCTCACAAAGACAGCATTTACAATTATTTACTTACAGAATTATAGAGCCATAGCTATACAGACTCTTTGATACATAATTCAAATAAAGCTGTGTCTTTCTACCTCAGTCTTAACTGAGTGTACTGACGATGAGCTTTTTGCCTTTAGATAGTGTATCTAACATTGCTGGATCAATAATTTTCTAAAAGAAAAAAATTATTCCTAGAAAAAATGCCATTTTGGTTTTGGTGTTTTTACTTTTTGTCAGTCAGAGCAAAACTTTTTGCTTGAACTTGTCAACAAGCACTGTAAAGTTGTTTTAGAGTCAAGACTCAGGTTCTTTTATCCTTAAGTTCTAGCAGACACTTGACTTTTTCTTTTCCAGAGGCATGAGATAATAGTTCCCCTAGGACTTTGGCTATCTCCCAGAATAAAGGAGCAGAACTGTTCTTAATGATATTTATCTGTGCAAAGAGTCTGCATTGATTTGTTTTTTTTTTCCCAATAAAATGCGGAATGAGACTTTCAAGTAAAGCTACACCCCTTCTTCAGAATTCCTTGCTGATCCAGCTGGGAGTTTTATCTAAAACTACCCCGTGCGAGAATACTGACAGTGTCAGGATTAATTAAGTGTTCTAAAACAATTAAAAGTATTCATATATGGAAAGGAAATTATTGTGGAAGAAAAAGAAAAAAGTATCTTCATAGGGCTTCTAACTGTCTACCTGCAGAAGCTCTTCATTGTTCTTTGAAATCATACATGTGTTTTGAACTTTTATGCTAAAGTTGCCAGTGCAAATCTCACGGTCCCACATTCTTAAGAATTCCTCTTGCAACCTTTGTCCTGTTTGGTTTTTCTTCTCTCACCCCATCATATGGATGTATCACGTACTACCTTCTTCCTGAACACACACATGAAGCCTGACATCTTCTTGACTTTGTTGCTTTTTGTCACACCGATTGAGTTTAATGTCAACATTTTTTTAATTTTCACTTGCTAAGTCCTTGTTTATCAATCCTTTAGTCTCTTCTCTTCAAGTTAATATTTGCCTTTGTTCTAGTTAGCAACCTTGTATTCTTAATATCTTTCAGCTAAAATCCTTTCCTGTGGGTCACTACATCAAATTCTTACTGAAAGTGCAGATTACCTAGATATATTACCTTTGTCTTGAAAATCTATAATCTTATCAAAGGTATATATCAAATTAGTCTCATGTGATTCCTAAAATTCTTTCTGTTTATCCGTCTGTATTAACAGACTGACAGGTTTTAGATTTTTAAAAAGTCAGAACATACAAACATGTTTTCTGTTTCTCTAGAAAAACCCCATATATTTACCCCCCATTTTGTCTCAGACAAATGTGAAACAAGGATTTAGGCCTCAGAAGCAAGATATTCTAGCAATTTTTATGACAACTGGTAGGTGGGATGGATATACAGGGAAATCTATGAAAAAGTCCCATGTTATTGGATCAGCTTCCCCCAAAGATATCTGCTCTGTCCATGGTAGCACACGTGTTGAAGCTCATGTTCTAGCAAACTTAACTGCACCATTGTGACGGTGCTGCTTCCATGCTTGGGGCAATGACTGACTGTATTGAGAACCTTCATCACAAAGAGATGCTTTAGTCTTTCTAAAACCTGACTTCTCCTTAACCAAGCTGCTTCTCAGACTGTCCAAAAAATGCATTTGTCCTCATTTGCCTTTTGAAATCAAGGCCCTTACTTTCAGCATAACTTTTTTTCCCATTCAATGAAGTTATTTGAACTTGCAATCCCATCACTAACATTGAAGTGTATGATTACCTGATCTATAAGCCCATCATTATTGACTGTAAATAATATTATCTTGTCATATTTTGCTGTGTATTGCCGTAGCAATCTCCCTAGTAAAGAAATGCCTGTAATTATGTGATCTTATGTGCTTGTCAAAGGCTCTTCAATGTGAAAACAATCATTTTTTATGGATGTGGAAACAAATATATCTGATTTTCTTTTATATTGACAAAAACACTTCCCTTGGCCATTTCTTGGACAGTTAGGGAACTGCACTTAAATAATATTAATTTATTCACCTCTTGTCTTCTAAACTTTCTATATCTTTGTTCCTTTTGAAGGACTGTAAGTAGAATTCATATTCTCTGATGGAAATCCAAATATTGCATATTATTCAACAGTTGGTTATTGCTTTAAAATAACATTACAAAAAGTTTAGAGAAAGAAGAAAAAGAAAGAACAAAAAATCCCCTCATGATCCAATTTAATCTGCAAGTGACATTTAAATAGGCAAAAAGTGAAAATATGATTTGATCAAGATTCAGAGATGATTTATTACTTCTCTTGTGATAAAAGCCAGAGGCTTTCAGCATGTATGAATGCTCCATTGTGCTGGATGCTTTACACAGCATACTAAATTTCAGGCCCTTTCACTGTTCTATATTAAGAATTTTTTTAGAAGATAATGTAAGGATCATCCAGATTCTTACTCCCTATGCCAGCAACAAGTATCTTGAAACTCTATGGACTACTTCAAGACTCCTCCTATTAAGAAAGAACTGACATCTAATAAAACAAAAGACAAAAGGTAGATACTGACAGAGGAAAGAATGAGAATAAATGAAAGAATCATACAGGAATCTCAGTACACAAGGCACTGGCATTATCTTCGCTCACTTTGGATAGTTTAGACACCCAAAGCTGAACTCAAAATCTACATCTTTTTTCACAGCCAATCACAAGAAATCAGCATATCTAGACTGAAACTCATATACGTCATTTCAATAATTTCAACCCTAGCGTGATGTGTATTGCTCCATACAAGTGTCCACATTTTTTCATAAAGCAAGCCTAAAATGACTAGCTGAGATTAAGGGTATGTAGACATCCACATATATGTCTATTATGCATATAAATAATTTGCTGGGAGGATTTGCATGACTGTTAGAGCCAAGAATTTGCTCTTGGGTACATTATTTGGGCAAATCTATCTTGATGTAAAGAACTCTGCAAACAAGATACACACAAATTAAAAAAAAAATAAAAAAAAAGGAGGTATGTTGGTTCGGGCTTGAGTAAAGCTGGTAACACACTGAAGAGTCACATCACACACACAGCATCAAGACCTCTTCTGCTTCTCACTCTGTCCCTCCTGGCAAGTAGGGGCAAGTAGGAGTTGGGAGGAGACAGAGCTTGGACAGCTGATCCCAATTGACCAAGGAGGTATTCCATACTACGTGGTGTCAGACACAGCAATAAAAGCAGGGGGAAGTAGGGACATTCTAAGTGGTAGCATTTGTCTTCCCAGGTAATCATCATGCGTGATGCAGCCCTGCTTTCTTGGAGATGGCTGAAAACCTGCCTGCCGATGGAAAGCAGTGAACTGATTCCTTATTTTCACTTTGTTTGTGTGCGCAGCTGTTACTTTCTCTTTTAAACTGCTGAATGAAAACCCACAAGTTTTCTCACTTTTACCCTTTTGATTCTCTCCCAGATCCCACTGGGGGCAGAGAGGGTAGTGAGCAAGTGGCTGTGTGGGGCCGAGATTCCTACTAGGGCTAAAGCACACGTCAATACATACAACTTCAATAATGACGCAGTTATTTATTGGCTAACACACTAACGATGGCTAAAATGGAAGGAGCTCCTAGCCTAAGCACTGGCTCACCATCCGAGTAAGTCACCTGAATACTCTTTGATGGCCAGGCAGGCATGAATCAGGAGAAGGGGTGGCCTCTAATTCTCACCGAAATCTATTTTCCCATGTTTCTGAGTTTCCATCTTCCACCAACTTTGTCAGCTCCTTGTGTTTTGCTTTGGAATCTTATATTTTGTAATGTTGATGTTTTCTCTCTTGAATTCTGCAGTCTTCATCTCAACAACAACTTCTGTCTCTCAGTTTGCTGTCTTCCATGGGTCAGCTCTAGAGCCTTTCTCACAGTTCCTTTCACAGCTTAGCTATTTCCTCTGAAGTCTGAGCCAAAGTTACACAGCTGGGCCATATCAGACCCCAGCCTTGGATCGTCAGACCGCAGAAACAAAGCCATAGAAAGAAGTAAAAGATTACAGAGCATTTACAGACTGGAGAACATAGAGCATTTCTAGGAGAAAACTGAAGGGGAAAATATATGGGGGCTGTGTAGATGTACATGTGGTGTTTCTCCTATCTGAACATAAATTTGGTGTGAGTTAGAATTAGAAAACTGGGAAATGTAATTTGTTGAGGATAAGGAATAGTATCTTACATAGTTTGGGGTGGGAGAAAAATCACCTGATGCTACCTTCCACAATGGTAAGAGATAATAATAGAAGAGGAAAGATACAGGAAAGGATTTGAAAATTATGGACAAAAGGAGATTGTGTTTTCTATGATGGTGAAAAGGAAATGACAAAAAAAAAAAGATAAAGGAATATATAGTCTGGGTAGAATATAACCTTTGCTTCAACATATCGAAAGTAAGAGTGGTCAATGGAGAGCTTGTTACAGTAGTAGAAACGCAACTAAAAATTATATACATGAGAGACTTTGCCTATGAACAAAACATAAGTGTTACAGGTCCCATGGAAAAAAGTCATCAGCACTGAGAGAGGACTTTTCAAAAAGAAGGCCGCATACTGGAGTCATTGGCAGTGGAAATTATATTTTTAAAGAGTGTGTGCACTACTGACAAAGAGTAAATAATTGAAAAATTCAGTAAGTTAAAAAATATCCAGATAATTGCGATGATTTTATACCAGGAGAGAATGTTTGTGAGGAGATACTGAAATGACAGCCTGAAAACAAGCACTTTTCTTTAGGATTCATTGAAATCATAATATTGATGTGTGATAAGAGTTGTATTTCTGCCTTATACAGGCAGAAAAAATGCTTATGAACCTGCCTAACCTCAAACATGTTCTTACATATCCCTTGGCACTATAGTCAGCAGTCTGCAACAACTTGTCTTGTGATCCAGATCTGGAATTAAATGTCTCTGAGGGGACAATTCCTTGTTAATTTAAATAGAGTATACTGGGAGGATGGTAGCAGGAATAAGCCAAAAGCTATAGAAGGAATGGACAAAATCAGGGCTTCCAACCCAGAAAAAAATTAATATTCGCTATCCATTCTCCAGGTAATAATTCTGCATCATACTTCATTACTGTCTGATTAGTATTCTTTTATCATGCTTTATGAGAGAGACTAATGTAATTATAGTTTAGCTGCATTAGTAAAAAACAAAAAAAGAGAGAAAATGATAAGATTCAATTAAAAATTATGCTAATTTGATAGGATGGAAAATTGCTTATGTAGGGTAAAAACTTATTACTAAGATATATTGTCTGTCCTTAGGAAAAGTTTCACAGTGCTTATGAGTATTTATTTCACAGTAGTTCATTCCACAACAAGGAACAGTCAAGGGAAAAGATTTCTCTTGTAAAAGATAACACCTCTCTCAATTTATTATCAAGTTCAGTGGCACCAGTTCTAAGAAAGAACCTGGACTGGCAGTTTGGATATGTTTAGCCTGCCGCAACACAGAGATACTGGAGCTCATTACAGACAAACTGGTTTGCCTTTTAGAGCCAGGTAGTACAACTTCCACATGGACAGGCCTTGTTTCTTGACAGCTCTGATGAGTCCATGCTGAGCACAGTGCTAATGTGGCTCTACTACATCTCTTTCCTTAGGCCTCGGAAGATTTAGAAGCTTTTCCTTGCAGCAGGTTCAGGCACCACACACATTTGCTGTACTTGGGGCGATGTGCATTCTCTTTAGTTGTGTTGCACAGTTTTAAGGTTTTGTTTTTCCTGTTTATAAGTGAATTCATGTAGGCCTACCAATAACCTGTGTCTGTGATCTTGACCATCCAGCCTCACGTAAAGATGTGGTGACAATTTCTAAAGCAGCTGCATACCAGAAACACGCATAATAGAGACACCTTGAATAACACTATGCTACTTACTGCTAACAAGAAGCAAGGCAGCATGAAAGATGATTACATTATGTTCTTCTTTAATTACTCAGTGTTCTATAATTCAGACTTTACATAAAATTATTTTTAAATATGCATTTGTAGAAACTTTATTTCCATTGATTCATAGCTTATGCCTGGGTGTCAGCATGCCTTAAATATTTAATCTAGGATGTATTGTAGCCTGCGAAAGAAATAGAAAAGTATGAATTGAGCAAAATATAGTTTTTCATAAATCAAAATTTAACATTTCCTACCCTACACTACTTCCTTCCATTTCTGGGTCAAGAAAAACAAAGGAATTCTCCATGCAAGACAAGGAGACTGTAGTTTCTCCTCTCAATGGAAAACTTAAATTAAGGCTTGCCAGTTTCTTGACAGATGAAAGCACATCAAATGAAAGCGCAGAGGATGGACTAGCAGTGCGCCTGGCACAATACACCTAAGTATTAACCCCAAAAAGTAAAACCATGCAGACTTACAAACCAATCATTGCAAGCCACCTGCAAAGCAAAACTTGACCTAATCTCTGTCAGCAAATCAGGAGAGTATTGATTGGATCAAGTGGCTCTTGAATCTGTTCCAAAAGACCTGGAAGTCTAGGGGCTGTAGCACTTCACCTGTGACAACGATCTTGCTTTAAAGATCATCTGTGAATCAGAAAGGAAAGAGATTTGAACTTAGGTTTCCAGGAAAAGCTAGTTTCCTCAAAAAAGAAGTTTCCTTAACTTCTAGGCCGCATTCCAAATTTTGGTTTATAAAACTTGGCTCTTCACATGAAACTATTTGCAGAGTGCAAACAATTTTGAGCAAAGTCTTCAGAGAACTAAAATGCCTTTAATTGACAAATGCACTAATTTATACAAAAAAGTCCAGTACTAGTCCAGCTGGGTAGGACATATATCATTTAACACAAGATACCTGGGAGCTCGATGCTTAATCTAAAGCAATCTCCCTCTAGGGCTACTGGTGAGAGCATTAATTTTAGAGGGCAATTTTTCCTGTCCAGCTCACACACCTCTTATACAACACTTGGAATATACCCTTGAAGTTCTTTTCAAATAGCAGTCACTCAGACATGTCTCCTGTTGGTGGCTGATGACAGGGAAAACAAATATCACACAACGATTCTTTTCACTGCCCACTTTTATTACTAGAACCAGTAGTTTATTCATCATTCAAGCTCCTTCTCTGCCTGCAGAGCTGCAATTCTTAGGCTCATAGGAACACGAAGGAACAAGACCATCAGCACCACAAACAATTGGGCCTGAGCCACCTTCACATCAGGCGGGAAAAGCTGAGGTGACAGACCTGGAAGAGAACGGAAGAAGGCATCTGCAAACTTGCCCTGATCTCTCAGGGGATGTTGTAGATTGCCTGGAGTTCTCCAGGCTGTCAATTCTTGCTGCTCATCCATGAGATTGCCACCAACGACACTGCCAGGTATGATCTCGAGAATGTCAAGAGTGACCACTGATGACTGGAGATGGGGGCAAGGCATCTCCAGCTCTCTGAATTGATTTTCATTCTTTCTCTCTCACACCCACTCTGTTAGTAGGAAGAATATTTGCCTTCAACATTGTCGTCTGAATTTGGCAAACATTTGTCTCAGTTTCTGATTGACTGCAAGGGAAAGGCTATTTCTGACAAAGAGTTGAAGTTTGCACTGCAGTTGGCTGTTCTGGTAGAGCTGTCAGGTGGGGCCACCACCCCAGATTTAAATAGCTCTTTGAAGATCTCTCTGCAGGGCAGTCCAAAAATTCAAACAAGGACCTTTTAAAACACCTGCTATAATTTGCCTCCAACTGCTAAGTCTGTATACCTGTTTGAAAGATGGAGGACAATGGGCACACTGATTTCTACGTGATCAGCAGGATTAAAATTTGTCTATATGCTCTTTTCTATCAAATAAAGCGCAAAAGTGTGAGAAAGTTACTGTATATTATTCCCGTCAACAATTCTGAATAGGAAGGATTTCACTCATTATTTGTAGATTGCTGCTTTACAATTATATCTTAATTGACTTGATCACCAACTTGAACACTTAATATTACAGTATCATTAGCCCATTTATTATTCATCTAAATCACACAATTACAGCAATTAAATTGGTTGCCTTTTAAACACTTGGTTCAGTGATCTTTAATTAGATCTATGAGCTGAATTACATGGAAAAGGTGCTAAATGTTACAACTGTAGTGAAGGGGTTTATTTGCCATATTATACGGGACTGATTTAGATAAATGTCATATGTATTAAAACATGCTGCCTCCTTGATACTTTCTGGTTACCTAGTGATTCAGGGACTACACTCTGAATAGCATGGTAGGAAGCTTCATCTTTTTAAAAACCCATTATAGGCTAAATCTAAAAGGACCATAAACATAATGAAGCAATTCAAATCCAGAGTTTAACTTGCAATACAGTAAATGTTTGGTGGGTTTTTTTTCCTGACATTCATTTTCACAGAAGAGAAAATCCTGGTTTCATGTTTACATGCTAGATGTGCATCTCTAGAACCTGCCTGCATCCTCCCAGCTCTTAGTTTCCGTGCACCCTGTTCTTCTGTTTCCAGAAATTAAATTTCTAGTGTGCCAGGCAAGAATTTTCACTTTAAATACATCGAAAGAAACACAGGGTTTAGTAAGAACCTTTCTTTTTCCACAAACACAACAGCTCAGTATTTCCTCCCAGTCAAATGGCCAAATTCAAGGTGCAGAGAATGAAGCAGGAAACATAATTGTGTTTCTGTATAAATTCATGATTTGTTTAAATTTGTCTTAAACTCTGAGTACAGCTATAATCCCCTAATCTCTAACAAACTAGTAGAACTGCAAAACATTGAGGGAAGAATGATCAAAGACATGTACCTTTGTTTCCTCCCATATGAGGAAGAAGGATCTTCAGTCTGGAAAAGAAATGATCCAGAGGAGATATACTACAGATCTAAAAAATCCTGAAAAGCATGAAGAAGATGAATAAAAATTCATTATTCATTTTGCCTTCTAATACAAGAAGAATAGTAGGAGTTACTAGCCAAAGTTACTTGAAGCAAGATGCTAAACCAAATAACCAAGCAAGACAGAAGACAGGATGCATCACAGACTTACTACTTTGTCCAAACAGATTGCTTCAAGGAGGACAGAGACATAAGGCATCCAAAACATATTACAGTGTTTCTTAGCAAAAATGTTTGCTCTTGTTTACTCGTTGGGTTTTTGGTTTTGTTTTGTCTTTTTCTTTTTTTGGTTTAGATTGTGTGTGAAAACAGATTTTGTGGAAAAAAATCTTTTAAAAATTGTCCACTAAAAACATTTAGCTTTCTACACTGCATAATAATGGATCCCTCCTCCAACTGCTTCTCCAGTTTTCTCCAAAGCATTTTGTTTTCATTGTATTCATTGGCAAGGGGTTCCATATGTCTGCTGCCCTTTCATGAATAACCATTTCCTCTGGCTTGTTTTGCCTCTTGCTTCAACTAACCAGTCAGAAGAGGGACACAGTAAAAAAAACCCTTTCTGCTGAAAGTTTATCTAGTACAGAAAAAAATTATTAAGAATATTCCCATTCCTTCATCAGAATCTCTATTTTATTATATTTTGCTGCAAATTCGGCATTTCCGAAGCTCTGAAATGCTGAATAACGTGATAGTCAAGAGATATATGGTCAACCACAAGCTAAGATAGAGTTTTGGGTTTTGATTTCCATATTATCTTGAACGGTCTACATAATCTACTCTGTTTCACCTCTCCTAACATAGAGTAGGGATAATATTTCACTATTTCCCATGGATATGAGAGAACAAAAAGCCTTAATGAATACAAAGTGTCCAGGTCTTATGCTGATGATCACACAAATGCTTAGCAGGATAATAGAGTATTCTGGCTGTGCTCTCTTAATGAAGCAATTAACAATTCAAAAAAGCCAATGATGAACTTTAAGCAATGAATAGAACTAATAGTAGTAAATTTCAGAAAACCTTTGATAACATTCTCAAACTGCAAAATGAGGAGTATCAAATCATTAACCAGGGAGTTAATTAGAAGGGATGCAATAATACAGAGAATGTGATAGGTGAGATCATTATAAGGAGTCTAGTGATATAAAGGTTCTCAAAATCAGGTTAATCTTTCTGCTATTGAATGATGAAAGGAAAAAATCTGCTTTATTAAATTTCTTAACTAAGACTTATCCAGTAGTACAACAAAAACCGATAGATCACAAGAGCGATATCCAAGACTAGGAGCATTTCCAAGAACCTCAGGGTAATTCAAGCTGTATTTCAACTAATAACACATATCCACATATCCAATTTAGATATATGTGTAATTTTACTCAGATAGCCCACTATCATTCAAATAGTCATGTGAAAAAGAGCTCTTCAACACATTAAAAAAAATTGAAATTTTTGAATGCATCAACTTTCATATTTCTTTATATTTAGACATTTTGCTAGTTATAAAACGTTTCTTCAAGCAACATGTCACATAAAACACTTCAGCATCTGTAGATTAATTCAAGAAAATACTAAAATATCAACAGGATATGTGCTCTTAAAAATTTCTTTCAGAACTCGTACTTTTAACTACCTGCTTCTTTAGCTACCCTGCTGATGTTTCTAACAGAGGATAATTCTCACCTTCTGGCCTACGTAGATATTGAAATTGCCCTGCAAAAGTGTCTTTCTCTCTCTCCCAAGCTCCCTACTAAGATATGGGTGATCCCATCCTAGTTTTAGGTACCTTTTTACATATCTGTGGTCACTTGGAAGGAATAGAAACCTAGAAATCTTTCTTTACCTAGAATATCTCAACAGATTACTTGCTTAGGCATTTGCTCGTATTCACTTTGTTTTCTCTAAATCTCAGCTACAGCTATAACCATGTAAAGGTATAAATGTCCTTAAATAGTTTCTCTATGCAGCAAGATTTTCTGTGAATTGAGATCATTATAACATTTCATCTTTCAGTCATCAATGCAAGGATTAGTATGGATTAACTGATAAGAGCACTATTTGCTCCTATTTGAAACCAAAAGGAGCATGTGGGCTTATTTACAGCACACAGCATTTTGGCAGTGATCCTGCCATCATTCTGAGCTGCTTTGTATTCTATCTAGGACCAACAGCTGTGTTTATTCATTTGCCTTCAGCTGTTCAGGGGTCACTGTGACAGGATGGTATTTCCATCTTTAAATATTGCTGCACAGTTAAGCTACAAAAGTAAAGGTCTCAAGTCCCTGCTTCCTTCAGAGGACGCAAACTTTTGGGAAGCTCTGGAGATGAATGATAACTTTGAGGTTATCGTTAAAGGGTTTGGCCCGAAAAAGCGTAACCTGAAGCTAGGAAATGAGCAGAATCAGAAATCTTCTCCCGAGAAACTAAGAATATGGTGTGCAGTAATCCAGTGGTGTTCCTGCCACCTGTCCATAGTGTGAACCAGCAGGGGCAAATTTGTTATGTGGTGGCCCTCATCAAAGGATAATCAAGATGTCAGTGCTAATATAGAAGCAAAGACTTCAAAGATCTACTCAAGCCCAATGCTCATTCGCTGTGCAAACATACGGATGGATACCGCAGGATTCCCTAATATATTTAACATTACTTAACCACCGTCTCTCCATGCCTGTTTAAAAGCAGTCTTCAGTCTCCCACAGGGGTTTCAGTTAATACTTTGCTTCTGGTCTCATTAGATCTGATCTAATCATGTGTATTTTTTATTTCCTTCTATGATTCAGGGGAAGTATTTATGCTTCAGTTGTTGCATTTTCTTGTTCACTGAATAAAAACTAGTGTCCTTTGAGTGACCTCATGTCCTCTCTACCCTGCCTCCAAGTGATAAAAACAGCTACCACTGTGCTGGACTTGCAGAACAACTGGATGAAATGTTTACTTCTAGGAAACCACTTGTCTTTCCCACCTTCCTTTATTTTACAGCTTCCACTTTCATACTGTCAGAGTAAGACTGGGCTGGTCTCTTGCCTCCGTCAGAAAAAGTAGTTATCCCTTTCCAGGGGTGCACAAACATATGTCTCCACTGGTGGATTACACAAATGCACAACTTGACGTTTCCCCTCTCCTCACCTGCAATTCTATTTTCTGTACCTCCTGAACCCTCGTAGCGATGAAATGGCTGTCAGTGTTATAATGGTTCGAAAAGAGGCAAAATGGAGCCACTAAGCTACCCATTCCAAACTGCTTTCTCTAAGGAATGCCTGAAGTCCTGTCCTCCAACTAACTGCGATACTGAACACCTCTGAACTGGCAGCGCAGGACACCTCTCGCTGCTTACAGCCACTGCTGGAGAGACTGATGCACGCAGACTACCACGCATGCACATAATTTGAAAAATGACTGGCTGAAGGGCTCTTCACTCCTGTGTGGAAGAAGTCACAGTGCTATCTTTAGGTTGACTGGAAACCTCTGCCCCTGCAACAGCAAAAAAAAAAATAATCCTCTAACCTATTGCGGTGTTTAGTGGTATGTGAAAACAGACAATGGACAAAACTAGCATTTTTATTTTTCTCTGAGGACACCGGAACTAGATATCACTCAATATCTCTGTGTGATCCTACAAAGTAGTGGGAAAAATCAAAAGGAAAAATATATTGAAAACTCTTCACTTTTTGGAATTTGAAAATGGAGTGGGAAAGAGAAGGGCATTAGAGTTTAAGTGTATCTGAAGAACCTGTACACATGGTCTTTGCCATGGGCACCAATTTGGCCAAGAAAGAGCAAAGAAGGATCTTGAAGTGGTGCCAGTGACCGAATGAAAATATAACCTAGAGAAATTTTCAATATTATGAAAAATATTTAATCAGGGTACCTTTTCCCCCAATCCTCTTCCCACTTCACCCCACAGCTTTGACTAGCAACAGTTCCACCAGCCTCAGAGATACTTCCTACACAATCCACCAGCTGTAGGAGCACCATTTCCTTCCACATGGCATTAGATACAGAAGCTTCTGCACTTTCATTTCTGAATCTCTTTTGCCAGTGAAAAGCAATGTTTTCTCCCAAGGTTTTACAGTCCCCATGGTTCCTCAGCAGTGGCTAGGAAATGAAAAAACTAAAACAAGGTAGATGAATAAATATAAATTTACAGAGCAGCTACAAAGTGATAGTAAAGAATAATTGCAATAAAATTCAAGGTTGACCTCAGGTATCTCCTTCCAGAGACTTTCCAATATCTTCCACATGGCATCACAGAAAAATCTCTCAATACCAACAACCCAACAGGAAGGAAAAAAAAGCCGCTGCTACCCTACCTACCTGCCAGGCAATCCATGTAACAAAGGTCCCTGTACCCTTTGAGGAAAATCAGTGCAAAGTAATACCTTTCTCTATTGTCCCAGTAGACAGGCCCTTTAAAATAAAGCCTAGGACTCGGTTCTAAAACCTCTTTGTTAGGTTAATTTTGTTGGCAAGTTTCTCACAATAGTTATCTTTAGCAAGCCAAGACAGCATGTAAGCATAAGATATAAATGGCCATAAGCCCACCTGCCAAGGTAGCAATTGTTGGAAGTTTTTGTTGACAAAGGTTTCAGAGTGTGCTAAAGATTACTCAAATAGCTTTTGGCTGTCTAGTTACAATTACAGCTCTCCTCTGTCTCTTTTTTCAATAGTAGGCTGATCAATAGGGTTTTGTTTACTCCAATATCTGACAATATCTGAGGAGAGATATCTGTACAATATCTGTACGGTAAGAAAAATCTACTGGACAGTTCAAAGGAAACTCTTGTGCCTGACCATCTGTGGAACTTCATGCTCTCATTTCACCTCTCTAACCCTCCATTTCCCCTCCCACATTTTATTTCATATCTCAGTCTGGAGAGTTCTTTGTGATGGACTGACAGTGTGACTAAATAATGCCTAGTAAAACAAATTTCCTGTCTTGTGGAAGTCCCAGTACACTATTTTAATATACCAAGCAATAACTATGGCATTTGTTATTAACAATGGAAATTCTACTTCTACTTTCCTTATTTCCCATGATAAAGGTTGTACGTTGGTAAGTACTTCAGTGATTTTCCAGCTAAAACCTGAAGAATAACATCTAGATTCCTATCTAACATGTGATTTTGAAAAATTTTCCTAATTCCATTAATTCAGCTTTATTGCCAAATTTCGAAACACACTACCAGAATTGCTTTCATTCTTCATTCTCTGCAGTCTTGGAAAAAACTATTTGTGCACTTAAATACTGTTGCATAATTTGTTAGAGGAGTTTTACAGGTCCTTTTGAAAGTGTGACCTTTAATGCTGCTGTGCTTGGGAGAAAAATGTCAAGTTTTATTATTCATTTTCTTAGTTAGCATAAATTGCAATACACTGACAAGGAAAGATACACTTTGACTGAACAAAAAAAGTTAAATTTCCAAGTAAACATTGGAACTTTTGCCTAAACGAAGAGGCTGTCAAACTTTAAAGAACAACAACAACTCATCTGCTGGGTGAAAGACACAGACCATCTCACACAATACTGCAGTGAGCACTAAATCACACAAGCCAGAGGTGCAGATGGTTGTTTAACCCGTCTCTAGCAAAATAACCTTTCCAGGGATTTCATTTTACAGAGGTGAGTTAATTGTTGCCTGCTTAGTTGCACATGCTAAAGGCTAAATAAAATCACCACCAGAGATACAGCGAGGGATAAATCCTGGAACGCAGTTCCTTACAAATACAGTATGTTCATAAATGGCAAAAATAACTGCCAAGCACTGAAGATCAAAATTACTGGTTTGGGCAAAATAGATGGTACTTTTAGGCTTTTGAAACTCTTAAAATTAACTGCAGGAGAAATTCTATAAAGAGTAGTTGATGAGACATAAGCCTGACATAGAAAAACTCTCTCAAGCCAGAGGGAATCTGTGGAAGTCTAAAGCCCTGAAGCATAAAGCCCTACTTCTTATACAATTTTATTAAAGCTGATTCTTATGCCAAAAGAGACACAGTATAAAGATAGAGTAAAAAATAAAATATGTTCTAATACATCACTTTATTACCCCGCAGAGGTGTTTACTGAGAGGTGCTGTTGCTCTTCTCTGTAATCTTGTTGGCCACAGCATGCCTTCAACACGTAAAGAGACACAGAAATTAGATGGCAGGATTGAAACTCCCACTTCTATCAGTTTGTGCAATGTGCATTTTGAGAGTGATAACTTCTGTCTAGAAATATTCCTGAATGCTTGTGTGCCACATTGAAAGGCAACCAAGAACCCCTGGCAGGCCTAATCCCTCCTTCTGTGGAAGACTCTGCAGCACAAATGCAAGGAGACTGAACAGAAACCCGTGTGCACATATCCATATGACCACGTAATAAATGCTCATTTATTCCAAGGTGTCTGATATAGTATTCACTGCACATTTCTGGTTGGCCCTGAGGGCCTAAAAACATGGTACAGGCACAAATCTTGGCCTGTCATTAATTCACACCATGGAGACAATAAAATGGATACTGCAGAAACTCTCTAAATACGCTGAGGAAAAAAAAAATGTTCTATCGTACAGCGCAACATATCAAACCAAGGTGCATGAATGTAACCTCGATTTTTTTCTGCTTGGTTCCACTCCAGCGTGAGTTTTCTCCAGGGCACTGGACTGGATTTGTGTGTAGTTGCTCAAAGCTGTTACATGCAGGCTATT
The DNA here is from genome assembly GCA_013398855.1 of Mohoua ochrocephala. NCBI lineage: Eukaryota > Metazoa > Chordata > Aves > Passeriformes > Acanthizidae > Mohoua > Mohoua ochrocephala. Next base: position 23,540 of record VZTA01010590.1, on the reverse strand, counting down.
GTTTCAGTACTTCTTCCCATGGGTTGCTCTGTACATGCAGTGATTATTTTACCCTTGCTGTAGCTTAAACACTTTCTGAGGCTAATTCTTCAAGCCTATGAAGGGTATCAGCCAGGACATCAGGATTTCTCTGCATGTGTGTGCAGGCATAATTATATCTTGATCACAACATAAGGATAAAGGAAAAGTATCTCATTCATACTCTCTTTTTCTTTTTTGTTTTGTGGGGTTTTTTCGTTTTTTTTTTGTTTTGTGGGTTTTTTTCCCTTTTTGTTTTGTGGAGTTTTTTTAGTTTTTTGTTTTGTGGGTTTTTTTTCAGTGTGAGTCAGAAGGAACACTGGCGCTTTTTTCTTATTGTTTCCATGTTACTTTCTTAAGAGAATTATCTTATGGCTGCAGAGATTTCAGGAAATGAGAAACTTATTTTACACAGGGCGGTCATCTCAATTCTTTCATCCTGCGTCCAACGTTTGTCTTTCTGTCCATCTCTTTGACTTTAGGGAGGTATCACAATCCTGCAGATTGCTTCACAGAAATTAAATAATAACACCAATAATACTAATACTAGTAATAATAATTCCTATTCAGATGGTCTGAAATTTTCTACCAAAGAAAGAATCAGTGTAATGATCCAGAAACATTGAGTTTCAAGTGATTCAGATTTAAGGAACTTTCAGTGGACTCAAGGCAAGATTTCAAAGAAACTATTGTTGAGGTCATGGCAAAAATGATCTGGTTACAAAACACCAAAAACTAAAAGCTGGGATCTACATGCAGACCTGAAAAACAACGGTTAAGTTTACCTTACCTTACCTGAAGGTGCATTTAGATTTGAGAAAGCTATTGGACACAGGATCAGGATAACCTAAATTACAAAAGAAAAAGGAAAAAAAAATTTCAGCAGAACTAGACATTTCTTCTTGGCTATGTCTAATCTGCCATTAAAATGCCGAAGACTCAAGTTCTCATTGAAAACAACCAATTTTTGAAGAAACACATTTTGTGAAGCTGCTACAGTGAATTCCTCCAGACCAGCAGATTTGCCCTTTGTGCCTTTGTGTCACTTGGCTCAACTGATTCTAATATTATTGGTTATGAAAATAATCAAACATAATATTTCTTTAACGATCAATGCCAGGAATAGCCCTACAATGCAGGTAATCCCACTGCCCTTCTCTTTCCTTTAGGTTTCTAAGAAAAGCTTGAAAACATACCCTGAACACATCTCGTTAACTCAGATGAGAAAGAAATTAAAAAGAAAGAATAAAATGCTGTAACACAGCTGAAAAAAAAACTGCAGCGCAATTTCTATAGCATGCTCAAAACCGGGGTGTAGAGGAGGGAAGGTAACAAGTGATTTTTAAATGACCAGGAATACTGCAGCTGGAAGAGGAGGTTAAAATCACCTAGTAAATTCATGAGTGAGTTTGGCACAAGGCGAATGGACACAAACTAGTCAGTAATGCATTCAGGCTGAGAACTTGAAGGTATATTCTAATCAGAAAAAGAGTGAAGTGCTGGAACTTTCTTGTCAGAGTATTAGGAGCTAGAAATCAACATGCTTTTGAGGTAGGGTGCAATTAGCTTGTAAATGAAATTCTGCAGTGTGGCTGCCTGGGATAACAGCAAGCTGGCTCGTGCACAGACCTTTTCAGTCTTCTGCCTGTGACCTCATGCTGGCTCCTACCATTCCAGGATTACATCATCTTTTTTGGCTATGTGGGGCTCATCACAAAATGTTTTAGGTTTTTATTAAAAATGGAGAGCGGAGTTTGTACATAGAGAACAGGAATTGTTGCATGTTTCTGCATCTATTCACAGATGCTTGTGTGTGGGCAGACTAGATTACCATACTGCATCTTTTACAGCATTTGTCTTACTGAATTTCATCATTTTTATAGAGTGTTTACATTTACAGTATATTTATTCTAGAATTGTTCAGTTGATTCATGGGGGGCAGGCGAGAAGAAGAGTTAATATTTAGTATACTTTGACATTTTTTATCAGTTGTCCATAAAGGATGGGAAATTTTCCTCATACTCTCCTAGCATATAAGTTTGGTTTTATATTTCCAACAAGAAGCTGTGAGTATTAGGTTCTCCAGGTTTGAGCAAGCACATGGGATGAGTCTGACTTTGTGTGCAAAAGGTGCAGATGCGGACAACATTCAGCCAGACCTGGTTGCTCTGAATATCCTTTGGCTGAGAATTTTATGCAAAGAAGGCAGACACGGGGAGTACTGATCACGTCGAAATTTAAGCATCTACAATAGAAACAGGCGCACAAGACTCCTGCATTCAGTAGGGATAAACCTTGTGTTAAGTACCAGAGCAAGGAATTTCTATGCATACATTATTATCATTTAGAGATATGTTACATGCACTCTTACAGTTGTGCAGAAGCCATCTGCTTCACACTGGCATTGCAGTCCTTGCAATAGGACTGTGAGAATGGTTAGAAGCCAGTAATACGAACACTAACAAGGCAAAGGAGATTGTGGGAGGCAATTCATTGTTATAGTCCTTTTTCTTTTTCATTTGCCCCATATAGAGTGAGTACTTCTCTACTGGAGAGAAGTATATGCAAATCTTACAGTGCATCTTGATTATGCAACCACTTTTCCAAGTAAGTGAAAAGTAGACAAAAGGATCTAGAAGAAGTAGGGAGTAGAAGGAATGTATTGCTGTCCAATGCTCTCTCCTGAAAAGAAACTCATGATTTCTTATTCAGAACAAAATTACTGTGTCCAAGCAAGCCCCACCACATCACAGTTTTTCATCTACAGAACACCAGTCCCAGAGCCCCACATCAGATCTCATTGTCCCCAAATGCCCAGATCTCAGGCTTTCTGGCCTAGAGCTTCCCACACTTCCCAAATCCAACACAGAGCCCCAGTAGTCCTATCCTCATCTGTCCCAAGATCTCCATCACCAGCTCCAATTCTTCCCATCTAACCCTCAGTAACACAATTCCAATATGCCCACAGCCCTCTGCTCCCTCAGCCTTGACCTAAATCCCTTCCTATACTGAACCCCCACCCTGTCACCCCCAGCTCTGCTCCCCCCCAGCCGCAGTCTTGCTCACACCTGGGGCTCTGGGGACGCAGGCCAAGCTCAGCAGCTGCCAGCACTTCAGATCCAGCGCTGTGTGAACATCTTCTCCTTCCCTCTCCCGCTGCCTGCCTACACTCACCGCTGCCCTGCCGTTGCCTGCTGCAGCCTGCCAAGCTCTTTGCAACGCTTCTGCTGGAAATTCCCAAAACCCAGGCACGGGCTGCACTTGTTCAAAAATCTGCTTAGATGGTGCTCCAAGGACAGAAAAGGAAGACATATCAGGGAAACCCAGGCAGCTGATAGCTCTGCTCCTGCAGGGAGGCAGCTCTGTTTAGTGGCAATAAGGACTCTTGTTTTAATAATAGAACACAGCACTGAGATTTAATTAGCACTTATAGCAACATATGTCAGATAGCAATAGCTTTCAGTAGGCACTTGTGAGAATTGTCAGGACTGCAGACTTGGTGCCAGGGCAATTCTCTGCTCCCGCTTGCAGTGATGTAAGTCCCATGTAACTTTCATTGTTGATCTTGTTTTTCACTGAGAAAAAGAAAGAAACATCTGGGATGACTGTTTATCTATTCAAACCATACTGTCTGTCAGTTTGTTATCTCTTCCCGTTTTAGGTGACACCTTCTAGCTTTCCACCCCAGTCTTGGCTGCTCATTGATGAGTAAGCAGTAATCCTGATGCTAGTCAATTACAGCTCCTGAATTAAGATTTTATGGCTGTCGGTATCAAACTGTGTTCTGCCTTGCAGCAGAATATGGCATCACATCATTTTTTTCATTTGTTCAGATGTATTCACTATCAGAAAATGCAATTAAATTGAAATATGCCATCTGTAAAACCCCAGATTGGTTTTAATCACCAGTAACACGGGTGATGTGAAGCTTATCCGTGCTGTACCATTGATAAGAAAACACTGGGCAAACAACAAATCGGGTCTGATATTCATTGAATCCTCGAATGGTTTGGGTTGGAAGGGACCTTAAAGATCATCTAATTCCAAGCCCACTGCCACAGGCAGGGACATCTTCCACTAGAAGGCAGCTTTGTTCTGAATGAGACACAGGAAGAGTAGTCAGGGGATATTTATTTCTCAAGGTGCATTTCTAACCTGTCTCTTCACTGCTGGGCTACGGGGTACAAAGAAAACATTCACCCAATTATGAATCCTACTTCAGAAGTCACTTCAGACCTCTCTGAGTGCCCTGCCAGACACAGAACTCAGTGTGTGAAGGACAGAAAAAAGAGTGAAAAGACTTCTGTGTGGCTCATTGAAGTCTGATTCTTATGTCCATGGGTGACTGTCAGACAAAGAAAACCAGACTTCCTTTTGGAGGAATGTGATCCAGTGTGCAGCAAAGTTCTGTCTTCAAACTGGGTATGTTGATCTTCACGTCTTTTTTTTTTTTTATTTTACACAGAAAACTGCAAAACATGTTCAACTTTTGTTACTCCCTGGATCCAAGATTCTGATTCGGGTCCTACAACTAATTCCCTTTTTCTTACTTGGCTTGTACAAAGCCCTGGAAGTAGGCTTGGAATTTCTATTACAAGCACATCTTCAGAAAAAAAGAAAACTCTTTTGAAATGTTTTAGAAAGCCACCCTTTTTGTTTTATATCAAACTGTCGTTCTGAACAGAACAAAGTTTCCTTTTTTCCTATTTTCATCTAATTCTAAGACTTGTAAATAGACAGGATCATTGTGTGCGCTTCACTTGCAAGATTTTGTTCCCTTCAGAGCACACTCATAAAAGGGGAACTTTTTCCTCCCATTTTAATTTAATTAAAAGCCAAGATATGTTTAAAGCTTTGAGCTGATCCAAGGAGAAGATGAATGATCAAGGATATGTTAGTACAGCTGTGGGTAGCAAGGCTACTGCCCTTCCCTCAGTGAACAGAAGTGCAGGCAACAGGTTAGAAAGCAGTCCCGGGATTCTCACAAAATAGGTTTATTAAAAACTATACAGGAAGGGCAAGATAAATAAGAGTTGGAAGGCAATGAGAGCTTAAAGTATTTCAGTCTCCAGAGGTGAGTGGACTAGAATGGCCTACAATCATGCAGACAAAGGAGAAGGTTGTGATGCTCAGCTAATGGCATTAAGGGAAAAACACATTACATGGGTTCCTGCATCATTATCTCATGCACCTTTCAAGATATTCCCCTCTCAGAAGTAATCTATCTCAGAGATTTCTAGAGCAATCCCAAACTACACTGACTCATCCATGTCCATTTAAATCTCTTTGGCAAACTGAGCACAATCTTACAGCTTCTGAAGAAGTTGCCAATGATCTTTGTGTTTATTTTTCCAGCTTGTGGGGTGTATTTGCTCTACTAACTGTAGAAATTTTTTATTATTATTTATTTATTTATTTGCTTCATGTTTACACCTTAGCTTTTTTTTTAACAGGATAATATATCCAGCCTGAGCTCCAAAAAAACTTGTACATTCCTACAGGTAGAATTTTTAGGTGTCTTCCTCTTTTCTTTGACCACTTCAGATCCATCACCTTCTGTGGAACTGTGTAGCTCTCAGCAAAACTGTGTATTTGTTGAGGTAGTCACACAGCCTAACTTTGGGCATCTCCCTTTGGATAGTTAAGTTGGGATCCCAGGCTTGCTGTGCAGTGAACAGAGAGAGAGAAGCAATTCAGGCCATGTCCAGACTCATGTCAGGATATGTTCTCAATTTCTAGCTCTGCTGCAGCATATTTTTCCTGTCAGACCTGAACTTCCTCCTTGAATTTTCTCTTTACAGAAACCAAGTCACCAAAGAGGAGAAATGAAGTAGAAGAGGATATTCTTGTCTCACCATTTTGGCACTTAGGTCCATCCATGGTGCACACAATAGTAGGGAACTTTGTCGGATTCCGCAACATAGACTTCCTCTCTAAAATTCCTGTGGAAAAGTCTGGTGTCTGCCTCTGAATATTGTTTATCCTGACAGAAACTAAATTATCAATATTATGTAAAGTTTCATGGTAGGTCTGTGTCCTACTATTTATCTTTTCTAATGGACATACTCATTAACAGTAAAATAAATATTCATTATTTTTATACTTTTCATAGTCAAAGTAAACATTCATATCTATGCACAGAACTCGTAATTTCCTTCACATCCTTTGGGCACTTGTTCAGATCATTAGAAAACATTCACCAGACAGAAGTTCTGCACTTACTACATCTATTAGTGTCTTACAGCCACTTTGAACAGGTGCTGTGTTCAGCAGCTGTGCTATGTAAATTAGTTTACAAGCATTTCAATTCCATTCATCACTGACATATCTGCTAAGCCATGCTTTTTCAGCTAATCTGCCATTATCCTCCATAATTTACCTCGATCCTGTTCTTAGCATAGATTTTACCCCTGCTGCACATCAGCATAGTTGACTCTACCAACCATCTAGGCTCACTGCAGTGGTACACATGAATCAGTTTCTAGACTGACAGCTGCTTGTCTAAAATACTGTCTAAAACAGACCTGAACTAAAAAACCTTCTAGAATGTCCTCACTCAAGCTATGCAATCTCTACTTTGCAGTTGATGTTGATTTGTCAACATTTAGTGCAAAAGGCATCCTGTTTTTTGATGGGCTGGGACTCACAAAGCGCATCCCAGGTTTAAATATCAGATTAGAAAGGTACACCATAGCCAAGTCAGACTTCTTTTTCAGGAGCGGTTCTCAAAAGCAGTAGGTTGCTTTCCTTAATGGAGATGACAGTAAAAATGTTAAAAGTCAGAAGAAACTTGTACTTTCTCCCAGCTGCTGAAATGTTTAAAAAACAGTGTCTAAGCGTTCTTGAAATTTTATTTCCAACGATGCAGACAAATCTATCTTGAGGAACTGTTTTCAGCACCTGTAAAGACAGCTGCAAACCTACAGGACTGTGTGACAGCCAGAGCCCTGGGCGGAGATGCAAACATCCTTCATTTTTCAGAGCATTTAGCTTCTTTAGAAGTCTCCCCCAGGTCCCCAAATGGTCACAGTTTAATCAGTTTATTAAACACATCCATGCATCCTGAAGTCAATCTCTTTTTCCAGTCACCTCAGCAGCAACCATACAGTTTCAGTTTACAGAAAGCCTCTGGGGTATCCGCAGTGTGCTTTACATGGCTGTCATTCCAACTCCTTTTCTGTCAGCAGCACCTTCACACTGGGAGTGCTATTTATGCAGCCTTCTGAATTTTTTATGGGGACCCACACCTCTGTTTTGGCAGCAGAGTTACACCCTGAAAATTAGCACTATCACAGCTGTCTTTACCAATTCAGTATATAATTTGCACAGGTGTTTTCTTTGAAACAACTTGCCTTAAACATCAGATTGCAGCCTATTTCAGTGTACTAAAAAACCCCAATATATCTAAATTTATGATTTTGAAAGGGAAATTGTTCTCCATTCCTTTTTTTCCCTTTTTTTTTCAATCTCAAAGCTATGTTCAACAGGAAAAAGAAAGCATGCAAAGGTTGCTTCCATGGTCTTTCTCTACCCATGAAATAATCTTTATTGATAAAAAAAACAACTAGTCCAGAGCAGGGTTACAGGAAGACATTTACAGTGTGCCTAATTCTGGAGGTCCTTAAAAATCTTTACATCTACAAAGCCACATAATTTTCAAACTCTGTCTGAGAGGAAATCTGTCCATGAGCCGAAATACCCTTGTGTGGAACGCTAGACTCCTAGAGTTCCATTTAATAGCATAAATATAGGATTCTACTGCGCTTTTTAGTTCACAAGCATACTACTGCATCCTCTCAGGAATATAAAATGTGGCATGGAGCACTTCACTGTTTGAAAGGACAAAATTGAAGTTGCAGGGGAACCTTCAGGATCTCAAATGCCACTTGGTGCTTTGGTTGGACAACTAAAAAAAGTCCTAACATCTGAAACTCATCACACCAGTTTTTAGACGTCAACAATGTTTGAATCCGTATCTGAGTGGTTAATGGAGAGAAACACGCACTTTTAGAGCAAAAGTCCTCTGATTTGTCTTAGCTGTCTACCTTAAAGTGAGATGAATCATATCTTATAAATGCCTCCTTTTTGTCATGTGATTACTTAAGATAGTTTATAAGGCCAAGTCAGATATGATGCTGACACTGTAATCTTCTAAATTAGGTGAAATTAAGCTAATCTGTCACATGTTTAATTGCAATGCAGAGAGAAGGCAGAGAAAGAACAAAGTTCCATCTATGCTCTGGGAGATGACTAACGTGTCAACATGGCAGACGAGAAAATACAAAAAGAGGATACATCTGCTCTCTTTTCTTCCTAATTATAATTTTTTTTTTTTAAATCAAAATTTTCTGTTTATTTTCAGCATCACTTCTGTGGTAACTTCTGAGCTGGAGATAATTTGGTAACTATCTATTTTGTTATTGAGTACCAAAAGTTAAAACTGTTTTATACGTTGCATGTCATATTTCTGATCTTTCAAAAGTAAAGTTTAAGATTTCTGGTGTGAAAAAATCCTGAATATAACCGCAGTGACTGAGAATGTTCTGTGGTGCTTTCTTGACATTTGTTACCTAGATAAATGACCATTTCAAAGTGAGCCCCTCACACCATTTCAAAGTGAGCCCCTCACAGAAGGCTGTTAGGTTGCTCAAGAATTATTTCATCTTCACAAATGTGTTCTGATTAGTCCCAATCGTGTTCTCGTTCTCCATGCTTTTGGAAATCTCTACAGCTTACAGAGAAGGGAAGAGGAGAGGAAGGTGCTGATCAGTTTTGTCCCTGGTATCCAGTGACAGGATACACAGGAGTGGTTCAAAGTTGCTCCAGGAGAGGTTCAGGCTTGGCATTAGGAAGCATTTCTCTATCCAGAGGGTGATCAAATAGTGTAACAGGCTTCCCAGAGAGGCAAATGACGCCCCAAGCCTGTCAGCGTTTACAAGGCTTTTGGGCAATGAATGCACTTAACATGCTTTAACTTGGATTGCCATGAATTGTTCAGGCAGTTGGACAAGATGGTCATTGTAGGTCCTGTCCAACCGAAATATTCTATTCTATTCTATTCTATTCTATTCTATTCTATTCTATTCTATTCTAATTTGCTTCCAGGATTATTTGCACCATCACCTTCCCAGGGATCTAAGTGAGGCTGACTAGCCTGTAGTTCCCTGGATCATCCTTTTTGCATTTTTTGAAAATGGAAGGGGCATTTTCTTTCTCCCAGACTTACATTGAAAATTCAAGAATTTAAGCTAAAATGATGGGCTTATCTGTAGTGACTAAAACACCAGCATGTGTTCAAAGAGAAATCCCTGGCACAGAGATGGAGTGGACAGAGACATCACTACAGTCTCAAGCCATCTGCAGCAATTGCGTGACAGGGTCCAATTATTATTACTGCTCATCATAAAACATATGGTTAGAGAAAGTCAGGGCAGGGAGATTAAAGTTCAACAGAAAAAGTCTGCAAGGTTAATCCTTGAAGCCGAAAACTGGCATGTCACCCCGTTCTGCTAATTACTAACCCTGTTAAGTTGCTTAACTAAGACTACATGGACATGCAAAGCAAATGGGCGCCTAGCTTCACTCATCTGTTTTAACTGAAAACAAACAAAAAGTAAACAGAGCACTTCTGAATCAAAGCTCACAACTGTCACTGATGCTTTCACAGGGAAATCTCACTGAACCTCTAAATGGAATGTTAATGCTGCCAACCTCTCTTTCTTGCTTTTTGTTCTCTTTGCTCTTTTCACTCTTGTTGTCCAGCAGAAAATTTAGTCCCTGAATCGAAAACATACTCCTGCATTCATTAAAATGTTCATTTATAGCCCAAATGCACCCTTAATTATCCTAATTAATTTATTATTTTCTTCTACTATCACAGTGATGACAATTTAGAGTGACAAAATGTTGTTGAAGTATTTCTGGGCATAGAAAGCAATTCCAGAAGAACAGAGAACGTTCCTCTGGGAATGTTAAACTAAACAAATTGTAAAAATTTTCAGGGTTAACACCATAAACAATCCTCTCACTTTTAACCTGATATGCAGAGACTTAAACACTTAAATTTATACAAAAACCCTATGAATTTCAAATCTGCTGAATATCTGTTTTCCCTATTTATATCCAGTGCTAATCCTCTGAAAAAGAGTCTTTTTATAGTAAGTCCATTAAACCAGAAAGAAGAAGTGGAATGTATCTCCCCGAACATCTGGAGGCAGACATGGCTGACAATGTATAGCAATCTAGTAACATATTGTTGTTTAACACCATCAAGAAATTAAACTCCAAATAAACCACTCCCCTTCCCCCCATCCCTTGTGCTAAGAGGGGGACAAAGGTGGAGACTATGGGTTAAGATAATTTACTGAAGGCAAAAAACAATGGAATAAGAAAAGCATAGTAATCAGCAGCAATCTTAAAAACAAAAGTATACAAAAAAGAAGGTGCTTTACACACAAAAGGTGGTCACCACTTCAACTTAGTTCTGTGTGGCTACTGGGACAAAGACAAGATGGCGGCTGTTCCTGCACCCAGTGCCACATGCCTTTCCACAGACAAGATGGCAGCTATTCCTGCAGATGGCTTTCACCCTCCCCAGGCCCAAAACACCGGAAAACAATGACGGACAAATCCCCGAAAGCTAGATCTTCTGCATTACACTGCACTGCTGCTTCAGATGCTGGACTCAATTCCACACGGCTGCCACCAGCACCGCTCATTCTGGCCGCTCTGCCCTGCTCTACCCGGTTCTGCTTGGGTTCCTTCAGCTCAGCTCCTTTTGGCTCAGCTCTGCTTGGTTCAGCTTGCCTCCTTTCGGCTTGCATTGGACTCGCCTGGGCTCAGGTTTACCTCTGCCACTTGGTTCCACATGGCACTTCCCACACTGGTGCTGCTTTTTAGCACCACGTCTTGGAGCCGTGACTCAGAGGAATGGGCAGGGGACAGGCAGAGCTGGCAGAGAATGCGGTCCACAAGGCTGATCCCAACAACCTTCTAAGCCATGGAGAGAGGGAGGCAAAATGATCCATTTCCAGGGTGTGCTCACCTTTTCTTCCCCCTGGGACCATGCTGCCAGCAAAGATGTGAGTGGCATAGAAGAGCACTCTGGGCACACTCCCATGGCTCTCAATGCCGCGGCATCTCTAAAACCAGGGCCTAAGTGAAGGGTACTCAAGTGTCAAACACTTCTGCATGGGACTGGCAGAAATGACACAGGAACTAGGAGAGACCTGTGCCCTACTAGACTGACAGTGCAAGGCAGAGAGGAATACACTTGTTCCTCTCAAATGTCAGTCGGGCTATGGATGAGTTCAACTCCAGTTGTCCAGATATGAAAACAACACTGATCGTCAATGTTCTGCTGCGTTGCAGACACAGTCCACTCCAGAGGACAATTCATCGCTCCCCGTAACAGGGCTAAAAGAGGTGGAAAGAACCACAGTGTGAGGCATTTCTTCAGAAAATTGGACCACTAATGTAGACTGCATAATTACCGTTCAGCCAACTAAATGTGCTGACATTAATGCCACTCAGGACTTGATTCAGTTTCCCTAAGAAAAGTATTTCTTATTGTTTGAATAACAGCATTCCCCAGGGAATCTTGCATTGGTCTCCACCTGTTTCTTCAGAAGGACATGATCTTTCTCAGGCCTCGTCTTCCGCTCACATGCAGCGGTCTGGTATGTCTCAGATTCTCACAAATGGCACTGGTGCCTGTGTTTAAGCAATCAAACCTGGTCACGTTTAGTAGTGTAATGGAAAAACAATGCTCACCATCAGTGTGTACAGAATTATTCACCCAAGCACCTGAAGTCAGCATGATAAATGGAGACGGAACATATTGCAGGTCTTTGAGAGGGTCTCATGCCCTGGGACTCCCAGGTTTAATCAGCTCTCACAGATCAGAAAATTATGCATGACATATTGACTACTATCCAAGGAGTCGGAAATCTAAGCAGACCCAGAATTCAGAAGTCATGACTTCCAAACTTGTTAAAATATGCATCACTATTTGACATGGACCAGGTGCACTACTCATTAAAGTATACGGAGAAGTTTTCTATTGATTTCAGCTATTGGCCTGACTCAATATGAGCTATATAGGTACTTGTGTTGTACCTTCAAAGGTCTGTGAGGCAGCCTGGGAAATGTTCCATGCTTTGTGATGATTGCTCTGTCTTTTTGTTGTTTGCCTCTTGTTTTGGAGATCAATATTAGAGATTTGCTCTTATAAGAGTTAAGAGCCTGTTCTTAGTGATTGAATTATGCCATGATAATCTACCCCCTTGAGCTATTATAAAAACTGACTTAATAGTGTTGTCTTAATGGCATCTGAATATGATGCAGCTCTCTGAATCATATTGCTATCACTACCTTTTGATTGCCAGAAAAAAAAATTCTAATCATTCCTCTACTATTTCCAATACAGTGATTAAAAAGCACCTCTGAAAAAATCCCACAAAAAATCCAAACCAAAAAAAAGGAACAAAAATGCACAGAAAATTGAAGCTTCTGAAAACATATTTTATCTTTAAAAAATTGAATCGCAGTATCCTTTCGACACCATTTTTTTTCTTTCTTGAGAAAGTTTTTTGGATGCGGTGGATTGGCATTGTTCAAAAATTCTCTTCTAATCAAATCCACATCCAGGTCGTTAGTGAGGAAAATCACCAAGTCATGACAGAAGCATGCATTCCCAAATTAATATAAAACAAGCATGGCTACTAAGAGTAACAACTTGAAGAGACTTGTATCCAACTACTTCTGACTAGGAAAAATAAGCCAAATTGTAAACCTTGTACATGCTGAGTTGAGATGAGTCTTCTGGAGATACCTGCTCTTGTCCCTGAGGACAGTATCAAGGACATCTTCATGACTAGAGTGAAAGCTGCACACACAAACAGCCTAAGCACCCAATCAGACTGCTGTTACAGCTCATACCCCTGAAATGGTTTGTCGCTGTGTTTTTAGCCCGTTCAAATGAAATCACACAGCATACTCCAAGAGGCTGGCTGGCTGTCAGCACTCTGCAGAAAGCCCATGTGGACAGGATGAGAGTGGCAGGTGTAATGTACCATCTGCACAACCATCTGGAGATCACCCTTCCTCAGAGTGTAGGAGTAACACCAGGACTTCATTCTTCTACCACTGAAATGAAAGGAAATTTCATAGAATCATTGGATCCTAGACCAATTTGGGTTGGAAAGCACCTTAAAAATCATCTAGTTCCAACCCCCCCTGCTGTGGGCAGGGACACCTTGCACTAGACCAGGTTGCTCAAAGCCCCGCCCAACCTGGCCTTGAACAGTTCCAGGGATGGGGCATCCTCAGCTTCCCTGGGCAACGTGTTCTAATGCCTCACCACCCTCTGAGTAAAGAATATCTTCCTAATGTCTGATATAAATATGTTCTCTTTCAGTTTAAAGACATTCCTCCTTGTCCTGTCACTACATGCTGTGGGAAGGAGGCCTACAGCTATGAGACATGATGTGAGATGTGTGGTAGAGAGATTTCCATTAATATGGTGTGCTGAGGGGCTGTTAGGTTACACATTTCTGTTCCATCCTCATGCAAGACCTACAGTCTTCATAATCATCTCTCTCTCTGTAACTCTCAATATCTCTCATTTATGCATAAACTGACTGCCTCCCCCATTTATGACAGCAGAAACAGGTTATCTGACTACAATCTCACCTCCACTCCTCCCAAAAGTATAAAATGGCATTTGAAATCCTCCATGGCAGAAGATGAGAATACATACCACCTTGCAGACAAGTTGATGGGCTTGCTTCTCTCCCCTGGTGAAGGGATGTCTCTTTGGTAAGATTTACGCCTCCAACTCCATCAGAGTGTACCTGGAAATACTTGTACACAGCACTATACACTCACATTTTCTAGGTCTAGTGTATTTATCACTGGCAATCTCACAAAAATCTGTAGCCCGTTTCTTCAATACACCACAGTATTTGTCAATCTGTGATCACAAAGGTCCTTAATGAACTCTCTCTTACTTCTAGTGGCAAATCAGTAAATCACACTATTCATGAACCTGGCATCCTGAATGTGACCAGAATTATAGTGTAACCCGCACTATTGATACATCTGATACCTTACTGAATGTGACCAGACTCATAGTGCCAAAGTGGTTATAATCAGAAATTAAACTGAGCTGCACCCAGCCCCTTTGCTCTGTGAGGACAAGCTAGAAAGCAATGGGGTTTATTTTCTGCCAAATTTCTATACCTTTAATGCAACACATGCTCTGGTAAACAGTCCCTCTCTAGCTTTCTTGTAACACCCATTAGGCCTTGGAAGGCTGCTACAAGCTCTCCCCAGGGCCTTTTCTTCTCCAGACTGAACAACACAAACTCTCCCAGCCTTCTTCAGAGAACAGGTGCTCCAGCCCTCTGATCACCTTGGTCACCTTTCTCTGGACTCACTCTAATAAGTCCACATAGTTTTTATGTTAGGGGTTGCAGAGCTGAGCATAGCACTTTGGGTGGAGTCTCACCAGAATGAAGTTGAGGGGGAGAATCTCCTCCCTCGCCCTGCTGGCCATTCCCCTTTTGATGCAGCCCAGGACACGGTTGGCTTTGCGGGCTGCAAGCACACATTGCCGAGTCATGTTGAGCTTCTTGTCAGCCAACACCTCCAAGTCCTCCTCAGGACTGCTCTCAAGCCATTCTCTGCCCAGCCTGTATTTTTGCTTGGGATTGCTCTGACCCATGTGACCTTGANCAAGCACACATTGCCGAGTCATGTTGAGCTTCTTGTCAGCCAACACCTCCAAGTCCTCCTCAGGACTGCTCTCAAGCCATTCTCTGCCCAGCCTGTATTTTTGCTTGGGATTGCTCTGACCCATGTGACCTTGAACTTTGCCTTGTTGAACTTCATGAGTTTTGTATAGGCTTACCTCTCCAACCTGTCCAGGTCCCTCTGGATGACGTCCCTTCCCTCCAATATCTCAACCACACCACACAACTTGATGTCATTGGAAAACTTGCTGAGGGTGCACTTGATCCAATTGTCTATGTCGCCAACAAGACATTAAACAGGGCCAGTCCCAATATTGACCCCTGGGGAAGGCCACTTGTCACTGGTCTCTGCTTGGATATCAAGCCTTTGACCACAATTCTGGAGTGTGACCATCCTGCCAATTCATTATCCACTGCATGGCCCATCCATCAAAGCCATCCCACTTCAGTTTAGAGAGAAGGATGTCATGAAGGACAGTCTCAAAACTTCAAACATTTTATCAAACTCACTGTTCACCTCCCCTTCATGAAGATATCATTAATGGAAACAGAATCAGGGTCCTGATGTAGGCTAGAGAGGAAGCTGCTCAGCAGTTGGCTGATTTTTTACTTTTTCCTGCTAGAGGCTATGATGTTGCTGCAAAGAAATAAAAGCTAGCTGACAAAAGAACTTACCAAGGCTATTAATAAATATGTAATATAACCAGGCAAGATGTCTGGAAAATATACCTACCATTATCTAGCTTATCTACGTAGTAGTCCCTTATTTCTAGAAATCCTTTTTCTGTGAAGGCAGTTTCCAGAATATCATCTTTCATTGGAGTCATAATAGCCCAAACTTCTTTGTTTCTATTCTGGTCTATCTTTGATGGACAATAACTAATATGGGATCACAGGACATAGTGATCTTAAAAACAAGGAGACTTTCACAGAAAGTAAGTCTGATGCTCAAACAAGAATAACAGTATTTTAGGAACATGGTTTTATTTCCTATCTATAATATAGTCCAACCTAGGACTCCTTTTTTCTGTATTCAGATCCTTTTTAAATTTCTCTGTTATACCAGTAAAGGACAAAAATTTGATTTAAAAAATCCTACTTACAAAACCAATAAAAGTAGTAATAAATCGAAAGGTTCTGATTCCATTTGTTTTTCCATGTCATGTCTTTTCAATGAAGTCACCTTACACAGTGATGCTGCCTCTATGACACAAATCTGCACGGTGTTCCTTGCTATGCCAGTAGAATCTAGGTGATTTAAGCATTCAACAGACCAATCAATAATTACTTTTATATAACCAGGAAAGTACACCATATTTCCATAAATACCTTTGCCCTGAAGGTATTTCCCAGAATGTATCTTTAATCAGATCCAAAAAACCACCAAAATATCTTCCTTTCCTTCATTCTGTGGCTATTGTAGCAGGTGCATCCCGCAGGACATTCCAGAGACTCACTAAAAATTAAAGTGATAGGCATGTATAGATCTAAAAGTTTGGCTTCAAGTTGAAGCAAACAGTTCTACTTCCTCTTTGTTCAGCCAAGAAAGAGTGGCATTTTCACGTGACTATTCATCCCATCTCTCAGGAGTCGTCCGTCACAGGATGACTTGTTTTCAGGAAAGATTCTCTCATTGCACCCACAAGTGACTTGAAAGGAATAGTAGATAACCAGTTAAGGGCAGGTGCCTCATTTCTGAATACATCAGGTTCAGTGACATGATTCTCTAGTTATTAACCAAATATTTTTTTCTAGGGAACTCTGTAATTACTTTCAAGTTTCCTCATTTTAAGTATAGAGAGACAAGTAATTCTTCACCCATGAAATATATATATGTCAGACAGTAAACACACAATTGATGCAATCTTCCCCCTCCAGGTTGATATTCAAAACCATCCTCAGTTTTCTGAACCACTTACTTTTATCAAATAGCTTTCCAGATCTCTTTACACTCACTACAGTTCATCCAGAACTACTGCTGCACATGGGACCAGTCTCCCAATTTTAAAGAACATTGAGTATTCCTCTAATAACTTAGAACAATCTTTACTCCCTTAGTTAGCTGCTCCATTGTCTCACAAAATATTTTAAAACCTGAAACTATGGAAGCTAATTCCCCATTTAAAGGCACTTTATTGATCGTAAAGACCTTGGCAAATGACAATTACAGAATCCTTCTTACCTGTGCTAATCCGTATTGCCAAATCTGAATGCTGGCTGCTTTATTCCACGTTTAGCTACAGGGGCAAAAAAAAAAAAAGACTTTTTTGTCCTTGTAACTGCAACTACATTGAGGGATTTTGTGCCCTGGCCAAAGATCACACCTCATCAGCCATCAATCATGGCTGTTTCTAAAAGCTTTACAAGTAGGAGGTTGCAATGCAGGCACATACATGAAGAGGCAAAGGATAACGGACAGATGTTTTAGTAAAAGACCAAATGTTAAGATGGTGAGCATCCTCAGTTCCCATTAGAAAGAGATCTGGCCAATTTATACAACGCATCTCTGTTTCAGCAAAGTGTATGTGCTTAACTTAAGCATGTGGTTAAATCCCACCGAAAACAATACGAGTTAAAAAGGTACTTAAACAAATTATTGTAAGAAGACCGGATCACTCACGTACTTAAAGGCTTTGTTGTTTCAGAAATTTTGACCTCCACAGAACTCCCAATTTCATCTATTGCATATCTGGATCCAACATTAAAACTGTCTGGCTAAATTTTCACACAGGGTAACACAGCATATTAATACTTCATCCAGAGGGTAGACTACACTAATTTTGTTTCAAAGGGCGTTCCTAGTATTTCTTTCAAAAGTTTTATCACAATAGCTTGTGATACTGACTCCAGGAAATTAAAACCTATAAATTTCCTGGCTGGTTAGATGAAAACCACCACACACACTCACACACACACATGCACACACACACAGAGATCAGTTTATCCACATGCAAATGTTACGATTAGGGATTATGGCTCTGGAAAGTTAACAGCTCAATCAGTGTATCGGAAGGCTAAAGACATGTCCCACCAGTTTTCTCAAAAATGCATTTTGAGGATATTATAATTTTATTACCAGACTGATAAATAAACTTCATCCTCTGACCTCATATGAAACTTTAAGAGGGGAGAAAGTACAGGAGTAGGAGAATGAATATAATTTTTTAATACACAGGAGGAATCAGAGACTGTGCCATGGCTCCCCTTGAAATAAATTGTATTTGCTCTTTTTCCCACTTTTGGCATTTCCAGGTGCCTGTCTGTTTTTAACATCTTCTTCAGCCTCAATAAATTTTTTGAAACAAGGCTCTGTCATACATTCAGTGAGTCACAGCTGAAAAATAAAAGTAATCCCTCAGTAGGATAAATGCACTCGAACTGGAGAACAGGAAAAAAAATTATTGTTTTTTAAAATTGATGGTGATACACTTTAATAGTTTTTTTCCAAACTTGTTTTGTTTTGAAACTGTCAGAGAATGTTCACTGACTGCTTTACAGGCAAAAAAACTTTTTCCTAAGGCTATACAAACAGTACTTTTAAAAAGATACTTTCTTAACACTGATTAAAAGAATCTGTGAACTCAAGGGAATTATTAGTTGAGATCAAGCTCTCAGGCCACATTTACACCTTAGGAAGTATAAATTATTTGTTGTGCTGATTGCCTGAGCCACCTCCTGACGAGGACAGACAGGCAAGGTCAGATAGAAATGGTGTCATCTGCTTATGGAGGCAAACACAGGACTCATGATCATCTATTGTACGCACTTTTTTTTCCTGTTCGTGTTAGTTCCTTGCAGTCCCTCGGAATACCTGAATCAACATCTCTTCATATGAACTCCCACTATTGTACTTTTGTTTGCATGTATTGAACATTTGAGAAGACAGCATGTGAACCACACAAATAGCCATGACCATTTCATCTTTGAAAACCTGGTGTGGAACTTTTTGGACTGAAGAGTCTCGGTGACAAAACAGACTTGAGAATTTGTCTGAGGAGAATTTTGAGGAACTCCTGTTCTGCAAACATGTCAGGTGAGGCTGGACCTTGGCATACAGCACAGTCCCTCTGAAAACCCAGGGTGGCATGATTATTTGCTCAATACTCTGATTAGCCTCAATGGAAAATCTGTTTCAGCAATGTTGGTAGCCTTATGTCACAGCTTAACCCCAGACAGCAATGGAGCCCTACAAAGCCGCTCGCTCACTTCCCCCCTGCCCATCCCCGTGCAATAGGGGAGATAATTGAAAGGTTAAAATGAGAAAAGTCGTTGGATTGAGATAAAAACAGTTTAACGGATAAAGCAAAAGCCACACACACAAGCAGAGCAGAGTGAAGAATTCATTTCCCATTTCCTGTGGGCAGGCAGGCGTTCAGACATCTCTAGGACAGCAGGGCTTCGGTGACTTGGTAGGAGAAACACCATCGCTCTGAATGTCCCCCCTTCGTTCTTCTTCTCCCCACTTTATGTACTGAGCATGATGCCATGTGGTATGAAAAATCCCTTGGATCAATTGGAGTCAGCTGTCCCAGCTGTGTCCCCTCCCAGCTCCTTGTGCACCCCCACCCTCCTTGCTGGGGGTGGGTGAGGAGCAGAAAAGGCCCTGGCTCTGTCTAAGTCCTGCTAAGCAGAAGCTAAAGCATCTCTGTGTTATCAACACTGTTTCCAGGACAAATGCAAAACACAGACCTGCACCAGCTACTACGAAGGACATTAACACTACCCCAGCCAAAACCAGCACAGGTCAACTCTTAGTACTGGATTTAATCAGTAGTACTTTGTTGTCAAACCAGAGATGGTTTGATGATTTGTCTTGCAGACTTGAGCCTGTGGAAACCTGACACGAGTCTCTCTTTTTTCTCCTGTACTTCTACTCTCTATTACCATTGTTTGTAGATGATTTTTTTAGCATATTATCCATAGGTAACAGTAAGCTGGTCTTTTTCATACTTACTCTTCTGTTTTATTCACTGTAAATTCTAGGTTTTATTCTTTGTTTCGCTCCTCAGCGCCCCCCACATATTTAGCTGCTCCAGTACTTTCTAGAGTTTCTCCCTCTGTTGCAACCTTGCACCAGTTTACTTTCCATTCTTTTCTTTTCCTAATATAGGAAAAAAGATTTTAAAATATAGTTATTTTAGAGAAGAGTAATTTCTCTAAGCTCTCAATATACCGCAACAGATCTTTAAGGGATCACTGTCCAAAACACATGAAGCAACACCGTCAGTAGTAACATATATTATGTGAAAGCACAGAATCTCCCATTGTACACCCTGTGTAGCATTGCCAAGATAGAGTTTTCAAAACAGTGAATTTTAAACAAAAAATATTACTATGTGTCTTTATAGTAATTTGTTATATAATAAAGGGTAGATTTTCGTGACGGTACTCCCAACAAGGATTGAAAACAACAAAATTCAATAGGATAATTAGTTGTAAAACTTATGTAATAACAATATTTTGTATCTTTCATAAAAATATCATAACCTGTTAAGAAACTCCCAGTCACTCTAGATGTCTTCTTGTCTCTCTCTTCAATTATGTAGTTATTACTGAATAATAAACCCATTCCAGCTGGAGGTTCTAATGTAACTATCTCTCCTTAAAGAGGCCAGCTCTGAAAATTCAGCTTCAATGGGTCAGATACATTTATTTACTTTTTGCAGATGCTAAAGAGCTTTTGTCAGAAACCTTTTGCTCGAGTACAGCCAAATTTACGTTCTTGGTATTTCTGACCTATATTGGAGCCAAGACCGAGAAGATATTTGAATTCTCATCTTGGAAGCAATTAATCTCATGTAACTCTAAAGATGAGATTCAACAGCAGGTATACACAGTTGACTTCAGATGTCTAAATCATTTTGTTCTACATGTAAGCTGCAACTGCCATCAATATAGACAGCTGATCAGATAGATCAATCACTTTCTAGACTCCATTGATCGCATTGACGAGAGATGCAAAACAACTGCCTAAACATATGTTTTTAGCACTATTTAACCCTCCACAGAGACTTACCAACATCTGTACAATGCTGGCAGCTATGACATAAGATCCATGGGAGCCATCCATCATTGTGGAGTAAAACACAGGGGCCAGCTGATACCCTTAGATATTCTATGCCTATGTGCAAACAACTGAAGACTTCCACTGACCATACCCGCTGGAGAGTTTAGACAAGTGTACATCCCTACATATGGAACGTTTAGGTTTAGGTTTCTTCATCTCAAGATGAAAGCCGACTCTTTTGTCTCTAACTCAGAATGAGATGTCCAGAACTAGTGTCTTGCTTTGCTCAGATTGCTACCCATCATGATACAGAGATAGGAGTGCTGAGGCTGAGGTCACGTTACCACTAACTCAGGGCTTGCATTAGCCATTCAAGCTCACTCTTGCAAAATATCAGCAATGTATCCTGACTTTCTCCAGATCTTTTTATTCTGGCCTCAGTATTGAATTGCTCAGTGCTGTTCTGGTCATAGCAGAGCATAAGAAAAACTACGGATGGTTTTAGACTTCTCTCCAGCATAGGCAAAAATTAACTTTGCAGCCTTAAGGATAAAGGCAAAATATTTAATATGCATGTCTTCCTGCTTCCCTCCCCTCCTATTTCACCTCTGGAATGGTCCTCCAACAGTAGGAAGAGCAAGCCGAAGAAGGCACTGGTGTACTGGGTACACAGGTGGCAGACCCACCACCATCTTTTATCTCAGCTAGGAGGCTCAGCTGGTCTTTCAGCCTTCAGAGGCAACGTCATGTGGAGGTGCCACCAATTTAACCGCTACACATTGTCTTCTTCCCTAAGAAAATGATTAAACTATCTACACAAAAATATGGAAGAGTGACAAGCATTTCACTGTGCACAAGTACCATTCCTCACTCTTCTAAATCTTCCTTTTGAACCTCCTTATAGCCCTCTAAAAAATGTTGTTTTCACTCTCTTTAAAAAATCTTATTATTTTTTGCATATATTTTGCAAAAATATTAGCTAAGGATGAGGGGGATGGAATCTTTCATCTATTCAAATACCAACCCTTTTATTGAAATATGAATAACTTATGTCTCTGTTTAACCCTTGTCTCTTTACTCAGAAATGTTTTCAAAGAACATGAGTTCTTCTGAAGCAGTTTCTCACTTTGAACTCAAGCCTATTCTTTATCATATTGAACATTTCTGAAATGGTGCTTAATCCTCCGACTCTTATCAAAATTTCCAGCATGTTTTCTACGGACAAATCACACAAGCTTAGGAGCTCTTCAGCATCTGGAGCTAATCTTACAGATATCTGATGTCTGGAGTCTGTCTGAAGCATGGACGCAAAAACATGTTCCCTGATGCAGAATCTGTTTGACCCTTTTGATTGTCTGCTCTGTATCCTCGGTCTTCAGCGCAGTGCTTTAAACATAGCAGGTGCACTACAGCTCCTATAAAACAAACCTGAGCCTCAATCTAAGGGAAAGGAAAAACGTTAAGGATAGCAAGTCTGGGCATTATGTGCTTTGTCCTGGGAAGGGATTTTAGCACATGTTATATCAATTTAATATTGAGCATGAGCCACCAAGGAACTGTGAAAATCCCAACTGTATTAAAGGGGAAGTACTATGTAGGGAGCAGATATCATTTTGGCCTGTCCAAGATTTGGGTGGGACTGCAGTGTATCAAAATTCAATGAGTTGTTCTCCCAAGGTGTTGTCTGACAAATACTAAGCTGACATTCTGAAAACTCACTACATTCGTAGCATTTTTTTGGTCATTATTATTTACATTGCAGGTGTACCTAGAAGGCTCTGTGAGTTATTATTAGCTGTGTTAGTTGTACATCGGAATCAGGCCTTCAGAACAATCCATTCTGCCACTTCAAGAACTACTCAGTTTTAGTTTAAAAGTTCTTCCCTTTTAAGATAAAAGCTTGATTTCAGCATTCATCTCGGTACTGCCTTCAGCATTCGGCTCAGTATTGCCTTGAGACTGGCCTACTGTGACTTTGGAAATCCCAAACTTTGATTATTTTACTGTATGCTTTTTACTTATAAGATACTGATGCAAAGAAATAATGTTGAACAACAACCCTTTGTACTGTAGAAATGTGAACACAAAGATACTCGCTGACCTGAGGAATTTGAACTTCCAATATAAAAGAGCAGAGAGGAGATGGGTACCAATAGACTGGCAAGGCTGATGACTGAGCAGGATTTCTTATTTACCTGTCCAAGTCCTTACTAAACAACACTGCAATTCTTCTAAATAAAAGGCTTATAACATCTTTGCTTAATCTTATTTTAATTCATTCTCATCATTTTAAGCTGTGATCAATAAACATTTTTATTATGTTTCCTTTACGATATTTTAGGATTCTGAAAAACTTATTTCTTTCTCCTGTTCTTGTTACAACCTTTTGTAACAGACTACTAGCACTGGTCTGTTTTATTTCCACGTTTATTAGATAACTAATGTTTATGAACAACATAGTTTTTCTCTGAAAGGTCTGTATCTCCCTCAGTACCTTATTCCAACTTCATTGTATTGGGTTGTATTTGCTTTGCCTAGCAAGGTTTTGGTAGCACAGGGGCTACAGTAGGGGCTTCTGTGAGAAGCTGCTGGAAGCTTCCCACAACAGAGCCAATGTCAGCCAGCTCCGAGATGGACCTGCTGCTGCACAAGTCCAAGCCCATCAGGGATGTCGTGGTGCCCTTGGGAGAAAGTATATAAGAACAGCAAAAAATACTTGCACAGCTGCAGCCAGCATGTATATGTGAGAGGAACAGCCCTGC